>JAODKC010000082.1:9053984-9097947 GCA_026777985.1 Mormyrops attenuatus
CGTTAAAAATTTTAATCAGATTAATCATGATGATGGATTAATCCGCGTTAACCCGTTAATTTTGACAGCCCTAATTTTTACACAAATTCCATCAAGATATGAGTCTGTTGTTGCTGAAATGTATTATATCTGTTGCATGCTATTACTAACTATTAGTAAAAAATTTCGTCACCATAGTCAGAAAGGCTTAAAACCACCTGTCATATTTTTCTGTTGTCTGAATATGGATTTCATAATATTGTGATAAATATCAATACTGTGAAAATATCTGAAAATATCGTGATATCATTTTTAGCGCACATCACCCAGCCCTCAGATACCTCATTAAAAAAGAAGGAAGGGGAAAAATACAGTGCATAATACAGGAAACACTGCAAGAGGCCCTGTTTCAGTCTGCTATAAAACGGAATCTTGCGGCAAAGTTCCTCTTCCAGTAGGATAATGACCACAAACACAAGACCAACATAATACTGTAGCGAATATCCACACAGCGCTCCTTGAAAAAGTGGCCACTGAGCATGTACAGTATGTGTGCTGCAGTGTATAGGCTGTGGAGTGCTGCATGATCTCTGTGCTGTGAGGCTTTCATCCAGCACTGGTATCTCTACCCATACCATACATGTGTGTGATCCCCATGCGGAGCCAGGTATTTCCACCATGAAAATAAACTGGACAAATATTTTCAATAATATCTTAGTCCAAAATCTAAATTACTATCTATGAAAAGCAATATGTGGAATGCCTCTAACCCAGTTCCAGAAATTGACTAAAACTAAAAAAGTTTAGTTTTTTAGTTTGCAATACTGTGCAGCCCTAACAAAAATGCCAGTAACCTGCCAAGTTACTGATCTCTGTCTGGTATACTCCCGAAGACCATTCCCCTAAACTCAAATGCCAAAAAGATGACATAAAGTCTGGGTATGTGTCCAAAGGATCTGAATGCATCTCCTACTGTTTACACTGCCAATCAGAAAGTAATGAAGCGACTCGGTCTCCCTGTGGGGTACCGCACATACCAGGTAACAGGACGCTTACCAAACGGCAGTGCGGCACACAGTCAAAAGTCATACTCAGCTTCAACCTCACATTGGCTGCGGTTCCTAAAGTGACTAGGAAGTTGCACAAACACTTATATGTCTATTAGATAGCCTTACGCCATGACTATTAGTGCCTACAAGACATAACGATATCCTAAAATAGAAAAGACATGTTGAGTTTTTTTCTTCATAAATTACATCAAATCAAGGAATCAAAAGTCAAATGAAGATTAAGATCAAGAACTGATTTTTGCTGCTTTCAGGCTACTTTCCTGAGAGTGAGAGAGGTGCAAGTTCACCCTTAAATAGTCTGAAAGCACAAGCCCCATTGCTTTTGATCACATCACCCCACCATCTGCATCACCACCACACTCACACAAAGATCTGCTGCATCCCTGTCATGTTCAAGGTCGGCAGTCAGTGGGGAGGGTCACAATCTGCAACGGAAATCCCCCAAGACACTCACTACCGCTCAGGATGAAGTGTAAACTATATCTAAGCTTCCCCTTCCTCCGACCATTCATACATGCAGCCTGTTTCGATTATGTTTTAATATTTTAAAATGTGTTTCTTTAAAATAAAAGGGGAGTTAGGATGAAGGAGGGGTTGGAAAATACTAAGAGTTAAGGACTGCAGATGAGGTTAATGACCTATTAACAAAATGAAAACAGAACAAACAATAGTTACCCCAAAAACATAAGCATACAGCATCCAAATATCACAACATGCAAAAGCAGTACAGTTAACCAAGAAATACTGAAGCAGGTTAAATGTTAAATATCATTGTTGTACAACTGAAAACAGATCAAGTGAAACTAAAGCAGGTGTCATGAATTAATTACTGACCAGACATTTGTTGTTTTGTGACTCGAACTACTCAAACCTGCCATAAACATGAGCACGATTTTATTTTTCTTTCTCTTTCTTTCTTTTCTATTAATCGAATTAAATATTTGATTTTCTCATAGAAAATTCAAATGACAATTGGTGATCTAGTTTCAAAAGATGCATTTCTCTGTTCATAATATAACAGGTCCAAAGTATTATAATACAATTCAATTTTTAAATGTTTTGTATTAACCTCATATTCATAGTGATTCTGTTCTTACATAAAAGATTCTGCATCTGTCAGACTTAGACCATGAAGTTGGAAAAAAAAATTATTATGACCATCACCACTGTCACATATTTTACAAATATAATTTATAATCATTTATCATGAAAAATGAAGCCATTATTAATGCCATCTGAATAACTAATTATTTAGCTGTCATTGTAAACACTACAACGAAAAGTGGACACCCCCAAACTGAAAACCAGCAAGCATAAGAAATGTGTGAAATGAGCATAACTGAACACTCACAGATTCAACAAACAAAGAACCTCCCCTATTTATGAGGCATTTCTCCTTATCTGGAAAGACCTTCAGGCAAACTACAAGTACTGCCTATGGTTAGATCAGCAAACGTCTCAAATGTGACAGATTACTACCCTGTATTGCTTTTTAAAGGTTTCTGAAATAAATGCAGTCCTGTTGCAAACGAGCATGTGACAACTTTGTTGGCCAATGCTGAAAATTCAGCGGCTCCTCCTTCTTTCCCCTGCTCCTGAAGATCCAAGTCGTGTCTCACCTTAAACTTCCCATGTGTGTAGTTCCTGACAGATCCGTCACATATCTACTGCTAATTTTATATGGAAAATATCATCGGGTCATACTGCCATCTTGTCTTCTTATGCAGAACTCTTGATTCATACAATAAGTCATATCTGCTCAGGTTCAGGACTCAAACCAAACAGCACATTCCCTCTCTTTAATAGCTGCGTGGTGTTCAGCAAAGGATGGGTCTGGATCACGGGGCTGTTTGTGAGCTGCGCAGTCGGGGCTGTTCATGGCTTGTTTTAGAGTTGTCTGTCTGAGGTTTCCTTCATGGTTCACCAGGACCATTCTGTATTTCACTTAGCTGTCTGATCTTTTGTATAACCAAAGTATTTATCAACACACTTCCTCGCCTTTCTTTCTGCACATCCGTCTGCCTCCTGCTCAGGGCCATCTGCTATTTTATTTGCATGTGTACATTTGTAGACACTATTTTTCAGTTGTATTACAAGATCGCCTTCTGAGAAGGGGTCAGGATTTTCACATGACACAAAGTCATGCTTGCTAGCCGACATAATTTCCAGCAGGAATTTCCAAAAGGTCGACAGACAGCTAGATAACTCAGTGTACGTATCGACAGACAAAAACATTCAATCTGTTTCATATAAAGCCCAGTTTTCCAATCCAGATATTTATTCTCTTTTTACTAAATAAAATGGTACATATATAAAACCAACAAGATGCCAATATTTCATTATTATAATCGGCAAATTTTCATACCCCTTTACCTGGAGCTACCATATTACTTATGTAAATTAATCCCGCCAATTTTGGCTTGTGATCATCCTTGAATAATATAATACAAACGTCATCTTTATTGGTTATAAAAACAAAACCTCTTTCTTCCTAGACGGCAAGTTTATTTAATGTGCTAATCTGAGTTTTTCATTCTACCACCTGGGATGATCATATTTGGAAAACAACACCACAATAAAAGCTTCTCATTTGTGTTATATGCCTGCTAATGTGCTCAATTGTGCTCTAAATTTTGTTCACTGGCTATATCCACATCGATTCATTTTTGCATAAGTTACAGCTGTATTTTATCCAACAGGGGTGAATTTATAGTAGAGAAACAGGTCTTAAATAAGAGTGGGGTTCAAAACCACATGGAGATATCCATTAAACACTTAGCCACTGGGCTCTCATAGAGCTTTTTATCTGCTTTTAATAAAACTGGTCCAAAGAAATTAAGAAAAAAAGAAAGAGTACTGTGCTGTGGCACACAGAGAGCGACTGCAGCTTCAGAAACCATGGGGCCACAAGGGTAAATACCTTGTAGGCAAATAAATGATGCAACTGGGAAATGGAAGATGTGCGATGTAATGTGCCTCTTAGTCAGTGTGCGGTTAAGGACGCTTTCTGGATCATTCTGTACCAGCTATTACAGCTTACACTGTGCTGTTTAAAAACAAATTCAGCAAAGAGCAGCAGAAAATGACTTCTGGTCTTAAAGACAAAGACTGGTCGGAAGCTCAACCAGCAGAATCCGGACCAGTGCTTAAAGCACAATTAAATAAATCGTTTTACTTAAGCATGGATGCTCTGCGAGTCTTCTCTAAGTACATCCAGGCTCAAGCTTCTTAAGCAGTCATGTGAGAGCTGTGTATTTTAAGAGCTTTGTGGACATGGAAAGCAGGTCTGGAGCAAGAAATATGTAAAATGTTCCCCTGCTGATATAAGTGTGTGAAACACAATAGAACAAAAGGGGCAGAACACTGGCACAGCACCTTTATTATTCTTAATAATGGTGACATTTAATGAAGGAATTGCCATAAGCCTTATCATCATTACACCTATAATTTATCTTTATAGATAATTACCAACAATACTTGAAGAAGCTAAGTCTTAAAATGTACACAATACCTAAAAATGACTATAGGGAATATCATGGTACTGCTATAGCATTTAGGACTATATATTTATACATATATATTTTACTGCGTCCAATCATTCCTGTACTTGCATTAGCTTGCAGGTCAGTTCGTATAAAGGCAAATAGGGGAATATCAGCAAAAAAGCGGCACCACTTAAATATATGCCAACAATGGCACAGCTGAAAGGGGAAATCGCTTCAATCTGCAGCTGCGTGCAGCCCTGCTCCTTATCAGTAATATTACAGCACACATATATATATATATATCATGGGTATAATGCTTTTTCATAGTGTTTAATATAAAGGAGTGTTGCATGAAGCAGTGTAATTGAAAAAAGACCCAACAAGCCACATAAAGGTGTACCATTACAATGTCAGTTTGGTGTCAAAGTGTTGTTGTCGCTGAATTAAAATATGGAGGCAAGGAAGACGAGGAATCCATGTTTAAATAATCAATGAGGGATGAAAGGGAGAGGAGAGGGCAGCACGACGGGATGGGCTGCTTAACTCCCTCCGTCTTGGTCTGAATGAGCCTGGCCACAATAGTGCCTGATAGGGACACAATGGCGGGGCAGTGGCCTCGGTTGCAGGCAGCAGGGGTCCCTCCCTGCCACCTGCACATGGCGGCACGAGGAGGTGCAGGGAGCACAGAGCGAGAGCTGAACATCCCACTGCGCTCGCAGCGAAGCGCACGCTCCACAGCCCTTACATTAATATGCATGGGTTCACTAATGATCCCCAACCGACCAGAATGATATGGTGTGGAGACAGCAGCAACCGCTCGCTGATATGCAGCCTGGGCGCGATCTGGCCCGTCGCATCTTTCTTCTGAATTTCCTTTGTGGTGGTTTCTTTTCTCTAAAAAAAAAAAACATTGCTTGAGCAACTGATTCATAATACCAAATCACCGAAATGCCCCCTTATTTTGTATGCATAATATTCATGAATGTCCAAATGAAAGAGCCCCTCAGCATCAATGAAACCTGTGCATCTAATTCTTCACGTGGAGTGTTCATTTTAAGGGTTTATTACATGTAAGCTGATTAAGTTAGGTGTAGGAAAAATACATTCTAACGTCAGGTCTCAAAATGTAGTATAGCCTAATTAAGGATTTACCAATGGACACGACAGTAGATCGATGAATACTGAATGCTCAGTGAATACTGAATATCAATGTGAATACTAATGATACCAAATAAATCCGCGCTACAGATATTATTGTCTTTCGGAAAAAAACAAAACAGAAACCACAAGTCACATTAGGAAAAACAGGGACCACTAGATTCTAAGAACTGCTCCACACATTAACCACTAGAGGGAGCAAGACACACACATGAAAATTCCTTAACCAGAGGACTTATAGTTATCAATTATTAAAAGGTTTTCTAAAAGCAATACTGAAGATATATATGTTGAGCCGCATTGTTTAGGGCGTGTGATGATTATTTTTAGACCACTGCACAACTGAATAATGGTTAACAAACACCTAAAATCAGTCAATGACAATCAAGGAAACGGCTTATCGCCAATACCTGGCACTCGAAACTCTGTCCGGCTTATACATAAAGTATGGCATCCTTCTTTCCATAAATAGAGACAAAGAATGTCCATAACATGGCACAGGTTACAGAAGCAGCTTAATGTTTCCGGGATTGTAAAGAAGATAGATTTTTCCATTTCTGTACAGAAACCATTACAGATCATCGCTGGTGCCTCAAAGGACATGATGTCAAAATGTCAAGTATAAAAATATAAAAATAAAAAGGGCAGTTTAATTTTCATAAATACTTACATGTTGACTTCCCAAAGTAGCGTTCATCGTATACTGGTTGTCTAGCTACCCATTAGTTTGCATTCTATCTATATGCATTATTTCTTTCAAACAACTATTCACTTTCAATAACCACTTATATAATTAGGGTCGCAGTCATTCAAAGACATTCCTGGTAAGTACAGCACATAATTCTAAATAGAATGTCAGTGTATCCCAGTGCACTGCATCCAACAATATGCAATAGTTTGTTAAATGAGATTTTGGCTTTAATCATTTTTTAATAAGCAGTGGTAGTATAATTAAACCTCTTCAGCTCCTTTACTTTGAGACAGTAACCCCTAAATCTGCCTACTCCCATGGTTTAATGTTTATTTCTTACATAGCAGACTAACTTAAGGTTCCATACAGCAATGCACAAGTAACACTTTCTCCATAAAATGAATGAAATTCAATTAAAGAAAGTATAGTCCACTGCTAATCAATATTAATGTCATCTATAAGACAACAATAAAACACTTTTAATAATCACGCCGAACGGTGAGTCTAAACTTCAATTTTAAGCCGCTCACAAATGTTTTTCTCATGTTTTTATCGGTACTTCGAGAATTTTCCTATAATCTCGACAAGTCCCTGCTAACGAGAAGCTCACCCATGATGGTGCAATCCCCATGCAATAAGTATGTATCTGATTTCAGTGATCAAATGTTTCAAGTCGACGCTAAATGTAACACAGAAGTCTCAGCTGTTTTTCAGCTAAACTTTTCCTGACAATTCAGTTTCCCGATAATTCAGTTTCTTATCTAATATGCTTGTGAAGAGTATCCTTGCTTTTTGCACATGTGTTTTGCTGGCAGGATTGCCGAAATGACATACCAGCATTACGTTCCAAGTTTTTGCTTTTATGTGACGCTGTCGCTGACTCTCTTTGGAAGCTTCATGCTGGAGACATTGCTTAAATTTCGTTACTTGACCCAGACACAGGTGTCCGTATTGTGAAACCATAAAAAGATACATAATTGTGTAAGTTTGTTTACCTAAATTAGGGTTTACACAAGATTTCAATACTTATATATAATTATATTTTTGTTTAATATTTTGTTTTGTTTTTAAGATGTTTGTACAAATAACTATATTAAAATGTCTTGAGTGCTTTGAGAATTACATGTTTACATGAATTACGTGAAGTACTTTGTCAGACTTTTCATGTTCGCAGCATAAATTGGCATTATCGCCAGTTACCACTCGTAGGGGACACGCCAATCCAGCTCAAGCTGACATTTTCATGACATGGATGATTTGAATGATTTGAAATGACTGACCTAATTTATGCTGGTTGTTGTTTCCACCCAGTATTTCTCCTCCACGTCAACTAAGATTCTTGTTTTGATTTTTTTAAATAAGACAATACAATATCATCACTTTCAAAACCATTAAAATGAGCTTTCCATACTCCTGCATGGTTTACCAGTGTCATAAACACCGCACTTTGTGACATATGTAGCATAGCATCTAGAAAACGCAATAATGGTTGTGATCGTCTTGCTTGTGAAGTGATGTTGCAGATAAGCAGACTATGGTACGATAAAGCATACAGTGAACCACTCCATTAGCTGATCACGATTTGATGTTTCATAAATTCCTCCCATTGATAGTCTCCAGTTTCTCTTCACCTTACACCTGTGGTGCTACAATGGGATTATTCTGTATTACACCTGACTTCCTAGCTGCTACTTGGCATGCTTTAGATATTAAACGCAAATAATAAGTCCCACATTGCAATTTGGTGCAACACAGTATGACATGGTTTTTAATGTGTAATCTGAACCGCTTTATTTGTAGAGCGAAACAATTATGTGCTCTATAAAGTGTAACTGGCTCCTTGATGAGGATGCCACAGAACTGCATACTCTTTGGCCTGCAAGATCAAGACTTGGGGAGACTGCAAAAAAGGCAAGCGGCAGTTCACCAGTATCGCTCATCACGCCAATTAGCATGTAGTAGCAATTCCAGCAATAGCAATTAGCCAGTAGCTTCGCATCACACAAAGAGGAGTTTAAATTCTATAACCATGAATGATCAGCTGCTCGTTTTATTGAACGTTAAAGGCACAACTTAATTATTGCATCATTTACTAATTGAATTATCTTACCCCAATTTCTGGAACACGCTTCTTCTCTGTGCTGTCAACAATTTTGATAAATTTGCCAGGCATGATTTAGTGCTGTAACATGTGACTTAAAGCAGTTGCCCTTACCTGGTTATTTGAAGGACCTCTGAAAAATGAAACCATACTTGCATATGGTTAATACAACACCAGTGTATACAATGTGATAACTCTTGATGTGCAATAAATAAATAAATGTTATCAGTACATCACCATGTACTATCAGTACATGGTTTAGTTTAGAGGTCTGGTATAAGATGCTCTCTTTTTCATTTAATTTGATGTAATGAGGGGAATGCTTTGCATGTTTTCGTAATCTTAATCTGTAACAGCTCTTTGTAATCGACTATGGTCACTGTCTGCTTCTTTTGTAATCTTTATGTCGTACTGTACTGCGTGGTTTATATGATCATGATATGTTGTAAGTGAAAAATTTCTTGTCTTCTAATAAAAAATGTTAATCACAAAAAATAGATAAATGAAAGAATGAATGAATAAACAGCAGTTATGTGACCATACTTTCTTACTTGTCTATTACTTTAATAATTCAGAAACTGTAGTAGCAATAAACTACTGTGTTTAAAGCTAATGATACTGTTAATTTGATAGGAGAATGTACGCAACATTGATTCAGCATGAGCAAAGAAACAGTCACCATTTTAATATAAAACTATATCCAGAATTGTGTCAGTTTAAATTATATTATACTGTATACGTCGTACTCATACTCAGGCTAATATTAAAATATTATGAATTTAATTTTGAGGTGCGAAAAGCACACTTATAGTGAAAAGGAGCTTCTATATAAGTATTTAAGTAAAATTCTCAGCTTGCAGAAAGATACCATAATTATATTCACTTTTCATTAAAAAAAAATCTTACAAACTGTTGCAATTTAATCTCAGAATTAATTCACAAATGAATTCTCATCAGATTTTAGATAAGCATACCTGGAATTTAAAACATACTAGATTATAGTTACATATTTCTATATTTACAAGACGCAATACATGCCTAATAATTAGTTCAAGGTATCTGGAAAATACAGCATAATATCTTTTTAAGAAGGGAACCTGTATAATAAATGAGGGAGCGGGTTTGCTCCCCAAGGAGTCATATACTTTGTTATTAGTAACTAAATAAAAACATGCATAGAAAAATACCATGAACTAGACAATATCTTTCTGTTACTATTGGTTTTAAGTTCAAAGGTCAGAGTAACTCAATGTGGCGATCAGACCTTTTTTATCTTAGAATAAAAAGATATTACCCTGACCTTTTATTCGAAGAATCTCTCTCTAACATATTTAGAGTGGCCTTTTTCTGCAAAAGAAAAATAGCCAGGCATTGTCATACTTTTATTTTCTAAATGATGCCTGCAAAACTGATCTATATTATGTATCTCAACAAGATTAAAATGTTGCAGTTCCTTATTGTCAAACTTCACATCTGCCTGAGTAAAATGCTGCAGCTTGCATTTTCATAAAAAAAAAATGGCCATATTAAACCAACTGTATTATCACTTCACTGACTCACTGTAAAACTTTGGATTTATTTGAAGGTACTTAACCTAACACACACAGCATTACACCTACTTATGTTAGGCTACATAGAAATGACCTCATCTACTTCTCCGCGCAACCCCATTATGTGAAATAAATTTGATATTTTGTTCTTCCATAAGCTGCAAAGAAAGTAAAGTTTTTTGAGGATCTTGCACTGAGAATCTGCCACTGCCTCCACATGGTAATGACGGAACCAGAGTTTACCAACCTACAAATGTGGAACAATGACTATGAAAGATGTGCTTGCTTATTTCAGCCAAATTTTAGGCAAAGAAACTACATGTGCACTTATCTTCCCCTATTGCAAGCATTTATACCAGAGTTATAATGAATCACTGAAGAGCATAAGCAGAGCTAATTGGAAAATGCCCGCATGTGCTACCTTAGAAGAAACGAAAGATAATTTAAAATGTCTTCATTAGCTATGGGGTACATTAGAAAAGCAGAATATGTTCCTTTTCATATATAAGCAAATAAAGATGTTTACCAGGCTCACAAATTAATCGAGGATTAATCTCAATTACGATTTTTGTTTACAAAGAACATCAAAACAAAATAATCAAGATAAAACGTTTAGCAGTGATGCTCCCAGCGCACCCCTTTCCAGCCCCTTTTTATTTGTTTTTCAGTTGAATTATATTTAGAGTTCAAGGAAATCCACTGTTAAAAAGACACATATTTTTTTGTTTGGTAAATGCGTATTTCCAAGGTCAATGAGTAATTGTGTAAAATAATCGTAATCTCAATTTATTGACCAAAATAATCCTGATTATGATTGTCGCCATAATCAAGCAGTCCTAGTGTTTACCATGACTGCACAATTAAGATTACTTAGATAACATTAAGTTACTTATTACAGTCAGAGTACTTTCTGTGTGCATATTTGTGTTGCTTTGATGCCTGTCTTTGCAGGTGTCCTCTTTCTCATAAAGAAAAATATGATAACCCTGGTCTATATGAGTCAAATGATTATGCCATGAAAATGCCAATTCAAGAATCTACTAAACTTCTACTAGTATATATTTTTACACTCAGAAGGCTTGTTGTTTGGGCTGAGCGATATAACGACAATGATATATTGACTTAACGTCATATGAAATGTAAACCATAAGAAAACGTATAATTTGGATAAACTATTGATAATGAACATTGCCGTGACAACACACATCAGCCTGTCACAGAAACCAACGCAACTCCAACCAACTGTATGGTAGTGTTTTAAAGATGGACAACCTATCACCAACAGGAAGGTTTATTAACTTAACGGAGCACAGTACATGCTACTCTGTCGGTAATACACATCTGTCATGGACGACATGAGCGCTTCCTCAGACGAAACTTGCGCATCAGTGTCAGTGAAGAAGGTGACAGCTCAGCAGCCGCATCATATTTTAAAAAGGAGATACTGCGGATAAACAAGGTAAAAAGCCGGCTGCGGTGTGGCAGTACTCTTAAAATTTAACGTCTGGTGCTGCGTATTGTAAACTCAGCCAAAAACTTGTACCAACTAAAACTGGAAATACTGAAAACCTATTTCATCACTCGAAGCTTGCAACATAAAGAACATAAAGAACAGAAATGCTTGCAATCACACACGCCGGGATAAATAGTGTCTTGGAAACACTATGTCAAACCCAAGCTGCAAGGAAGTCAGAGAAAAAACCCACCAACAAACTGTACTGTCTCCGTTTTCTGCTGTTATACACTGTTAGGATTATCGTTAACAAAAATGAAAACTATTAGAAAATATGTTAATAAATGAAACAAGAAAATACAGCCTTACAAAACTACAAAACAACTCTCAATATTGCTTCCAAAACTAACTGAAATAAAATAAAAACAAATGCCAAAATCAATTAAGTATTTTGCCTTTAGATGACCATGTTTTAGATGGAGCATGTTTTTGCCCATTTTGAGTAACGTTGGATTCTCTAAAGGTAAGACACATTAAATAGCTCTAAACTTTCAGTCTATCAATAGAAATAAACTTAAACTAAAATACATAAAAGCTAAATACAAATCTTTCACATAAAATCTAATAGCCACGCTGAAAAACTAAAACTAAACTGTATTTCAAATGAATATTTAAAAAGATGAAAAATTCAAAAAACACAAGCATAATAAAACTGTGGCCTATGGCAAAAAAATATATTTTGTATAATTAATTTACTAAAAGTTCAGTTTGCAGTCTATTCACTTTGTCATCTTTTTCATGTTCTGAATCTGTTCAAGGGGAATCCTGAGTGAATGGGAGTTTAATCAAAAATTAAGCCTTGAAGAAAAGACATAATGACTTGAATTATATCGTGATAAGTATGATATCGACTGATATGAACAAAATTATTGCGCTAAAATATTTTGCCATATCACCCACTCCTACTCATGGTTTTATTTACCATGCATGATATAAACAAATTCTTTCTTTTGCATTAGTTTAAAGAAGAAATTACATTTCCCAAACATACGGCTCTGTAATACACCTAAATGTATTTAAAAGAATAATCCCCTGTGAGGACTGTGACCTCAGCATGGTGGGGGATATGTGTGCTTCAGTGATCCACAGAGCTGAGTCCTGGTGCTTCTGGTAGTACTGGTGGGGCCTCCCTTGGGAGAGCATGTCTGTGGGGAAAGGCCAGACAAACTACAATCTACAAAACAAACTACAAACTACAAACAAAGACCCCCTTGAAAAATACCAAAAAAAAACAGAGTACTCTGGCAGGAATTGGGTTACCAGGACCCACAATTGGAGCCAGACTTCGGGGGGGTGGGGGAAGTGTTCATTGGTGACTGTCTAGTGGCCAGCCACCCCCATAAACAGATTTCAGCCCAAAATGGCTATAGGGACAGCCCCTAATGGGCCCACAAATCACAAGGTGAAAGACAGGGGTCAGGTGATGAGGTGCTGTATCATTTGCACCACAGACGTGAGCAGGAAAGACCCAAAAGGATCAGGTCTTGGCAATGGACACTGGCTTTGTGAGCCTGAAAGGAACCCGCTAGATACGGTCGCCGTGGCCTCTGGAACCAAAACCGCTTGATCAGGGATGTAGTTTCTCTGATTTTGGAGTTTCCCATGGTGAAAGAACACAGGCAAGTGTTGGGATACTAATGTAGACTATTCAGTAGGAGTGTTTCTTAGTGGAAGATGCAATAGTGGGTGAGGGTCTCCAAAGGGTAGCTCTTTCAGAAAGACTCAAATAACCAAGTAGGGAGCGATGGGGATATCAGGATGGGCATTACTGGGAAAAAATGGCCTCCTGGATTTAAATTTGTTACTGGACATCTGTGCAAATTATGGATACTTCATAACAAATATGACGTACTTGGTTATCAGAGCTCTCAAGGCCAATCATCAATAATTAAATCTGTAGTTGCGTCATCTTATTTGCAGTGATATGTTTTGGATACTTGCAGCAAGGGGTAGAACTGTCAACTGATCACCACTGGCGGGTCAGATTCTGTGGATGATGATGGCAAGACCCAAACGGGCCATTAGAGTTTGCTGGGAATGCCTGGCTGAAGCTTTCATGTGGTAGGAGTTGTGCTTGTATACTTGGCACAAAATCAAAGTCATTTAGGGTTGGCACTGGCCACTGGGTAAGCCTTGTGCCCTTCTCCTGTTTGTGATTTGCATGGACAAAACATCAAGGCACAGCTGTGAAATGAAGAATATTCGTTATGGGTGATAGACAACATCCCTACTATATACAGATGATATTATCTTTTATGCTTCATCCAACTAGGACCTCCATAAGATACTTTGATGCCAATTGTGAAGCAAAGATGATGTGAATTAGCTCCTCCCAATTTGAGGGCACTGAGAGATTTATGGCGGCAAAGGCGGAGTCGTCAGATAAAGCTTGACGTTTATTTGTCAATCTACAGCTGTATCCTCAACAAAAGCCAAGAGTTGTGGGTAAAGGCTGAAACAATAAGATTGTGAGTACAACCTCTGCAGGGTTGCCAGGCTTAGCTTACCAGCAGAGGGGAGGGGTGTGACTTTGTGGAGAGATCTCGAAATATAGCTTTTGGATTGAAAGGAGTCAGTTGAGGTGTTCTGGGCATCTCATAAGGATGTCACCTAGTCAGCTCCCAAGCGTTACATCCCACTAGGCAGACCCAGGACACGCTGGAGGGTGTATATCTCCCAGATGGCTTGGAACACCTGCGGATCCCCCACAATGAGTCTGGAGCCTTGGAGAGAGGGGAGGGAGAGGAGTGCTGGCGGTGAAGCTTGCTGGGGAGGGGGGTGGGGGGTTGCCGATGGTTTGCTAAGTCGGCAAGTGTATAAGTGTGTGTGTGTGTGTGTGTGTGTGTGTGTTTATATGGGCCCAAAATGCAAAGGACTGTCATCCTGTCCTGTTCTTCCCGGGACAGACTTCAGGTTCACTGAACCTGAATTGGAATGTAGATGGATGGAGGTTCTATCCGAATGAAAGTATATATTTGGATAAATGAGCAGGTGGTGCATCTTTGCCCATGTGCAAGTTAAGTTCAGGCCTGTCAGACAGAGCTCTGCGCAATAATATTAAAACTGAGTTTTACAATGTAAATTTTTACATTCACACTTTGAAGGTTCAGCACTTACACATGCACTCAATGGCCACTTTATTAGGTACAGCTACCTACTACTGGGTAGGGCTCCTTTCTGCTTACAGAACAGCCTAAATTCTTCAAGGCATCTATCCCACAATGAACTGAAACTGACCTTATGGAGCTTGAACCACAATTTTTGCACTTGTAGTCTTTCCGTTGGCTTTAAAGCACCTGGTTATTCTCCTCTAGCCTCTCTCATTATTCAGGCATCCTGCCCTCATAACTGCCGCTGATTGGATATTTCTGATCGCGCCATTTCATGGAAACTTTAAACACTGTAGGACATGAGAATCCCTTGGAGGGGAGCTGTTTCTGATTTGCTGAAACCACCATATGCATCACCAACAATCATGCAACATTCCAAATCACACAAATCACGTGTTGCCCGCTAAGTAACTTTTTCGATCATTGACTGAACTTCTCGACCCTGCTTGCATGCTTTATGTGTTGAGTTGCTGTTTTAAGGAACAGTCTGTTGGCAGTAACAAACATGTGCACCTAAAAAAGTGGCTACTTTTTCGTTTATCATTTGCTTTAGTTGATTAAAAGAAATTAATCAATCATAATCAATTAACTATATACTGAAATATACTAGGAAACTCTCCAACCCAGTGGTAGATACTGAACTACTAAATCTATAGAGCTAACATTAACAACTGGAGTAAACATTTTACATCAGATTTTAAATATCTTTAAACCAGACTTTCAAGTATTCTGAAAATGATTTACAGTTATAACAATGAGTGATTTAACAAAACAGTGAATTATTTTTGCCCCATAACATCAATTACTTTCAAAAACAATTTAACTCATAATATTAACTATCCAGCACACTTTATCACATAATACTCCTAGAAAACAAATTATGTTATTAAATTTATTGCTTCACTTCAAAATGCTATAAGCCCTATTTATTATCATACTGATATTCATACATCTTTGACATAGAGTACTTACATCTCTAGATTCTGTGTTAACCTATATCTAACTGGCGTTTGCCAATCAGACTCTGATTCCTGTACGTTTTTATGCTTTCCATTACATTTTTTCACTTCCTCACAAAGTGGATGTAGCAGAAGCTTGTTTTCCCCTTTTCACATCTGGATTCTTGGAAAGCTGGTGTTGTACCATGTGACTATCATTTACGATATCCTAGGAAACAGCCCAAGTCCACTGTGAGTCCACTCCCGTGATTCTCTGGTGGTCTATTGACATCACGAATGATGGCTAACATAGTTAACACCTACACAATGGCTGTCCCATACGTGTAGCTTCTCCTGCGAATTCATTAAACCTACATAATTGTTGTTGCAAACCAGACTTTATTTTCAGTCAGCAATCACAGTTCACAGTTCTTAGACCTACAATGACCATAAAGTGAGGAAAGGCCTGAACTTGTAATATGCTGTAGTCTTTAGAAAAAATACTGCCTGGAAATTTCATCGTAGCTTGAAAATCGAATGTTCTTTGCACCTTTACCGTAATGGTCACCAATGTCACCATAAATGTCACCAAGGCAGAGGGCTCAGACACAAAACGGTACAGCAAAATTATTAGCATCGCAGACATCCCACCTCTTCCGGAAAATCCGGGAATCTCAAGACCAACTTGATACCCACCAATGATGCGCAATATCCTCAAATTACAATAGAGCTGTCACGATTATTCGATTAAACTCAATTATTCAATTTAAAGAACAAAAAATGATTAAGATGTACTTTCAGAAGGGACATGGCGCATGGAGGATGAGGGTGTAATATGAAGAGCCTCAGTTGTGTGAAGCAACCTCACATTAAAAGTGAAAGGAAAGGACATTCAGAAGACTTTCAGGTCTGAGGGACTCACCCAATAACGCAAGGCTGCCCATGTATATGGATAAGCTATAAGCCCCTCAGCCTCTAGGAGTAGCTTAGCTTCTGTTTGTCATTTCTGTGCTTCAAATTGTTTTGTTTAATTTATTTTCTGATTCATCTATCTCAAAATGAACACCACTGAAACTAAAACTAACCCCACCTCATCCTACATAAAACATAATATGGTAAAATATGGTAGGCTACCTAACCACCATATAATATTAATTAATTTTTATTGTGTGTAGAGCCAAACAATATGAGATATATACTGTGATCCTACTGCGATTTCTGAAAACTTTGATAAATACTGCGATATTTATAAAACAATTTATAAAACAAAAAAGGAGTTCAAACAGAACCCATTATCTACTAATAGAGTCTGTCTAATACATTGGTGGAGTTGCTGCGAGTTGTACCAACAGACACAAGCAGTGCCAACAGATCACTTGCGTTTATTCAATATCACCTCTGTGGAATCCAAAATATTTCCATCCAGTGGAAGACAAATGTCTTTTGGCGAGTAGCATTTTCATTAGATTTCTCACAAACATACCCTGTCTAAGAGTGAGCCAAACATCAAGAACAAAAATGATTATGATTAGCTGAGAGAGTGCATGCAAAGCACATGTAAATGCAGCGGCGGTAAATTTTAGCTGATTTTTTAAAACATATAATAGATACATTTGAAAAGGGACTGTCAGTAAAATTGCCAAGCTTGCTAAGTTTTGGTGGCCTATGACAGAGTAAAAATGTTTTAGCGTAACATATTACTAGTCTCAACCCAGCTGACTATCGCAGTTCTTGCGATGTAACAACTGCATGTGCATAATATGCAATGTCGATATTAACAGGCCCAGACGGAGGTTGGAAAAGTGGCATAGTAACTAGTGCTGCACACCACCACTTTCCTGGGTATGGAATTTGCATGTTCTCCCTGTGTGTTTATGCTGGTTCCTCTGTTTTCCTCCTACAGTCCAAAAACGTGCAACTTGTAAAGTGGAGTTCCTAAATTGACCATATGTATGAGGGAGTGAGAGATGGCACGCCCAGCGACGGCCTAGCAACCTGTCCAGGGTTGGGTCCTGCTTCAGGCCAATTGCAGTACATAATGCAAAGTTATATATTTAATATATGTATATATTATATGTAAACAATTACTCAATTATTTGTCAAATTAATCAGTACACGATAATAAAATCGATAGTGACAGCCCTGTATTGCACTTGGAATTAAAAGGTTGAAATTGTAAATGTATATCATTATGGCATTCCTCTGCAAATGTTCTTCTGAATTAAAATAATATTTTAATATTAAACAATTAATAATTAAAAATAGTTGCCCAGTTAGGTTACCCAGCATAATATTCTTCTAGAAGAATCTCCTTATGCTCTCTTTACGTAGCCTTAGGGTACCGGGCCACCAGTAACGTCAAGCCTTGTTACTCTGTTGTTATGGTGCTTGAAAAGGGCAAAACAGAGCACATGGTCGATAAAACAAACACTATCCATAGATTATGCAATTATTTGGTAGCATACAAGACTGGGAACAAGCAATACTGCATAGCATATTGTCACATCACAAGGACAACGTTAAAGACTGCAAATCACTCCACATAACTATCGCTGAGACAAGAGTGAAATCCAGGCAAGAACATAATCCTAGACTTTCTTCAGTTTAGCTATGTTTTATATAATACCTTTGAAAATAACCTAAGATGAGGTATGTGCCTCTTAAGCATGCTGTAAAACTGCACTAAACCATCGATGGGGGCTCTCAAAAGACATGTCACATGCATTTGTGTGTTTTTCCTCTTCATTCTTTTAAAGCATTTACTCTAATAATATATAATGATTCACATTCTAAATACAAAGATAATATCCTCTACTATGATTATATATATATACACACACACTTATGGATTGTGCTCAGTTTGTTATTTAAACACAAAAGAATTAATCTCGGCATTCTTCAAATGATTCCTTGTGGAATGTATAGTGCTACATATGAACACCAAGAGAGTGACATATACCATTCACCCTTCAATCCTGAATCAGTCCTTTGAATATACAGTACTGTATGTTCTATATCTATACTCGTTACCTTTTTTGTCACCGCTGCAGCCAGTGGGTTCAGATAACAGCCCAGTGTTGAGAAGTGATCTAAAGCAATGAAAAGGGCCTTATCCCAATGAGAGCTTTTAGTGGGGGTGGGAGTTCTGCACTAACCATAATGGCTTATTAATAGTAATACACTGGTTTCTCAATAGTGTGCAGCACCAATACTGCGTGCAGTATAACAGCACTGGAAGACCACGTGAAAAAGTGAGTTCTGTTTGTTCTTACATCATCCATCCATTTTCTGAAACTGCTTGTCCTATTCAGGGTCATGGGGGGGGGGGGGTCCAAAGCCTTTGGATATAAGATGGGGAAGCCAAACCAACATAGGGCACACTCATACAACATTCACAGGCAATTTGAAGACTCTAGTTAGCCTCAACATGTTTTTGGACTGTGAGGAGAGACCTGAACATGCAGAGGACACCTCACAAGGAACACCAGCAAACTCCATACACATGGAACCAAGGCGGGGGTTTAAACCCTGGCCCCGGAGGGGTAAGACAACAGTGGTAACCACTCCGCCACCCTACCACCCCAAAAATGTATAATTAAGGCTGTACAATGTGACAAAGAAATCCAGATAATTTCATAAAATTTGCCCTCTGGCAACTGGCCTGTACTATAGCAATATTTAGCAGTTCAGTCCCAAGCAGTCAATTTAGCAAACACCGTGTTAGCATTAGCTTTATGACTCAGACTGTATATCATATGCGGCTATGAATTACAGCAATTTTAATATGCGTTTACATTGCCAGTTTGTCAAAATAATTCATTTTGCATTTGTCAAGATTGAACTGCAACAAAGCAAACGTATGCATGCAGAATCCAGGAGGCTAATTACTCATTTAAAAGCTGTATGTCATTGCATACATAGAAGCAAAATGTCATTTTGGTGTCACTTTATATTGAGATGAAATCTGTATCTGGGCATTTATACAGGAGTACAGACTAGCTGAATTTAGTGCAGGGGAAGATCAGGAAAGCTTAATCAGAGTAAAGACTTAAATAATGTGCCAAATTTCAGCTATAATAGCACAAGTTCAGGTGTAAATCCATTGTTACTCTTGTGCAATCCTTATAAATGTTAACATGGTCATTAACATTAAATTGATAAATGTTTTGTTCTTTGTTGTCAATGGACAATTGCCATCAGGGAGCCTTGCTTAGCCAGTTCATTAACTATGCTACTTCAGTCATAAAAGCAGGCACGCTATGATAAGTTATTGTACATGAGTACACCTCACATGAGTACTAGATCCATAACCATTACTGCTAACATTACCACTGGCACTGCATCACCAGCAGCTAGAATGCCAATAGTTCCTGAAGGCTATCTTCTTCCTGTACACTGGGATTTTACGCATCATTTGTTTCCCCAGGTCACCACAGCAAATCCAAAATCATCAAAATCAGTTACCAAAAACGAGCACCAGCTAAGGGTGGTATGGTGGCTCCATGGGCAGTACTTTTCCCTCCAGGGCTGTGGGTTCAAATCCCATCTGGCATTTTATCCAGGATGCACCCTTGTTCCCTGTGCTGCCTGAGATCGGTTCCAGGCTCTCCCACAACCCTGACCAGGATAAGTGGTGAAAATATGGATGGATGTATTTATATACAAATCAACTACTTCATCTATAATACTTTATTATATTATTATACATTCATAGCAGACATTTTGCTTCTGCATGCAATTCATTATTTATATAATATATATATATATCCATTAGAATGTCACAGTTAATGTGTATGCATTGACATACAATAGGACCATTATGAATACTTTGGTGTCACAGGCAGCAGGCAAAACAGGATTATACACATTCACTTCATATGTTCCTCATTAATTTGTACTATGAATACTTGTGTTATGTTCCTGCTCTGACTCTGTGGCCCATCATGTTCGTTGCACTAACAGCTTTCGCCCAATGGGTAAGCTATGCCGTTTCTCCAACTTTGTATTTATTTGTCCCACTGTTTCAGCTGACCAGGGCATTGCATTATTAATAGCAAGAGATACAGATGGCTAAAAATAACTATCCTGGGAGTATATTAATGTGAAGCCTCAAAATAATGTTCAAATGCGATAATTAAACATGTTTTTATACAGAAATATTCGCAAGCTACTTGTTAGCGAAAATGCTAGCATGATATTCAGCACAGCGGACCAACAAAAGAAAACAGTTCAAAACTACATGCAAATGTGTTTGAATGCCTTTCTGATATTTTGACAAAAGATAAACATAAAAAAATACTTCATTTGCCAGAAGTATTTTATTCAAAATAATAATAATCCAAAATTTAAAACGATACAACAGATGGATGGAAAATTGGCCTGCTGCTTTTTTTTTGCTTAGAGACTCGTGCATTTTTTAAAAAAATTACTGTGAATGAATGTTTATGTTTTACTTGCCCAGTTATTTTTTAATATATAAATAACAAAACTATGGTAAGGGATAAGAATAATGACAGTATACAATAATATATATCATCACGTTCTGAATTTTAGAATTTTATTTATTTTAACCATTTTGATGGTACACGAATACATCTAATAGACTTATTAGTCTACTAATATATAAATTTCTCCTACTTTATATTGTGTAGTATCCATTATTAATACATATTACAGAGTTCTGCATATGCCTGTTATTATTAATCAATCCACCCAACCATCTATTTTCCATACCTGCTTGTCTTACTCAGGGTCACTGGGAGCCTATCCTGGAAGCTACAGGCACAAGGCAGGGAATAACCCAGCATGGGGCGCCAACCCATCACAGGACACACACGCCATTCACACACACATTCACACCTAGACCATTTGGTAACTCCAATTCACCTTAACACATTTCTGGACTGTGGGGGAAACCAGAGAACCCAGAGGAAACCCCTCAACAACAGAGGGAGAACATGCAGACGCCACACATGCAGAGCTGGGGTGACGACCCAGCACGACTAAGCCACCCTCTTACTATTAATAATCATATTAATACAATTTCTATTGGGAAAAAAATGAGGGGAAAAAACAATGAGGTTTGTATCTACTATTGTCTAGAAAACCCTTCATTCTCATCAAAATACAGTCTTGTTGAAGACATCTAAAGAACTCGGAATGATTATGATGATATGAGCACGAAAAAGCAAAACTGAATACAGAAAGATTGAGTTCTTGCACAAAAAAAAAATCTGTTTGCAAAGAGGTTCTAATCCACATTGGATTACAGCACAACAAGGACCTTATCCATGTATAGAATAAGCATTACATAATAATAGGCATTCTATAACGAGCAAGGTACAGGAAACTTCACTGATGATGATCTGTCTTAAATCACTGATAAAAGTTAAGTTTTTACTACATGAACTCCTTATATTTTCAGTGTGCTGTGCTATCAGCCAGCGTTAGATTTATATACACAGTTCTTGTCCTGGTCAGGGTGGGAGTTGGGAAGGAAACATATCCCAGGGATAGCAAGCACAAAGCCGGGGAGCACCCTGGACAGGATTCCAGCCTAACACAGGGCACATTCATGTACATAATCACATAGTATGGGCAATTAAGAGATGCCGGTTAGCTGAACTGACTGCCTTTGGGCTATGGAAGGAGAACCCAGCGGATACCCATGCAACACAGGGAGAACACGGGGAGAACATGCGAAGAACACGCAAACTGCACACACATGTGAAGCCCCAGTGCTGGGAGAGTGAGACTGCATAGCTAGTCACTGTACTATCCTTTCTCCATCACTTTAATGTTTTTTTTTACACTAGCGCAGGCAGTCGCAGACAGTGCTTCACGGGAGATGTGAAGAAAGGCTTTATGGGTATGAACCATGCAAAAATGATCAAGTGTATTCCATTTGTACTGTAAATATAACCTAGTAGCTGATTATTACCTTTGTGCTCACATTTGATATTTTACATTCATCAATTCTCTTTCCCTATCCAATCAAATACTGATTCAGTGTGGCAACTATTCAGTACAGCCTCACCCCAAGTTACGTTCCGATAAACCTATTGTAAGGCAAAAACATCATAAGGCAAAAATGCATTTTAATACAGTACATCTAACCTAACAAACATCATAGCCTACCTTAGGCTACCTTAAACATGCTTAGAACACATACATTAGCCTACAATTGGGCAAAATCATTAACACAAAGCCTATTTCATAATAAGGTGTTGAATATCTCGTGTCATTTTTTGAATAATGTACTGAAAGTGAAAAAGATTTATCCATCGTAAAGTCAGGAGGATCGTAACACGGGCCATCGTAACCTGGGGAGCGTCTATATTTACTATGTTTAAGAAAGTTAACAGAACACATTCCTTAAACACTTAAATAACAATATTAATAACAATTATATCCACAATTATGAAAATGTCACTATAACATACATCATATTGTCATGATATATATTTCTCATCACCAAAGTTCAGGGCTGGTTATCTATAAAAATTGAGTAAATTCAGAAAAAAAATAAGCTAAATACAAATACCCATGTAAAGAAGCATATTTTCTCTGCAGGACAGCCAGCCCCTGTTTATTCTCATATTGCTGTGATTCTGAGAACACAGCATCCATCACACTGGGCCACTCACCAACATACAGGTGACCCCTCTAGTTAGCATCTGTCACAGATCCAGCCTGGATAAGTCTAAAGGGATTTTTTCCCCTTTCCCTGGTGGAAGCTTTTGAGAAATCTTACATCTGAATGCTTATGCCCTACAAAAGAAGCTGAAAATTAAGGGGCAGATCAGATTGCATAATACTACTTATGAACCGTACCTGAGCTAAACTTATTTAAGGCAATAAATAGTATTAGTCTTATTATTATTAGTAGTAGTAGTAGCAGTAGCAGGAGTAGTAAGAATAATAATGACAACAACATAAAAGAATATAATCAAATAAAACAGAATACAGTTTCTCATTTAGATACATACAACATTGCTTTTCTATATCATATACTAATCAGTGTAAGTGCATCAAACCACTCAGGTGGAAATTTAAAAAAAGAAATTGAATGAGCTGAACTGGATGAGTATGATAAAACACTGTTATTTTGACCATTTTTCCGGTCCCCATAAGGATAACCTCAATTTTATAAAAATTGGTTACTGCAATCAAAAAAACGAAGAATATCAAAAGTCTCGTATTTTGTATGGTGACTTGTGGTCGTCATGTTGGGATTAGGGTTTTCCCCATAGAAATGAATGACGGTCCTCACAAAATTATGAGTACAGGTCTGCGTGTGTGTGTGTGTGTGTGTGTGTGTGTGTGTGCGTGTGTCTGCCAGGCACTGAGGGGATGTGCCAGTCTTGAAATGCCTATAAGGCTACAGTAATGGAAGGTAAAGATTCCAAATTCCTGTCCCTTCGTGATGTCTGATGAGCTCACAGCCAAGGCGCAACACAGCATTATGGTCACAATGGACTTACATTTCTAAAGGGGCCCTATTATGCTCATTTCCAATGTTTATTTTTTATTTTTTCAGGGACAACTTGTTGGATTTAAGGCTTTCATCTTCGTTCACTTTCATTTAGCCCAGACCACCTTAAATCTGACAAGTTATCCCACTAAGCAAGAAATCCTGCTTTCTGAAACAGGCCCCAGTACTAGCCAGGTTCATTGTTAGCCATTGTTAGCAGTTGATAACAATGTTTTGCGCAGTATTTTGCACATACAAACACCATAGCAACATGTCCACAGATAGTGGTTGGACAGTACAGTGTATACGACCAATTTAAAGGAAATTAAAACAAGACATAAGTGCTAATAAACAGCATATAACTTTCAAATCTGCCTTCCCAGTTCAAATGGAACTCAGCATTACTCCCTTTGCTGTGTACTTTGGGCTTTAAGACTTTGCAGGCCGTTTACATGCACATAAAACTATTTAACACACTAAAGGAAAGGGATTAACTGGAAAAGCATAACAGGTCATCTTTAAAATTGTGTAAGTGGCTTGCCATCACAGCTGTAGCAGAGTACTTTACTTTATATTCAGTACTCACCTGTAGAACTGCATGTTTTGACTGCTAACCAACAAGTACTACTACTAATGCTGCTATTACTACTACTGCTGCTACTACTATTACTACCAATAATAATAGTAATAACAATAATAATAATAAACGCAGTGTTCTGGAATGTTAGCAGAATTGCAGTTAATAGGGAAATGGTGAGCAGGCTAGAAACAAGAGCACCAGTCAACACTGAGATACTATCCACTTTCATCAAAAAGTGCAACTGTGTAGTATTGTTGGTATCCCCCAGCTACAGTTAATTTCAGAATGATAACATAAGGAATAATAAAGCTAAAAATATCAGTTCCCAACAGTACAAAGACAGAGTCAGTTGTCCTTGCTTTATTCTGGGTCCAGTGTGAAATTAAGCTGACACTGGTTCACTTATCATGGCGCTTCTGTACTATCTGTGCCATGTGGGATTCATTGTTGGTCATCTTTGCAGGCTCATTCACCAAGGAACTTCACAGGAATCTCACAGGGTCGGGCCGAAAGGACTGAAACACTCGCATTGTCCGTGCAAATAAAATGCAGCCTTCTTTTACTGGGCTAGTTTGTCACACTGACGCCTAACATTAATCCACAGTAACAGTATTACAAATGTTGATCGGAGCATTACCGTACTTTCATTTAAGTACCGGCAATGCTCGTGTAAAACGTAGCAAGCAAGATTTCCATCCATCCATCCATCCATCATTTAATGGCTTATTCTTATCGAGATCTTAGGGGGTGGGCGGGGGGGGGCTGGAGCCCATCCCAGGCAGCACAAAGCACACCTGGGACTGGGGTATACCTATCTGCCCCTTTTAACATTTTCTAATTACTTTCCAGTTCAGAACCCCAGCGATTGTTCAATATTTAAAACTAAAGTCTCGATACACAGTCACTTCTCCTTCAACTTCATGAAAATTAAGATGAATAATCAAGGATAATTACCAGAGAGAGAACGTGCATTGTACAAATGTATAGTACCTAATGCACATGAGGTGGAAACACCGTAAGCTAACTTTACCAAAGAAAATAATCTCACCAAGAGCAACCAGTAAAATGTTCGCTTCATGATTATTCACAGTTGTTCATCTTACTCTACCACTATTATTTACAATTACTCATATGTCTTTAGCAATCCCCACCTAGGACAGAATTATCAAGGTGAAGGATTCATTATTATTTAATAATAATCAATGTTTTTAGCTCCTCCCACCGATTTTAAAGCAAATATACCTATAAATAAATTTTTCTCAGTAGCCATAAATCTTGTTTGGTAAAATGCTCACCAAGTTCTGTCACAGCCTTTTTCCTGAGGATGCTTTCTCTCACAAAATGACCATGTGGAGGAATGGAGCAAAGCAGCTGAGAATCTCGAACCCGTGCGAGCAACAAGGCGCCACAAATAATCCCAAGATGGCATGTGACACCTCCCCACCGGTCACCCCGGCGCCCCCTCACCTGCTGGCCACAGTCTGCCGGCAGTGCTGTCTGAAGGGCATTAGGTGGTAGTTCATGGCATCCAGCAACAGCTTCTGGCAGACGGGGTCGTTCCTCATGAAGTCGACGGATTGCACGCGCTCCACCAGCTCGGTGGCCGGGATGAGGGCGAAGCGCAGCCTCTTCATCAGGTCAGGAGCGTAGTGCATGCGCGTCTCGCGGTCGTGCTCCAACCACAAAACCGACATCTGGAAGAGAGCCAGCTCCGACTCCACCGGGGGCGGCAGCGAGTCCAGCATGCTGCACATCTCCTCAAAGTTCAGAAGCAGTACATCCTCCACCAGATACTTGTTCGCCAGCTTCTTGGTCTCATCCAGCCCATGGAGAGCAGCGATCTTGCAGATCTGCTTGTAGTTCTGCACTGAGATCTGGTCGTTGAGGAACTGAACGCTGAGCTTGGTGATCTGGGGAATGCTGAGGATCTTGCTGACGGACAGCACCTCTTCCACGGTGTCCAGGGAGAGGGTCACGTTGGCAGTGTATAGGTACTCCAGGACAAGCCGCAGTCCGATGGAGGAGCAACCTTGCAGCACCAGGTTGTTGATAGATCTGGGACTTGCCAGGAGCTTCTCGTCTGGAGAAGAAGAGGGAGTTCCACTGCTCCCCTGCTCCTTACTCGAAATCCCCTCGTTGTTGAGCGGATGACTAGAGAAGAGAGACCTGAAATACTGAGAGCAGGAAGCCAGCACTGCTTTGTGGCAGTGAAACTGCTGTCCCTGGGCAATGAGTGTCACATCACAGAAAAGCTGCTTCCTCCACAGGAGATTGAGCCCGTGTAGCAGAGTGTCGCTGTGAGTAGGGTCAAAGGTGGATGTTCTATCACCAGACCTGGACATGACTTCCTTACCGATAAGCCACCTACAAATAAAGCAGGCACACATGTACTGCTTTATAGCAAACATTTATGTAGAAAAAAATGTAATCGCATAACATAATTTACATTGATTCCCTAAGATTCGGTCAAAAACAAAATGTTTAGTGTAAATTGCATCCCAAATCATTGTTCTGTCATTAGTTTAATTGCTATAAATTATTCCGCATAACTATCACACCACCGCATATTTAATAAACTTCAGCCTTAAGTGCCCGCACTGTAAATTGAATAATACAACTCGGATTCGCGATAGGTGCAAATGTACCGCCAGCAGCATGCACTCCTATCCATTTGTGCATTCCGATCTCCCCAAACGGTTGTTTTATAAACGTTTCATCGATCAGGTTGTATTTATAAAAATAATAATAAAAGGCGATCCCACTAGGACGCTGCGGCTCGAAAAGACGCGGAGAAAACAAACTATTATTGGTGATACTGCAGCACCTTCCTCGCAAACGCAACTTAAGTTGACGGCAAAAGGAAAATACGCACCCCACCCCCATAAAGATACAGTGAAGCTATTCCGTATTCAAGTTAATCATTATGTTTAAAGCGATCTTACGCACGCACGGAATAAAGCTGCTTTTTAAAAGCCACGCAGACAAAGCGGTGCAAAGAGAAGCTGTTTGTCCCCCCAGTATCGTTCATCCAGAGCGACCGCGATCCCCCTTGTTTCGGAGTTATAGGGTTAGCCAGGAAACAAAAAAGCCCTTTGATCAGTTCGCCGACGTTTAGGAAATTATTTTATTATGATCTCCTACGCATATGGATGCAGGTATATTTTGGGGACGCGAGATTGTGTTTTTTTCTAATGCAAATCTGGTAGCAGATATCCACAAGCTTTACCGTAAGGCGCCTGTCACAACTAAACAATGCGTGGTACTAGCTATACAACATAAGCCAAACTTACCTGACTCTTGACAAAAAAAGTAAGCTTCGGCTCCTTATGATCCTCTCTTGACTTCCCTGTGTTTTCTTTTTCTTTTTAAAATAAATCCTTTTTTTCTTTTAAAAGCTATGGTCGATGCCCCAAAATGATCATTGATTCCAACTCATGCAGATACTATTTTTACATTTTATTTTGTTGTCGGTGATCATTTGTTCTCCTGAATTAGAAGTGTGTGAGTGTATGAGAAGGAGCTGTGCTTTCTGCAAGAGAAGAAGAAGAAGAAATATACGTGTGACAAATTATGCTACCAAGAAACAACACATCATTATCCTTGGGCCTGGGGCTCAGTGAGTCGTAACGAGAGTAATAGGAAATCCACGGTTGGGGAGAGAAACGGTCGTGCATGGCCGGTGGAGAGAGACCGTGCAGGGGGATGGATGCTGGAGAGACTCGCAAAATTATGGCTCAAGGCTATTGTAAAAACTGTCGAGCGTAAATGACTGCGATTTCAAACATCTTTGGAAGAAAGAAAGAAAGAGAGGGGGAGAGAAAAACGGGTCTCTCCCTCGCTCTTATAGAGGGAACCGTCAAGTTTTAGTGCGCATTGCTAATTAGTCAATTTCTCTCTGCCTTCACAGCCCGGCGACTTTGCTGCTGAGCTGAAACTGCTAATTTCTGGGAGCAGCCTTTTTTTGGCTGTGAACTGAATGGATGAATGGGTTGTCTCGCACAGATGACAAAAAACCCCCTGCCTTAATCTCCATCGCCAAAACAACCCTTCATCTCCTACTGCTGCTCTTGCCTCTAGTCTTTCAAAAATAAGGTGCTCTTGGCAATCTGCTAACTTTCCCTGCGCACCTGCATCACATACACTTAGACTTAAAAAAAAAATAACAAACGTAAATGTTACATTTGGTGACGTGTTCTGTTTATTTCTTAGCAACAAGGCCTTTTTTAATAGGCAACACGTTTTATTAATTGGCAATGTGTGTATTATGATTTTCTGTAAAACAAAGAAATCTGTTCTAATTGAGAAAATAAAACAATTCTGAAGTACTCTGCTATAAAGTCTTTTACGTTAATAAATAATTCTGCTGCTTAAAACAATCTGCCATTGTGGTTATTCTGCTGAGAACAAAACAAATTATATTGTTAGGGTTTGTAATTGGTGTGTGTTATGTGTGAATGAGTGTCTGATACAAACACTGTCAAAACACATCCAGCCCCAATCCTATAAGGCATACACAGGTTATTAACTGCTACACTTGTGTTCTGAGAAGTATGAGCTTGTATGAGAGTCGTCCTCCAGGACACCTGTGCAGTTAAGTGGTTTATCTCAAATGATTTTATACTAGTTAGCAGGAATTTTTGCGCCAGCTTTGTGCAAGTGATTTTAAATACAGAAGAAAGACACAAATTAGCAGAATTCATTACGTATTATTCACAATTCATCACTGTTTGTATTCATGAATCACTGTCAAATAAATGCAGTAGACCTATACTAATGACGACCAACTGTATGAAGTACACAACTGAGAGATGTACTGGGTGACCAGTAGGCAGTGGAGAGATGTAAACTATGACCTACAGCCAGTAAAAGAGACCCAACTGTGTTAAACAGGCAGGTCAGAGACGCACTTGGCTACCAATAACCAAATACAGAGTCACATATAATAATCAGTAGCCAGCGGATTGAGGCACAGGGTGACAAACTACCCAGCAGCCAGTGATAACAGTGGGTACCACTGCCCCTAGAAGTTCAACAGGCAAGTATATATTGTTACACTGTGAATGTTTGCTAGTTGTTAGTTTTTACTTTTTAGAGTAAATTTTTAAGGTGGTTTTGTTTTAAACAATTCTCTGCATCTTTAACAGAATATTAACTGGCCCCCTTTGTATGTGCAGTCACTCATATCAGTTTTAAGAAGCCTAAACTTAGCACATTAGTAGCATTAATAGAAACTGTTCTTTCCTAAAGTTAGTGCTCACCAGTTCATTTATACTGCCGATTCACAACACTTTGTTTTTTCGAGATTATGTATAAGTAAAGTTCTAAGGAGCTGTGCCCTGCAATGGACAGGTATCCCGTCTATTGTGTCACCTGATCACTGTCCTGTGCATCCTTGGATGGTCTCTACTCCCGTTACTCTGGGTTGATCCCATCTTATGGAAGATGTGTGGGACGACTGTGTGCAAAAAAGCAAATTCATATGATAAGTATGAAAAAACATTTAGTTTTGATGAAGTAAGTCAAATCATCTGATTTTCGGAAGGCAAAATGACTATCTGTAACACTAGTGGGCAAAGTTTTGTAGTAAAAAATAAAGAGAGGAGTTATACAGAAAATTTGGGGATTATCATTTGGTTATTCAGCTGATTCTTTTGTTGTGATACATTCTAGTAATGTAACCCTTACAGCAGGGGCCTTTTATGTGGTTAATTTTAAATGTTAGTAACCTCGTCTAATCTGTGAAAAAGAATTTTTTTTCCCATAAGAGTAATTCTGACTTGTGCATTTTTGCCAGAAAAAGATTGCTGGCGTCCTTCACTTTTTGTTTTGCCCAGGTTGAAGATTGATCCTTGCAGTAAACAATGCCAATACTAGGGTTAACTTGTCCGTCTCGGTCAGCCTGTATAATGCAGTAGGAAAAACAACAGTTTTGTTTTTATCACAGGGTCTGGCTTCTTCAAATCAACGAATGACTACTTTGCATTTGAGATGCTCAGCTCATGCTTTTAAATTGCATGTTTGCGCATTTATAGACACCCCATGATTATTACTATTATTACTGAATATTAACCCCAGTATTACCCATACTAAATCCACTTCCACAGACTAGAAGGTAGCATTGCTGTTAAAGGCAGGTTTTGCTGTGGTACATATAAGTATATTGTATAATACTACCCATTCATCTTCCAGCACTTACCCAGTGTTGTGGTGTACAGAACACCCTGGATGGGGTGCCAGTCCTTCACAGTGCCCAGGCACACAGATGAGGGGAGTTCACCTAACTTCATAGGCTTGGACTTCATGAAGTGAGCAGAAGACCTGAAAGAAACCCATTGGAACAGAGAAGAACATTCAAACTCCATACACACACACAGCCAGGGGCGGGAATTGAAAACACAATCCTGGTGGTGTGAGGTTACAGTGCCTGAAGTAAATGCTGTATAAAATACAGAATTCATCCTTTGAAATACATACAAAGGAGAGAATTGCAAAAAATCCATCCATTTTCTACATCATAATTTCCTATTAGCCTCTAGTATTTTGGACATTGATCAAATGTAATGTCTTATTTATTTGTTTGTTTAAGATCTGAACCAACCAACTCCTACCTCAATAACGTACACAAAATCAATAGTATGGAAAGCTGACAGGAAATTGGAGATTGCCACTGACATTGATATTGCAAGTATGTGAATCTCTTAACCATGAAATCTGTATTCAACTGTTATGGCCGGCAAAAAAAAAGAATATATATCAAAATGGATTTATTCAGACTCTTAGGCAAACACACAACACTGTTTATATCATTGTGGGTGTATGTAGCATTGGTAAACGCTATTTAATATATGCATACTATATATAGCTCATTTTGAAATACCATACATTCCCCATAATAGAAGGTAAGATTTTTGAAATAATTGTATGCATGCTGAAATGTTTTTTTTTTTTTTCCCGCAAATCCTAAATTATTTAGCTTTAGATTAACTAAGAAAGACCCATCGATGGCAATCTGTTGTTATAAGAATCCCAATTTCCTATATTCATGACAAAAATCGGAAAACTATTTTGGGCTTAGAAAAAAGAGAAATTGTGAAGAACTGCTTCCTGGGAAGTACCCCATGAAGCTAATTATGATGTGGAACATCCCCGTTTACCAATACATCTAGTAAAATTAAAGACCCAAAGTCATCCATTAAAGACTAAGCAGTTCTTTATGTATCTCAGCGGGAGTCATTCGCTGCAGTTCTTACAAGAAACGCAGCTAAACCCACATAAGAGCAGCAAACAGGCAATTGGCTAATGTCTTTGAAACACCTCTGTAACATCGGGGTCAGGGGCTTTGCATTTTCCTGGCTACACACTATAACACTGCTGCACATATCAGTAGTGGTTTTCTGTGTAAGCCTTCTGAGATGTTACTTTTCAACCAATGTGCAGCGAAATCAAAAAGCTAAAGAAAATGTCTTCAGACACAGAATCTTATGAAATGTAAAATGGAACGACATCCGTAGGGTGGCACGGCGGTGCAGTGGTCGGCACTGTCACCTCACTCCCCTGGGACCTGGGTTTGAGTCTCTGCCATGGTTCCATGTGTGTGGAGTCTGCACGTTCTCCTTGTGTTGTGTTGGGTTTCCTCTGGGTTCTCCGGTTTCCCACTACAGTCCAAAAACATGCTAAGGTGAATTGAAGTTGTCAAGTTGCCAGTACGTATGCATGTGCTTGTGCCCTATGAGGAGCCGGTGCCCTATCCTGGGTTGCAGCCTGCATGGTCTCCAGGCCCCCCATAACCATGAATAGGATAAGTGGTTGCAGAAAATGGTTGGTTGGTTGGATGGAATGAAGTAGCTATAGGTGTGTGTGTCTGTCAGTTTTTCATATCCATCTTCCAATTGTTGTGGGATATACATTCAGTAGATACACGATGAAATTGTCTGCCACTCCAAAGAGCAAATAATGTGGCTGCAATTCAAATAACGGCAGCACACAGACAGGATCAAGAGGTTCAGTCAATGTTGCATGTAAAGTAGGCAAATTTATGTGACTGAAAACCTCATGCCACTGTTGGTGCCAGATGTGGTGGTCCCAGCACCTTAGAAACAGGGCCACAGTACACTTTATGGGGCCCCAGTAAAATGTACAGCTTTGGATTCTTTGTGTTGAGTGGAATTCAAATAAACTGTACCCACATTAATTTCCAAAGTTAAATATGCTTTATTTGAATTTTACAAAATGATGAAATATTTCAAGAGCAATGATAACTGTGGAGCAAGTGAAGAATTCCTTAGAGATCACATCGATATCTTCGCCAGGTGCCCTGTAAAGCATGCCATGGCCCAGAAACAGTCACCCACTTGTAATTTTCATATACTACAGTGTTAAGTGATTGGTTTATGAACCAAAAGCACCAAGTCAATGGTATTTCTGCAATCACAAAGCCCTAGTTAATGGATAACAAGTGCAAAAATAATGGCTTAGTACAAACAGAGATGTTTGAACGGCATATGCATAGTTGCATACACAACTCATCTACTCTTGTAGTGATTCTAGATGCAAAGGTCAGTCCTTCTCAGTACTAGCTTGGTGTAGCTAACAAAGTGGTCACTCAGTAGATATGCATATACTTGGTTATTTCTCTTGGTGTTTAGGTCTTTTGAGGGCTATCGACATTAATGTGTGCCTGACTCTCTAAACAGAATGTGCTTGATATTTGGAGCAGTATGTTGTGGCCTGATGTGACAAAATGGTGTTTTTATGGGCATGTGCACCTGCGTTTGCCGCCAGAAGGATGGACCTCATGCCAAATACGCAGAAGGCCCTTGTTAAGAAATGTGGAATCATGAACTCCCACAAGTACCAAGAAATGTTGGTATAATGCCATGTCCACCCCTGCCAGTGGGAGTGTGGCTGCAAATGGACTGTCCACCAAGACAACAATCCCAAACATAAATCACATGTAACCAAGAATCGGTCGAATAAACACGGAATGAACACCCCGGACTAACTGCTCTAATTTTTGTAGTGAAATCTGTTGGAACATGAATGATTTAATGGAAAAAAAAACAGAAACTGAACTACCAGGCAAAATAAATTAAAAGAATCGCAAAACAATAGGCAAAAAGAAATTAAAAGATCTAAATGTAAAAAAGGAAAGAAGAACATAATAGAATACATAAAGAATGAGGCCAATTCCATATGCTTGTATTGGCCATAGGGGGACCTCCAGGGCTTGGGCTTTGATAACAGTCTCAGTGTGTCAAGCCTGCATGTTCTCCCTGTGCTGCGCAGGTTTCCTCTGGGTACTCCAGTTACTTTCTGCATCCAAAAACATGCCGTTATGCTAATTGTCATCCCTAAATTGCCTGTAGCGTTTGACTGTGTGCGTGTAAGTGCCCAGCGATAGACTGGCATCCCGTCCAGGGTGTACCTCTGCCTTGTGCCTTATGCTGTTTCAGCCTCCAGCTGTCTTCAAATATATTATATATGAATAAAAATGTTTTATATAAACCAACCCTGCATAACAGTATTCAGAATTACTGTAATTAAATTACAATTACATTTACACAAAATCTTCAGTTACCATTTATTACAATGTTAATTTTTCCACAGACGAAAATATTGTATAGTAAAAAATATCTGTTAATCCATCCATCCATCCATCCATTCATACATCCATCCATCCATCCATCCATTCATACATACATCCATCCATCCATACATACTTACATCCATTCATACATACACACATCCATCCATCCATCCATACATACTTACATCCATTCATACATACATTCATACATCCATCCATCCATCCATCCATACATCCATCCATTCATTCATACATACATACATCCATCCATCCATCCATACATACTTACATCCATTCATACGTACATACATACATACATACATCTTTCAACTGCTTACAGGGTCTTGGGGTCGCTGGAGCCTATGCGAGGCAGGGGATAATGGAATATAATTCTGGTTAATTCACATTTACAGGCAGTTTCCAGGTTACAAATCAGTTACGCAAGACTGTTCAACTTATATTTAAGTCAGAAAAATAACAATGCAGTACATACTAATAATACAGTAATAATAAAAATAACTACATACTGTACCTTGCACAATGAACCGCTGAAGCCGCACAACGTTTTCACAAGCGTCACAAAGTAGTGCATGCATTTGTCATTAGGAGCCATTGTGTTTAACCCAAATTTTTAATATAATAGGCTTTATAGCAGTTCATTTGTATGTACAAGTTGTTCACTTTTCACGCATTAGTGTATTTGTGGAAATAATTGCCCATTAAACATCATTCCCCCTCCTTCCTACTGTGTCAGAACAGGAAACCCCTTTCCAGAAGCATGCCTCCTGCTCCCAAACCCTCCTCAGATCCACCCGGCTGCTATTCATTACCTGAGATACCCATGGGCTGGTGATCAATTGCTCTGTCTCCAGTAAAGTCTCAGTAAATACAGAAGTAGTGTAACAGGATTGGCAATAAGTAATATAACATTTATGTCCATCGTCATTAACCAGCTTGCAGAGCCTACTGTATCCAGGAAGCTACAGGCGCAGGGCAGGAAATAATGCAGGGTGGGGCATCAGTCCATCACTGGGGACGCAAGCCATTCACACACACGCCATTCACACCTGCGTCCAATTTGGTATCTCCACTTCACCTTAGCATGTTTTTAGACAGTGCGGGAAAACTGAAGCATGCAGAGAACACCCCACGACGACAGAGACTCAAACCCCAGTCCTAGAGGTGTGAGGCAACAGTGCAAACCACTGCCCAACTATGCCAACTATGTCAGTTTTGTGGCAATAATTTGGTATTCTGCAGTTGTAAATAACATTTTCTTTGAGCAAAGAAGTGCTGCCATTAGGAGCAGGATTTCTTGCAAGTGTAGGATTACATGCAGAGGTTTCCTCTTGGTTGAAGAACTGGTGCTGTCTGGCTATGGTTAGGGTTAGGCTAGGCTAGGTTTTGTTTGTCCTTCTGAATCAAGCATTTTAAAGATATTTGGGAGTTTTTCATTGTTTAAAGAGACATGGGACACTTTTTATGTTTTTGGTAGATTTTGAATTTTTCCAAAATTGCTGTCCTTGTGGAGGCTTCAGTCTGCAAGCTTGTAAAAAAAGCTACAAATAATCAGTGCATCAAACAGGCTCCATGCAGTCGCATGCATTCAGAATTTTGGTTTTAACTTTGATTAGTGTTGTGAAGAATTAAAGATGGCAGATAATGATTTGTTCAGAGTATGTCACAAGTAAGTGTTATTTTGTGTATAGTATGAGAAGCAATAAAACAAAGGGCTGTCTTAGCAAAATGGCTTTTCCCTCTTAGGAATTGCTATCCCCTCAACGCTATAGTGACTGATTTTATTGACACAGCTTAATATAGCTCAACAATAAGCTGTTAATGTGTACAGGCATACTTCTTCACTTTGTCTTGCTTTCCTGTTAGGATACTTGGTGTGATGTTTTCACTGTCATTTATAAATTTATGGTGAGCAGGACCAAATACAGTGAAATTTACACTGTAATGGATAACTGCAAGGCCCCTTACCCCAGTTGTTCAGGGATACTTGCTGATGCTGCTCTCTGATCCTCAACTGTATGTCACTTTGGACAAAAACATTTTCATGCAAATGTAGGTAACATTTGTAGGTAACTCTTATCAGCTGAAGTTGGGGGGCAGTTCTCATATTTAATTTAAATCATCAAAGTCGTAAATTACATAAATTCATAAATTACAATCTTATGAAATTTCCCACTGACAGGTGACAGATAACCAGCCAAGATCCCAACCTAGGGATGTGACATTGCAGTACAGTAGCAAGTGTAATTAGACACTGACAGAAATTCAGGAATCCCACATGGGCCCTTGTCTCAGTTAGATTACCGTTATGATCAACATGATCAAAATGATAATCTAGACGTTTTCACTTGTAGTTCTCTTGCTAAGTAACTTGCTAAGTGTAATGGATGGAAGCTAACATTACAGAATGATCTTTTGGCTAAATATAGACTAAGGAGGATCCCAGGTATAAGCACCTGCACTGAAATAGGGTAGTAAGATTTGGAAGAAAAATAACCAAAATACCAAATGACAAAACAGTGAAGCCTTGGGTGTATTCAGTCATGTTCCTGACATCGCCATCCATCACCATTTTCCTAAAACGGGTAAAGCACGTCGCTGCTCTCCACAAAAAGCACTGCAGCAGACGAGGCTTCCCAAGGTTCCCCAACCCATCCTAGTAGCAGAGAGGCAGCATGTTCCATGACTGTCTGGTCTAGCGCTTTGTCATCCCAGTGCAAGTGTAAACCGCAGCGCATCACTCATTCTTCTGGAAAGGTTATGGGCTGAAACCTTCCACCGAACAGCTGCACAACTACAGGACAAGATGACAAGCAATAAGAATCATCAACATCCCCCCACCCCCCCACCCCGCCCAAAACCATTTCTTCCAGAACCCCACTCCTTTAGAAGAACCTGACATCTGAACATAACTACTCAACAACAGCACCCTATAGTCATCGTATCCTTTACTACATCAGCACCAGCATCACACTCTGTTCTATCCATTTTCTAGCCGTAGGAACCTCTGAGGTCCCCTTGTTGTTTCAATCTCATCCCTCATAACTCTTGTCTACCGGTCGTTGTTTTTGAAGTTGCACTGCATATTCCCTGTCCACACTAAATGCACCCTCACTGTGTATGTGCTGTAGGTTCTTTCCATATTGAGTAAAACAAAACAAAAATATTCTTATATATGCATTTTGCTTGGTAAACAATGTTTAGTGGGCGGTGTGGTGGTGCAGTGGTTAGCACTGTTGTCCTGGACCTGGGTTCAAGTCTCCACCAGGGTTCCATGTGTGTGGAGTTTGCATGTTCTCCCCGTGTCGTTGTAAGGTTTCCTCTGGGCACAGTCCAAAAACATGCTGAGGCTAATTGGAGTTATCAAATTGCCCATACTGTAGGTGTGTGTGTGTGTGTGAGTGTGCCCTGTGATGGCTTGGTGTCCCATCCTGGTTTGTTCCCTGCCTTGTGCCCATAGGATCCAGACCCCCCACCACCCTGACTGGATAAGCAGTTTCAGAAAATGGATGAAAATAAATAGAGTTTATCTAGGGGTATGAATCATTCTATGGTATGTCACAATGGGATGTTATGTGGTGCTAGCTATACACAACTAGCTAAAAAAGTAGCATAAATTAGGTGCACTAGATGAATCCTTTTGAATCTGTTTTCAGTTTGGTGGTTAAAATTGAATTGCTCCGATGGGAGTTTCTCAGTGCTGGTGCGGGTTTGTTAAATTCATTCATTTTTCATTTGTTAAACATCAATGAAGTAAAAATGTACCTACATCTTTTGACCAAATGGATGAATAAATTAGGGTCACGTCAACCTGTGCACGCGCTACACGAAATCATTCCTTTCCAGCGGAAATAGTGAAAGTGAAAAATGCACCCAGTCTTTCTTGGATAAACTAGATAAGCACTCTGGGGCAATTTTGTCCTGGAGGTATTAAGCATACTGTGTATGATTGTTCTCACTGGCAATTAAAATTCAGCCTTGTTTTTAAGCAGAAAACAAATCTATCAGCAGAATACCTGGCGCTAACTTGCCGAACAATAAGAACAAATTTCAGTTTGATGAACTCTAAAGAGGCGGTGTCTTTGAAAAAGTCACCAAAGTTGCGGGGTGCCCGCAGGTGGTGTGTGGGGTGCTGTATAAATTTTGAATGTGGCTGAAACATGAGTTTCTAAACGGCCCACTGATCTAACTAGGGAGGGCTTGTCCACTGCTTCCATTAGCTATCTTAATTTGAAAACAAAACAGATTTCTCTCATCATTGTAAAGTGCAGCTCTCCATATTAACAGATCTCCTCTTCCTTGGGAAACAAAAGAGGGTACTCAACTGATACATTGGCTGTCTGCTGATATTTAATTTACCTAAGGGTCATCTTGTAGATATCGTCGATTCAATTCTCATGAATAATTATAATTTAAAAAAACTGCCCCCCGTATTTAATATGGGGTCAGAGGTGAACATGGAGCTTATTCTAAACTGGCAATGACACAGGGCAGCAGAACACTGAATGCCACGCGAATGATTTGCCATGTCAAGCATCTCACAAGATTGTACACCATCTGTTTCCTTACATTTTAATATATTCTGTTGGATGAAACCTTCAAAAATGCAGCGATACATTTTCTTTGGTTTTACTTTTAATTTTGCTTTTTACTTTTCTACATTTTACTTTAAAATCGCCCCATCTCTTTTAATTTCCAGGCACAGAGCATTTTTATGCATTAATGTTTGTAACTTAACCTTCAAAGTCAATGTCAGATACACGTTTGCTTTAACTGTAGTCTTTTTACCACTGGGGAGCATCCTCGATACTGACTACAATTCAAATGCAAAAAGCAGCATTGTTGAATGCTCTGGAGAATTCTGTCAAACCGCTTTTCTTTCATGCCGCAGACAGCTAATAGAAGCTATACTTGCGTTTTAGTGAGCTCCCAGCTAACAAACATGAACATGATTTCAACATAACAAGATATTTTGACAAGCATGGAAATGAGGAGAGCCAGTGGAGCTTCATAGCTATAGACACAGAGTTTTCTCTCCGCATTTCGTGCTGCTCTGAAGTGCAGGAGAGCCAAACTCCACTATGTTCAGATGAACAGGAACAGTAAAGGTGCAGCGATTCCTGGGATTGGGCATTGAATGATCGGGGTCATTCCACAACACATCCAGAGCTGGGTAATTCAGCTCCAGAGAGTAAAAGTCCAGACCGGGATTTTGTTTCAACCAACCAGTTGAGTACTCTGTGACTTTGACTCTTTATACTTTTTTTACTCTCTGGACCTGAATTACCCAACTCTGAACACATCCTGACGTAAAGAGTTCCTACAGAGTAACATCTTGATAGAGAAAATCTCTCTGTCCTAGGAATGTGTCCTTATTGTGTGATATTGTTGGACTGAAGAAAAAGCCATGCTCTTATCTTTAATTATTTTAGTGTGAAATCCTCTAGACTGGAATCTGCATTACCATAATCCAACTCTGGTCTATTTCACCCTAAAAAACACCCAAACTGAAGCTATTATGTGTTTTTTCTTATGATTAATTGATTCAAATGTACATATTAGAGCTCCATGCCCTGTGTGTCCTGATACTCACACTACCATCATTAAAATAATCTGCGATTAGTGCCACAGTAGCCATTTGTACCAGATATGATGGTCTTTGTTCACATGCTGCATTGACGAGTCACGGTCACCCAACAGCCTAACGGCAGATGATGGCTGTTGCCTCCTCGGACCTCTCTCAGTAGGTCCTCACCACGGCTGACCATGAGCTACCCTCCTGTCATACCATTTCAGAGATGCTCTGACCCACCCATCTGACTGTAGCAATCTGACCCTTATCAAAGTCACTTAGGTCTTTATTCATGACCAGTTTTTCTGTATTCAGCACTTCGACTGCGAGTAACGAATGCTGGCTTGTTTTCAACAAGATATTCAACATTTGTCACGTTAGTGATGTGGCAGTGGTCATAATGTTTTGGCTCATCGGTGTATACACACACATTCACAGGCTTCTAATTTTATCTTTGTGGGGACTCTCCATTCATTTCTAAGGGGAAAACTCTAATCCCAACATGACGGCCTTAACCCCTACCCAGCCATAACCATAACCATAAGTAACTAAACCAAATACGAGACTTTTGGTATTTTTCGTTTTTTGATTGCATTCGCAGATCTTTGTGGAGACCTGAACACATCGGTCACCACAATGTAATATAAACCTAATCCACACATACACACACACACATATATATATAAATACACATTTTTCCTTCAGGTTTTCTGGTAATTCATAATGTTGAAAGATCTCAGTCATGAATAAAACTGGTACGCCCATTTCCCCAAACTAGCCTGTGTCCAAAATGTTGCCAGAAGTCAGGGCTGAGCATTGTCCTCCCGGAGGTAGGGCAGTCTGCATCATGGGACACGGTCTAACAGGATAGCAAAGTGACAGGTAGAAACAGGCTACCATTACAGTGTAGCGGACAGCTTTGGCAGTGCCAGAAACCACAAAAAAATGGCTAAAAGCAGCAGTCCAGGTCTGGAGCACTTTGTGTAGTGTCAGCACAGGTGTAGCGTTCATTCATCGGGAACATGGTGAAGGACAACTCAGCAGACCATGTCGCATTCCCTCCATTGCCTGTCTTACCTCCCTTTTTGCAAGCGCGTTACATTTGCACGGGAAAGCAGGATTAAAAATCCCAAGCTTTTTATTGTCTGTACACTTCCTTTTGACATGCAGTATATCCTGGCTTTGTTAGCAAAGAAAAAACGGCCATAAGGATGGCTAGAGACCAAGCTGAGTATTCATACGCGACCCCAGGGGCACCGATAAAATGGCACAACTGTGATCATTTTCAGATACCATTGCGAAGGTATTCTCTATCCTGTGTATATAAAACATTATGTTCTATTCGGTTTTCCCTGTTCTGACTCTTAATTTATGAGTTATGGAAGCTCTCTCCCTGGATATACAGAACACAGCATAGCTCCAGAATAACACATGTGGTTTGTGATTTCTTTTTACTTGTTTCACATTTCACTATATGTATGCAGTGTATAAGTTGATAACTTTATAGATATGGATATGTAACTGTTCTTATGATGGGAGTGCACACCTGTACATATATATTTCTCATATATTTACATATATTAGGAGTATAGCTACAATGGATCTGTTACTAGACTGATTTCAGGAAATGAAATTCAGACCATAATCTGTCATTCATTTCTAAAGACGCAAAAAAGTAAAAATAATGAAGGTACCACTGAACCGTGCGACACATATTAAAATGTTTTTTATTAGATTTGTTGTGACATATTAAGCATAAATGTAATAGTATGTAACATTGAAATTATGTATAACATATGATTTCTCCTTTTGTTTTTTCTGCATATACATATAAATCAGATTTTTTTTCCTGCTTGATTTACCAAGAAACACATTTATTTTAAACATTTATAATTACATTAATTAACATTTCTACCTCAAGTTGTGTTACAGATTTATTCTACAATTGACTCAGATTTTTGTTAATGCCGTTTAAATAAAATCAAATCAAGACTGAGAAATCAGTCTATTCCTCACATTTTGTCACCAAAATGTATTTACAAACAAGATGATATCACATACTCAGTGATATTAATATGATAGGTTCCCTGATCTGTAAACATCTGGTTATCTTGCTTTTTCATGATAAGAGAAAGTGCTGAGGATTTCCAGTTTGTGAGCACATTTGGGCAGAATCTTTCACAAGTCACAAATTGCAGATGGGAGGCAGTGATCTTGAACAGGCAGTCACATTTCCGTGACCATCTGACACCTTCCATTTAGAAAAATAATACTTTCTCTCTTAGCATACGCTCTCTGCTGCACCCAGCTCCAGGAATCACGCTTCGGGGAGTTTGCTAGGCTTGGATCTCAAGTTTTCCAGTTTCTATGTCTGGCTTCTCTAGAACCGAAGGGCCTTCCTCAGCAGGAAAGACAAAGGAGGCAAAATGAGCACAGGAAAATCTCGTCACTCTCCTTTGTTGCTAAATTGTTACAATATTATACTCCGGAAATGACAAATATCCAAGTATTAATAGTCTACAGTAGGTATTGTAAAGTTTTATCATAATTATATGTGGTCATCTTGTAACCAGATGCCCTTATTATACTGTCAGCTGAATGAATGACATTATGATGCGTCACCCCTTTAAACAACTGTGGAATTATTTAGGTTATTCTTTAGGTTAAATCTGTAGCTCAGGGGAACAAACTTTATATCTGCAATCCAAACCTAAAACCACTTTGACGATCAGAATTGGTTCTTAACCTTCATTTCAGCACCGATATTATTCATGACATGCTTATTTATTATTCATCTTTATTTAACTTCCTTTTGCGTTGGTTTTCTATTTTGATGATGATATGATGATACAATTAAAATAACATGATCGGCAATTAATTACTCCATAATACTAATTTTATCATTCAGTCTAGGATTGCATTTTTGAAAACATGAGTCTATGGTGTGTGTATACACACATGTAAACACTCTGTGTGTTTGCATATGTGTGTGTGTGTGTGTGTGTGTTTCATACACTGTATGTATATAGATATTGAAAATTTTGTTTTCCTTCATTTCAAGCTAACAGCTATTTTAAAACATTAATTGATGTTTAAATAGAGAACTACCTTTATATAACATAACTGTACGCAGTAAGATAAAAATAAATATATAGACAGGAGTGGTATCGATGCTGCTTATCTAAAGATGTAGGTTAATGTCCGTCCCCAGGTTTATCAGTTGTTCTGGCACCATTTTCTGGCTTCCTCCAAAGATATAGAGTTTAAGTGCAGTATTCTTTGTTGGTGAACATGTGTGTTTGAGCGCCGTGTAATATAGCCATATTCAGAGTGTATGCTCTGTAAATGCTAATTTGCTAAACGACAATTTATCGAGTTCCACTGATACACAGCTGTAAATCATACACTATGATTATACGCCCCCAAGGGCTTCCTGTGTGAAAAAACACATTTCCAACCATGAATGATTCCTTCACTCAAGTCTTAAAAAATATATCACTTTCAGTCTTTAGGATATTGCATGAGATATGCAGTGTCATTAATCCTCCTTTTTTAAACCTCTCCTTCTTCAGGTGAGCTGACTACAGACCACCTGAAGTGACAGAGGAACGAATCAGCAAGCCTGAATGAATTAGCAAGACTGAACAACAGAGTAAGACTGAATGAACTGGTGAAGCTCAACAAATGAGTCAGATAGAGTGAGCCCTTTTAAAGCTAATCAAGCAAAGGACTATAGCTATGTAGATGTACTGTACAGCAAGACGGGGATGAAAACATTAACGTAATCTGAACCATGTATCAGATTCAGTAACTGAACAAATCTCGGCAAGGATAAGTTGAATCTGTAATGCAAATGCAAACATCAAACGAATTAAACTATTCGAATAAGCTGGTGTTCACACTGAGTCAGCTCATAATGGCACTATTGCAATGCACACTGTATATACGAAGTATAGATTTAGGAAAAAAAAAAAAGTAAAAATTGTATCAGGTATTTCCAACCTTTTTTAAAGAAGGGACCCCAAATAATGTCAGATCAGAGCTAGTGATCCCCTCCTACTACTTGGGGGGGGGGGGGGGGGGGGGGCCATAATATTTGTTGCCAGCGGGGGGGAGGTTAAAATTTTTGGGGGGTAAAA
>JAODKC010000082.1:9102917-9143479 GCA_026777985.1 Mormyrops attenuatus
TCTAGGTGTGTGGAGTTTAAGTCAAGGGAGGTGATGCTATGATTATACAATTCCTTGGTAAGACCCCACCTAGAATAGTGTGTGCAAGTTTGGTCACCATACCTTAAAAAACTCATCGCCATAGGTGGAAATTAGCGGGAGAACATTTTAAACTGAATTTGAGAAAACACTTCTTTATACAGCGTGTACTTAGAGTATGGAATAGGCTTCCTGATTAAGTAGTGCAGGCTAAAACCCTGGGTTACTTTAAATCAGAGCTTTTTTAGCAAGATTTTTATCAACTCTGAGCTATTAGTTAAGTTCTCCGCAAACGAGCTTGATGGGCCAAATGGCCTCCTCTCGTTTGTAAATTTCTATTGTCCTTAAATAAGATGAATTTCAAACGTCACGTTGTGCTTAATACTACTGTACTCAGACATACAAAAACTAATGTACTGTAAAATCTTTTTACGAATGTTATGATAGATGCAAAAACTATCTGGCAGACTTGCCCAGGAACACTTGGTATCTGGCAGCACGCAAAACTCCTGACATGAGGTTTCTGGCACAACAATGTACAAGGTGCCAAGAACTGAGCCATGGCTTACACCAAATTCCATCGAGTAGTCATGAAATATTAATGTGAGAAAATAAACATTTTTACTTGACAATTACAGGTCAATAAGGTTGTATATAGTATTATTTCAGTTTGGAGGTATGCTTATGCTTAATGCTAGCGATGTATGTCATTATTTGTGTCCTAGATACATCTTATTGTCTTGAAGGTCCTCTGCGGGGAATACGTTTTGTGTTGTGATAAGATTCGGTAAAGTCTGCAGTACATGTCGACAGTTTCAATGCACTGCCAATGCCTTAGCCTTAATTAAGCTTCATCTTTATGTCATAATCAGTCAGTAATGATTATACTATATGAAGTATTCTAGCCTGTTCATTTCATTAATCGTCACTGGACTCGAATGTGCTCCTGAGCACCAAAACCTAACAGCAGGAGGAATTCAATATGTAGGATCCACTTGATGTGAGGAATCCGTTATAATGGATTTTCCCCCCAATATCGGTTATCACTGAAGCCACAAAGTCATTTCATATACGCATAGCTTAAATTCATATGACAGGTTCAGGGGACATTTTACACCGATGCGCACTGGTATATACATGCTGAAAGCCATGCCTACCATCATTCACATTACACTTTTGCCCCAGAAATTCAGCCCTGGCTCGGTGGACACCACTAACTAGGTTAGCACAGTTTCTTTCTCCAATGGAAAACTCAGGGAATCTCACAATTTTAATGCTCTGGGCTGCAATTCTGACACACTAATTATATTACAGGAACCACAAAGACTCAAATGATCCATTTACTCGCAAAACCATTCAGAATTTTACCATAACCCATGCTATGTACTATGTCCATTCAGAAACAATTGCTTTTCTCTTTTATATGTCATTTCATGGAAATGTGATGTTATTATCTACTGCAGCAGACGCCCAATATAGTAAAGCATACATACATTAAATACGACTATCGCTGCTGTGGCATTTTAATCGCACTTTAAAAGTGACGCAGCTGCAATTAGAAAATACAGGTTGTCTCGTTTTGTGAAAAATCAATTTTTGTAGCATCATCCTGTTTTGCAACCCAAGCAATCATGTAGCTAAGAGTGAAGAGCGTGTTAACATAGCATCTGACATCAGCTGGGGGCCATTAATCATTTTTGTTGATTCCAAGAGAAATCCTAAATTGTAATTTGGCCCAAATGAGAACAGGCAGAAACATACAGGAATAAAGCATGTAAATTGGCATATTTCCATTTTACTTATACTTGCAGGATGATATGAGAAGGGGAAAAAAGAAAACACGTGAGCGGCTGCTGTGGTAAATTGCGGCAATTTTCTCTCGGGGGAGCGGTAGTGAATTAAAAAGCTAACAGCTGACAGAAACATTATTCAAATGGAGCTTTTTTTGTGTGAATACTAAAACCTGACATTTATACGCTGTGTGTGAGTGCGGAGAGGTGTCACGCAGTCGGGGGGCGGGGTGCACGTCAGGCATTCAGAGCTTGGCCTGCCTCTGAAGCCGACCCGTGCAGTTTGTTTATGAATTAAATATCCAATTTGGAGTGCGCCCAGGAGCTGTCATCAGGCCCCCTCCGTACAACGAAAAGGTCACCATGGACCGTGGTAATCGCACGAGATGCACCGCCACGCGGCTTCCGTCTCAACATGCCGAGTGCGCGGCCTGTGGGGATCCGTTAACCGTTTGCAGGACATTTCTGGGCCATAAGATGGTGAACACAGAACAGAGTTGCAAAAAGCGATTCCGAGTGAATGAACCACGCCACATGGAAAAAAACACACAGAAAATGAACACTGCTTACGCATAGGAGGAGATGCATAACCAGCAATAAGAACACCTAAGGTGCAGAACATGAAGCGATTTCTTCCAGCGTTAAAGACCTCCATGCCGAGTTTTAGGATGAGTAATGCATCGTTACCCAAGTGCACGTCTCAGTGGAAACTACAAGGGTTAAAACAAACAGTGTTTCAATAAGGGCTAATTACGCAATGTTTCTGCTTCCTTAAACTCATTCAGTTGCCACTGATTACCCAATCTGTTCACCTACTGCTCCCCCTGGGGCATAGGCCGCCAACAAGGGATCTCTAGGCATGTCGGTATACTGGGCTATCTGCCCAATCTGTACTGTACAATAAAATAAACGTTGGGAGATTTGGTTCCAGATATACGTGCTTAATTTTTTATGTGTTTTGTGCAAAGCTAAAAGCTAAGACCTGTCCAGCTAGCATGTGACTAAGGCTGATTTTGTTGTGATATGAAACTGATCAGCATGCTTGAGGTCATTCGGTGGCTGAATGCATATCCTTGAGCGTCAGGGAAGAACGACACTCCCGTCGTAAACAATCCGGTCGCTTATCGTGAATCAGCAATCTGTAAACACTGGCTGCTTCGACCACAATGCCTCCCTGTGCAGTGCAATAGAGAGCCAGTCTGTCGCTGCTGAGTCAATATTTATGGTCCCGACAGAAATGTGTGCTCTGCTGTTTTGCGACCAAACACAAGTAGAACCCCCCCCACAGGGAGGACAGCGTCTCCCCCTCTCCCTGTCACTAGATGGGCTACATGCTGTCGGAAAGGTGAGGTGACACTGTGCATACCATCCTGAATGGTGGCATTAAGGAACGGCCATGTGGCTGGGTAAGGAAAAAAACGAAGCCACTCCCCCATTAATAGCCAGAGCAGGCAGCCAATGGCGAGCAGAGATCCTGACACCATAGAAATACTTCTTTGATGAGATCATGTTTTTTTTTTTTTATATGATAATGGCTCCTTTGTGTTGATGCTGTTTGGAGGTGGTGAATGGCCTGAATATGGGATGTGTGAGGCAGTCAATGGGAAACTAGAGCTAATTATCAGCACACCCCCCTCCCCCCCGCCACCAGCCCTGTCAGCCCTCCCAGGAATGTTATTCAGCAAACTTCCCTAATGCTGTGCTTTTCCAGTGCAGCATCATTTGCATACAAGCAGTTCATTACATTACCCCAAGAAACCTCACAAGCAAGCAAACTGTTCCCATAGCAACAGTCATCCAGGAAGAGTGGGTGCTTGAAGCGTCGTGTGGGTGGGGGGTGTCTGACTGAACCTATGGCCACGTCATTTTGACCGTGCACCTCTGAACCTTTACTTTTTGCACCAATAACCTTCTTGGTTGACAGCTCTTTTACAGGATGGAAAGAGAATCCAGTCTGATATGATTTATTCATATTCAGCACTTGTGCCCAAACCTGCAACCTTGCCAGAACATTAGAGGTGTCGGCCTGCACGTTCTGCAGTCAGAAGGTCCACCTGGTCAGTCCGTGAGTCCAAACGACCTGGTATCAACCGCATCTCAGAGCAGGAGCCTCGGACCCAGACGCCTTCTTCTGACACCCTTTCTTTGTGCTCCTTGTAAACATTCCTGATAGATCGGACCTGTTTAATCTGATTAAACACAGTCTCCCCCTGTTAGTCACGCAGCCAATCCTTTTCATTCACTACAGAGCCCGCTAATATCACTTAACAGAAAAGAACTAAAATACACGAGTAAAGAATGTGGAGTGATCCCTGAATGGTCTACTGGAAGGAGGATGTTCAAGCGTACAGAAATATGACCACATAGACATGTGTTTGTGCAGCTTAAAACAAAATGCATCGTACACACAACACACAGAAAACTCTTCCCCATTTAACGGTGAGACACAGACTAGGCAAAAAAAAACAGAAAAAAATAGCTGTTCCTGCTGCTCCACATTAAACGTACAGGCTGAGTTTGCCCTGCCCATGTACGATAACAGCACCGCCCCCTACAGGCAACACCTGTCTTAACCACTCGTGTCACTGCTCCGTAGCTGGCTTTGCGATCTTGGGTACTGCTTCGGGACACATGCTCATTTCTTAGTCTTGTGTAAGATGGGATGGGTGTGAAGTAATGTGACCAGTCCAGTCAGTCCACTGTCCACTGACAACTTGTAAACACACTTTTGTCTGTCGGCATCTGGAGTGCACACCTGGCTTTATGTGCCTCCCTGTTTCCTGTTCACCATTTTATTGAAGCCAAACCCATATAAATTCCTCATTCCACCCCCCATCCCAAAGTCATGTGGCCCTGTTCATTGCCCAGACCCTGGCGACTCTTATGACCTACTTTTGTCAACAGTTTTTTTCAGAATCCACACTGTACATTTGCTTTGTGTTTACTCATACGTACATACTAACTTTTAGAAGTAATGTTAGTAGAATGTTCTGACTAATAGCTTTGTATATGCCACCTAAATTCTGATTTAACTGCATGACACTGAATTGGTGAGTTTTCCATTTTCAAAGTGGAATTCGTATGCTGCTAGCTGAGCTCACATTGAAATTTTTCCATTAACCATCGCTTGGGTCATTGTCCTGTTCCTTCCCGTTCTTTACGGCGTCCACCGAGAGCTGCAGGTGCCCCTGACAATTGGGGTAAAACACAAGTGTGACATGGTGAGTTGCCATAGTAACTTTAATAACTTGCAAGCCGTAAAGGGATTCAACAACAGCATTTGCGCAATAACTGCTGAACCGTGCTTGGAATTAAATCAATTGAAAGTTGGGCGGGGGGGCGGGGGGCGAAGGATGAAAGGTGTTATTTTAAAATACCCCGTAGCATGGTAATATAAATAAAATATTTAGTCTGCTGTGCTGAAAATTGCAGTCGGTCATTAAAGCTCCAGGGTTAAAGTTTAAATGGCCTCCGTTGTCATGGGTCTAACGGGTCCCTTCTGTCTGCAAAGGCTGCTTTTTTCCCCGACGTCCCACTTATGATGGAAATGCGTCTTCAGTGGAGTGTGAGATAATTCTCTGGATGCAGCTTGTACCTATAGGCGTTCCGTTTGGGAGCTTCTTGCGAAAAGTGCGCAATCCGCGGTTAAAACAATTCCATGAATATTTTCTGTATCGTTGTACCATTCATTTTTTGTTCTGTGCACATAAACACATCCCCAGCAGAAATATAATTCTGAATCAATCTTCTTTCTTCTGTATTTCAATATATGTTATAAAAATGGTTATTAAACACAGCTTATATGCTAGAAGCATGTCTACTAAAGACTTCAAAACCACTTCAGGTAGAATACACAACTTGGATTATTGCTAATCAGAAGTAATAAATCAACGAATAGCATTTAAAACCTGAGGATGATTGACAGTACACAATGGCCCTACCCACCATGCATGCGAATTCCCCTTTCTTCCATTACCATATCTCATGCATTGTTGTGGGTTTTCTGGCCTCAAACATGGCAGATAATTTCTTAATTTTAAACTATGACCTCTGTAGTACTTATTTAATTCTGCGGCAGGTTGCTGCTTTCCCCTAGTTCACACAATGTTTTCAGTTATTTTTTGCTTTGCGATAAATTAAATGCAGTCTATGGCAGCTGCGCAGAAACATAAACAGAAGATGATGCTATCATTATAAGCGAGTTCCCCAGACTCCAATAACACCAGAAAATAATACTTCAGTGTGCTTGCGCTCCTTCTGAAGGTATATTGTTTGGAATTTCACAAGCAGCTGTAAAAATGTGCTTCCCCTTTTACACCAACACTGCGCTCTGCATCACTGTAAGGGAAGCGATTATGTATGAGGCCGCAGCATAAACTGGAACCACAGCTGGAACCATGACCATCAAGATGAACACAGTGAAATGCTTCACTGTTAAAGAGATCCCAATTTCACCACCTTCAAGTATTGCAGCGCATTTCAGTAAAATGCTACACTGGAGAAGATCAGCTTAAAGAGACCTTACTGCTAGTTAAGAGTATTGAAGTCCATTCATGTGATAAGACTGCAGGACTGCAGTAGTGCAAATGGTGAGCATCTCATACCATAAAAATACAACCAGAATGGAAGAGACACACCTAGGGAGTGTTGTGAGTGACCTGCTCGGGGCTTACTGTTACAGTCTGGGGAGAGTGTACAAATTACCAAAGTCAATCAGTAGAAACAACCTTTATTTCCATGTTTTTCCAGTTCAATGTATGGTGCCATGAAGAAGTCCCAATTTCCTCCATTTCTGCTTATTCGTAAAACTTGTTTCGGATCTTCACAAAAAAAAAAAAAACCCACAAAGTATAGCAGAAAAGAGGGGTGGCACGGTGGTGCAATGATTTGCACTGTTGCCTCATACCCCTGAGACCAGGGTTGGAGTCTCTACTCCGACTATGTGGGCAGAGTTTTGAGTTCTCCTTACGCCATCATGGGGTTCTCTCTGAGTTTACCATCCCCCCCTCCCCAAATCCAAAAACAGGCTTAGGTGAACTGGAGTTACCTAAATGTGAGTTGGATGTGGACCCTCCAATGGGTTGGTCCTGGGTTATTCTTTGATTTATGCCTGTAGGCTCCAGGCCCCCAAGATCCTAGAAAAGCCAAGGAGATATAAAAAAATGGATGGATGGACTAAAGATGACTTTCTCCTTTCAATACCAAATGGTCATTATGTATTCTCAGGCTGGCTTTATTATACTAAACATCCGGAAATCAAGAAGGGGCAAATGCTTCTTAATAGCAGACTATCTAATGGCTTAATCTACCAGTGAAGGGGTGTAGATCCATGTGTTTAGGGGAGCAGAAGTGCATGATGGGACAGGACAGGAGGGGGTAGCCTCCTGCTCACCACATTGTGTTTATTAGGATATATTGCATTTTCATTGGAAAACAGTGCTCTCCTTTCAGCCCGCTGAGGTTTTACGGAGCTATTTTTAAGCAGGACTCTGTCTTTAATAAAGCGTAGGGAAACTCTTACACGGATATTAAGCTGATGCTTGCGAGAAGCCGGGACGTCCCCTGGAGACCATTTTTCGAGCATCCACGCACCTCGTGGTTTATGGATATCTGGTTAGCATGACTGTGACTGTACTGCTGCGGCACACAGTCGAGGTGGTTTTGGGATGCTTTTTGGCAATTACCATGGACGCAAGAGGAGACTTTGGATTAAGCCAGCATATTTCTGGAAGCCTTCGTTTGTTCCTGGCTGGAGCTCTCCAGACTGGCGCGTGTCTGCCTCCTCAGAGGGCAGGCGAATCCAATACTTCTACTTCATCTGAGACAGATGTAGCCGAGGTTGTAATATGGATTATGATGACAGTAAGTCAATAAAACCGATGGTGCTGCTCGTCTGACCGGTCAGCTCCCAGTTGACTACTGATGAAAAAGAAAAAAAAAAAAAGAAGAAAAAAATACAGGCAGGTTGGGAGGTAAGTTTGAGACTTGCTCCTTTATTAAAAAGTTAAACCAGCAAACGTGAAATGAGCACGAGTCTGAAGTTAGCCCCGTTCTCCCTTTAAAAAAACTGAAACCAGCTTTCATGGCAGGCTGGGAAAACAGCTTTATGAAAAAATACTTAATAACAATAAAAGATGATGCTATGACTGGGAAAATCAAGCATTTGTTGAGTGCTACGTCCTGCTGTGTCTTCTCATCATTCATCTTGCGTTCAAGCCATGCATGTAATGGAAGCTTTCAAGAACAGAGCATCGAGGAGAATGAGCAGGGGCCTTTGTCGGTATGAGCTCCACACACATCACGACATGGACTCAAAAGCCACAAAATCCATATCCGTGGAACAGCTCATCACTTCATCTAAGTATGACTGACTGGGCTCCAGTAGGATTCAAAGCTCACCTGCTCTAATTAATTCTTCCTCAAGACTTCAACAAGGTGCATTTCTCCAAAATGAGCTTCGTGTTCCAGAATTTTCTCCTCTACTCACCATTATTACTATTCCCGTTCTGCAGTTTAGGCTTTCCTCTGCTAGTGTTTATTATTCTGTGGCTTTCATTCTGGCTTGAATGTTAAGAGAAGCTCCGAGGGCTGAAATGGTTCCAGAACATTCTTAAATTGGCGTCATTTTGGCAACCGAATTTTGAATTTCAAGCATATTTCAGGGGAACCACTTAGCAACCACACGGCATACACTTAAAATATATCAAGTAACAATGTTACTCTCTTCTGGGGACAGGCAGTAGCGTTTGGCTTCCAATAAGAGCATATCTTTTCATTCCTGGAATGCAGACTAGTGGATGAGTCAGCTCCAGTAACCATGGTGAGCATCTCTAAAGTCATGACAAATGGTACAAGATATACGATCAACAAATAAAGTGCACATAAATGGAATTCAGGACATTTATCAACAAATAGTTGTGTGGAATACATTTAACATTTAAATAAATCCACCAACCCCGAAGTTCCCATAAAAAAAAATACACATTTTCTTCATGCTAGCATTCCCCCATTTCCCCTGTGAGGCTAAATTATGAGAGGGTGTCATCACATACACACATCACGGGAATCTGTTACCCGTAAACATTTTCCTTCCAGCGAATCGTGCAGGAAAACGCATTTATTTACCAGCTTCCTGGCCTGACAGATTGGGTCACTCGCTTGATGGACAGGACTCATATCGTCAGTTACGTCTGCGAAAGACCATCAATCATTCCCCACCATTACCACTCAAAAAGTCCAATTATCCGGCCCACAAAGCACTCAGAGTAAATAAACGCCGCTCACTGGTTAGATGGTACCCACCCCCCCCCCCCCCACCGCAATTTATGTGGGTGCTGAGGCATCAAATAAAAGATACGAGATCTTTAACGTAATTACATCTTAATGGATGTGGCAGTGCTGCTGTCTGGTTGCTTTGCAGGCCTGTGAGGCATTAAACACGACAGACAGCAATGAGCAAAAATACTAGGGGGTAGAACATCAAGGGGGCGCTAAACAATAGGGTTGTATTTTTACGAGATGGTTTTAGTGCAGTTTTTAATGCAGGTGACTTTATTCGATCATTAACCACAAGCACATCTGAATTCCTCCCATGGATCTCCAAAGAAGCCGAATGGCACCGATGGAAACATGTACATCCCGAGCAATACGGCATTCCCTGCGCCAGTCATGTTTCCCAGCTTCTCCCTCTGGAAAACTCCATTAAGGCCGAGGTAATTGTGTGTGTTCTTCATTGTGAATATTTGATAATCTGTTTGCCTAGTCGCCCCTGTGTAAACCACCACAATCGTCATCAGCCCCGGTGCACACACTGGAGAGAAAAAAAAAGGCCATCATTCGCAGACAGCCCCTGGGCCAATTACCTTATAAATAATTCATCGATAATAAATACCCATTTCCTCCAATAGTGCTCACACTGAACCGGAGCCAGAGCTGATGTCCCAATTCCTTAGGACGAGGTCAAGGTATGTGGCGATAAGGTAAAGACCGGATCTGGAGGAGGACGAACTTGCTCGCTAACGAGTTTGGCCAGGCCTGGACTGGAATAAATAACTGGCTGCCGGTAGGACTATGTACAGAAGCCATAAAAACATGAGAAGGAGACCCCTACCAAAGGTGGCACAAAGGTCCTTTGAGAAAGAGCAGCCTAGGTTCTCTCCCACATATCAGGTTAATCCTTTGCCTTCCACGCCAGAAGTATTACCTCACATCTCAAAAGTCTCACGCCTTCCTAGCCAACAGCCTGTCCGCCCTTCCATGTAATTAATGGCCCACCTGTTTTCCTGTTGCATATTTGCTCACCAAAATAATTAAAATGAAGCTCAGGTGGCCTCCTCAAACTGAGAAGAAAAACTCGCGCAACACAGTTAATTTCTCACCTAGGACACTAGAGCTGCCTAGGACACTAGAGTTGTGTACTTTACCAGCCCTGAAGTTTCATTTGAACATATAGTCGGATATACAATCATAAACAACAATGTTTTGGCAAAAACAGAAATGTTTTTCTGTCAGTTTGACTTTTGTTAGACACTGCTGGAGTAAGAGGCTTGTCAAAACAAAAGTTCTGGAGAGAGAGACATTTCAGGGGACTGTTTCAGTCAAAGCCTCACCATGAATCAGATAGTTTACCTCAGTGAATGAAGGAAGACTATCCTGAATCATGCATTTCCGAAAGAAAAACTCAGGAGCCCAGAAGACGTGCAAGACTTTACCAACATACATCCCAGTCGATGGCTCTACCAGATGGATTTTGTAGCACTTTTAAGTGCAATAATATTCTGTACAAAATGTTTGCTTTTTTTGTTTTAATGATTCGGCAGCTCATATGGATTAAATAAAAGCTAATGCATTTTGTTTGCTTGTGCTCCTTAAATTGCACATTTTTTGTCTGCTCTAGAAAATTGCCTGTGCAGTCTGCATTTAAATTGTATTAATAGGTATGTTACTGTTAAGAGCATAATTAGATATGATTATACCTAGTTAAGCACATGAATTAGACCCTGGCAAAGGAATTCCATGGAAAACTGAGCTAACGCAGAGTAATTTACACCTTTGTAATAATTCCTACACCAAACATCACCTCTTCGGTTAGAAACATGTTTATGTTTTGTAGACCTCCAAGAGAGGCTAATGGCCTCCATGTACAAAAACTGAGGTGATGCCTTTGGATGTTAGAAAATAATAGCAGATAAGCTGCTAACTGGAGGACCCACCAGCATGCAGGAAGAGGCGGACGCTTTGGAGAGCAAAGCATCCTCCTGCCAGGACAGAAGACGTGGCTTTGGGGTGTTACTGCAGCATGTGTCAGTAGAGTAAATAACACCCTAGGTGGAGATTGGTCAAATAAGACCATCGTTCACCACGAAGTTGTGTGACAGTAAATATGTATGAGAAAAGCATAAGGAACTTCAACCACTAATGTCAATATTTACTTTTTTCCTAGTGCTTAGGAGAAATGCTCAGGCTACTCCAATTATCGCTGGTGTTTGGGTGGGGGGATGAGATGGTTTGAAAATTACTTCACCACAGACGCCAGCCTACTTTGACCATAACTAGTTGCTCTGGAGAGTTATGTCGGGTATGTTACAGATTCTGTCATGTTGCTTAAGAAGTTCACTGCGCTCCAAGTTGTCCTTCTTACAAGCCTCTCTAAGAGCTGGACTCTTCTTAAAGGTGACATGAGCACTTTGGAACATCTGAATCTCTCCTAAATAAGGCCCCCCCCCCCCCGGGGCTGCGGGGCGGGAGGGCGGGGGTACAATGCAGGCAGGCGGCAGACATCCTTGCTGGAGTAGTCTCACTGGTCGTCAGCGCAGATGTCCTTCTCTGAGTTCTCAGTGTCTGTGTAGAGGCAAGTAAAACTGAAGAACATGTTAAATGAGACTTTTCACTGAAGCAGGCAGGCAGCCCAGCCTTCCTTCTCGTCTCGTCTTTTCTTGTGCTTACTCAGTGTCCTCGCAGAGTACCTAAGCATCCACAGCCGTCCCCATTCTGTGGCTGCCGGCCGTGCCTCGTTGTGTGCGGGGGTCTGCCTCCATGTGCCGCCCTGGTGTCCGGCGGACACGGCCAGCGACGACTGAACTGTGGACAGGTGGCAGCTGTCCATGGCGCTGAAGGGTGAAGGCTGTCCCCCGTTGTCTGGTTGGGGTGGCAGGATGCCCAGGAGGCACCCAGAGGCTGAGTCATGACACGTTTTGGGTAGCATGTCATTATAGAAGCCAATTGTAGCTACAGCTTCAACGGCAGGTATTCCGAAACCAAGCAGACACATCAGACTATAATGTAATAAACTTTCCTACCTTTTATAGAAAGCTATCATATTTACCACCATATAGCAGCATGTAAGTATTTTATTTGCTATTCATCTTTGCAAAATGACTGTTTTGGTTTTTAAAGTTTGTTATCTATTATAGCATTCTTTGTTGTTATAATTCAATAATCTGAATTTTAAATGGTTGACTACCACATTTCTCAGAGGTTCTTGCTCAATGCATAGTACTAACACCAATCCAAAGTAAAGGGTCTAGCACACACCTCTTCCACTGTGTCTGCTGTCAGTCACGAGCTCTTTACACTCCATGGCCTGCAGGCTCCGTTGAGTGATGTGAAATGCTTGAAGGAGAAAGCCGTTTGCTCGAGTCCTCCCTCAGCCCTGCAGGTGCCAGGATGTGACAAGAGGCAGAGCGACTGGCTGTTTCACCTACCAAAAAGAGCAGAGACTCATTTCGATATGACTGTATGAGGGCCTCTCCATCACAAAGAGCTAAAGGGTCACAGGGAGGATGAACGCAGATCACCGTTACAGGACCACTCTAGCTGTTGGAAGAATATCAGAGCTACAGCAAATACGTCTCATGTCAATGAGAGAAAGTTTCCAGTTCCAATCTATGGAACAAGTAAGGGATGACTCTAAAATGAAACTGTTGACTAAACACAAACAAACCACTGCAGAGTTGCCCCAATTAACCTGAACTACAAAAAATGTTACAAACCAGATGAGAAATTCAATTCAATTTTATTTATATAGTGCTTTTAACAACAGTCAGTGTCGCAGAGCACAGAAATGGTTGCTTATGCAAGTACATTATCAATGCATTGTGTGTTTCAGACAGTGTGGTCAAATTGCAGATTGGGTTTATGAACTGAAATATGGAAGTATCGGTGACACTCAAGGGGACACAAGTAATTTAGTAACTCAGTTACTACCAAAGTACATGAACAAATATAGTAACTGTACTGTATGAAATATATGAACCGTTATGATTGATTAATGATGAACAAGCAAGGGATCAGTATATAACTGACTTAGTTTATGATTAATTAATACATTAAGAAAGAGTGTACTACTACATTATTAGTGCCCCCACAAGTAAAGTGTTACTGAACCAAATTCTGTAAACCAAGTAATAAAGCCCTTAGTGAGATTTACAGTAATCCACCGTGTCCCGCGGCAGATGCGTTACAGACCATTTAAATAAACATTTTTTAAATATATTTTAAGACTTAAAATACCACTCTTACACGCTTTAAACACATGTAAACTTAAATTATAACAACACATATGATATTTGGATGTCAGGCTAAAGATATGAGTAAAATAATAATAATAATAGTATTGTGACGTCCGTTGATGCCAGCCATGATGTCACGTCACGAATGAAGCTTGATTAAACCCTTTTATTTGTAGTCCTTAAAAGGACCGTGAACTCTCAATCGCCACAACACTTGCTTGTACAAGAGCATACAAGAAAAGCATAACAGTGATTGATTTTAACTGGAGGAACAGGGGGAAGGTCACTGTATGAACAATAGGAACTACACATGGTGGGTAACTTACACACAGTCAAACATATGGGGATGAAGCTTCAACTTAACAGGGCACCAATACAAAACACACAACGCATGAAACCCGGAACATTAATGACAGGCGTAACATAGAGAGCGGCCATTCTTATCCCAACAGTGCGGCATGCTGGGACACACGCAAATACGCCAGACACGCCGGGCTCGCCGACGCCACAGTATGTAATGTGTATGGATGTGATTCCATTCTAACGATGGCTTTATTCCGAGGAGTAGCCACCCTCTTTCCTCTTTGACTAAAGGAAAGTGATGCGGTGGCTCTTATATTCTTTTCATCCTTCCTGATGTATCGTACCGTCGATTCATTCAGGCCGTGATGGCGAGCGACGTCCGCGTAACGCTTTCCATCCCGAAGCATATCTAGGAGTTTTACCTTCTCCTGAATGGTCAAGGTCTTCCTCTGGCGCTTAGGCTCACTACTACCAGAAGGCTTAGAAGATGCAGGACGCTTGGGAGCCATCGTAGGGCTTAAAACGAAACGAAAACAATCGGACCACAAGCAAGGTACGCGATACGCAGAGAACTGTGACGCGTCGGAGAAAAATCCGCGATATAGCGGGGGCGCGATAGCTGAACCGCGATGTAGCGGGGGATCACTGTATTTAAATTCAGGAATTATTATCTACATAAAACTTAGTTCTGATTTAAGAATAACTAATAATTTCTCACTGTATCAGAGTTATAACTTAGGTATTACCATAGACATGAGAAATTCTGTTGTTTTTCCAAATAGTTAATCATGAATGATAACTGAAGCCACAGGTTCTGATATATATAACAAAGTCTTAAAGTTACCTGTGCTACTTACCTTGCAACCATGGGACAAAGTTATTTGATGAAAAGGTGGTTTTTCATAGACGAGATCAAGTTCAAAATGAAAAATTCACATCATTATTAATTATAAGCCTTGCCTTTCAGAAGTGATAACTGAGAACTGTAGCAAGCTTGTGGTTAGACGTCAATCTCTAATTTACATTATGAGAGTTAAACCAGCTATTCAAATTATTATGGAAGTAACTGGAGCGAGTGTCAAACTGGGCCGTTAAGACTGACCTGGCTTGGAGAATTACAGGTGCATTCAATTACTCCCAGCATCCCGCACCTCAATCACGAGATGCCCCACCTGAGTCATATGACTTGACTATTCACTAGTATTAGTTAGTATTCACTTTTACTGATGCACTTTATGAGTATATTGTATTACTACACTTGGCTTTTCTTTCCACTCTCCTCTCACTGATAATTAACACATCTCATTATCATGTTTTTGGGCCCAGCAATAGCACATGTGGGATGGTTTTGTTCATAATACCATTCTATGCAAACTCCCACCACCACGCCTGGCACCAGCAATCACAACATGTGAAAAATTGCTTAGATCAGCTGTCTTAGCTCTTCAAATGCTGAGTCATATGGTAAGGTAACTTCTTCACCCTGTCCCTGTGCGGTATGTATTCATTTTCTGACACATCATTCGCTTTTTGTAGGAGAAAACCCTTTACATTATCATGCAAGGGTACATAATAAAGTGGCCACCGAGTGTAGCGCCTTTATGCCTACAGTATATAGTATATAACTTATTCTATATATAAGAGTATATCGTGCCAAGTTTTTAGCCATAATCCTGCCTTCATTGTGGGACTGAAAGTTTTCCAGGAGTAATCATTTCTCTGGACTCCTTTATTAACATTAATATAAAGAAACATTACAGAAAAGAAAAGGCTTTGAGAAAGCATTCTCATTCAGAGGATGTGAAAGGATTTTACTTTCTTAAATGCAATGAACATTTCAGTCATACAATTTCAAATCCACATGCGGATGAATTGTACTGAGAAGATGGAATTTTTATTTTAGTTGTATTATGGAAAAATGTAATAACCTCTAACTAGAGTAAAGTCCATAGTGAACCAAAACGTAATAGCGATGAAAAAAGGAACAGATCAGTTATTAGACACAAAGCCAAGCCCAGGGGAAAATACGTATCTCAAGAACTGAAAGACAATGTGCGTCCATCCATCTTCCAACTTCTTGTTCAGTACAGCGTGGTTTTGAATTTATCCCTGCCAACATTTAACACATGACAGGCAAGCGCTTCGAATAGGATGCTAGTGTAAGGTACTTGGACACATTGTGGTCCATTTAGAGACACTAATATGTAACTGTATGTCTTTGGACTGCAAAAGGAAACTGAAATACTATTAGGGGAACATGTAGACAGCAGTCCTGGAGGGGGCAGAATCCAACACAGTTTGCAGATTTCCCTGCTGAAACACATCTTAATCAGTTAACTACCAGGTTTAGTTGGTGTATTTGAACAGGGAAATTTGCAAACTGTGTTGGATTCTGCTCCTCCAGGACTTGAAGTGGGGAGCCCTGATGTTAAGCAACAATCCTAACAGCCCCGCCAAGCTGTACAGTGAAGGATGTTGCCAAATAACCAGGAGAAGCATCTCTTTCCCCCTGTACAGTCACTACCTCCTTTCCGTGGGTGTTTGTCACTGTCCCTTGGCTATCCTTGCTTGCTTTTCGTGCCTCCGGAGTATCTTGTGAAGATACCGCACATGCCACCCAAGGCCACTTCACTCCCTGACATGTTTAATGTCAACTGTGCGGCACCATTCACAGCTCATAATTACCGCTGTGTTGTGCTAAAAAAGGCTAGGTCATTTCATGGTGGATTAGGACCTCTGAGCTGTAGCTATATGTGATGAGGAAGCCAGTGCTGTAAGCCTCTGGAGATTTTTTTCTTGAGTCACTGAGAACAGACATGCAATCATAGAGTTGTTTGCAGCTTATTGTCACCTGTCAGGTTCTCAGGTACCCATAGAAGAAATTATGTCGAGATTTATAACCGGTACGAAAAAATTTTAAACATGAAGATGATATTTTAGACTCTCCATACCATGGCTGAAACTGTAAGGAGGAAAATTAGCTAGTGAAACTCCTAAAGATAGATTAAATACATCAATAGCAGTTGAAAGAGAAGGTACTGGCCAATCATTAATGAAGCTAATGCAGAATTTCCCATCCTTCTTTTAACCACTTATCTGCTCTGGGGCGGCATGGGGCATTAGACTGGCATACACCCTAGATGGAAGACCACTACTGTATTACAGGACATACATGTACTTGATGAGCATTTTAGAGCCTAGAGTAATTGCGTATTTTAGGACCGTGGGAGGAAACTGGATTAACTAGAGGACATTCACAGGGAGAACAGGGGGGACCCCACACCATAAAGCAATAGTGGGATATGAGTTCCCAAACTGTTTTACCCACTGAGCCACAATGGCACTATGTGTGTGTGTGCATGTATGGTCCAGGTATACATTACATTGTGGGTCCCCACAATATGATAAAAATGTGTTATTTTGATATTGTGGGGACCATTTTTTTTGGTCCCCACAAGAGGAAATTCAATTTTTATAAAAATCTGTGACTGCAATCAAAAACTAAAAATGCCTAAAGATATATATTTTCTTCGGTTAGTTATGGTTAAGGCTGGATAGTGGTTAAGGCTGTTATTGTTTGGATTTGGGTTTTGCCTATTGAAATGAATGGATGGTCCCCACGAAGATATAAATAAAGGACTCTGTGTGTGTATGTGTGTGTGTGTGTGTTTGTGTGTGTGAATTAGGTTTATCTTACTGTACATTGTGGGGACCAAATGTCCCTCACAATGTAATAAAAACCTGTTTTTTGATGTCGTAGGAACCATTTTTGAGGTCCCCACAAAGATCTGTGAAAGCAATCAAACTAAAAATGCCCAAAGTCTTGTATTTGGGTTGGTTACTTATGGTTAAGGTTAGGGATGGGTAGAGGTTAAGGGTGTCGTGATTGGGATTAGGGTTTTTCCCATAGAAATGAATGGACGGTCCCCATTTAGATAGGTACACCAACGTGTGTGTGTGTGTGTGTGTGTGTGTGTGTGTGTGTGTGTGTGTGTGTGTGTGCGCAGTTATCAAATCGCCCATAGATGGGCATGTATGAGTGAATGGTGTGTGAGTATGTCCTGCAATGGGCTGGTGCCCCAGCCTGGGTTGTTCCCTGCATTGCACCCATAGCCACCTGGCCCCTTGTGATCCTGGATAAGACAAGTGGTTACAGAAAATGGAACAGTGGGTGGATATATCCTATTTTAATATTTTGAACATGAAACTATATTAACATATCTGGAAAGTGCCACTTTTTTGTGATTATATTATTTATTGTTTTTAGAGAAGAAAACCAATGCAAGTATAACAGACGGGTAGGATATTCTAAAAAATAAAACAAAGGAAAAAAAAGCTAAGTCAGTCATTATAATGCTAAAAGTTTAATTTTCTGGCTATACATTCATAAAGTATGAATAAAGAGCTCATTTTATAGTTCTAAGCTTTGAGTCAAAAATTTTACATGCTCAATATCACTGTCGCAGGGTTTCCCAATCCGGTCCTCAGGGACCCACAGACAGTCCAACTTTTAGCATTATAATCTCTCGGGTATCATCTCTCTACAGTACAGGACAGAGCGAAGATAAAAGTACAAAATAGGGCTTCTCGGGAGTAGTGAGAGAGGAGAGATGCAGCTGATCCGATCACTGACCTGAAATGCTATATGCTAATTGACCTACAGTGCTTCGCAGACTGGTGTCTGCTCCCACACTGGCATCTATATCTACCTTACTATATGAATCTGGCCTAACAGAGGCAGGAGTGAAATGTTGGGAAAATCTCAGTGCCGGCAGCTCAAACATCAGTCAAACATCAGTCAACAACAGGCTTGTTCCATCGTCTTTGCCATCTGCCACCTGTCGTGCAGCAGAAATCTTAAATTCTCTCCGACTAGCCATGCAAGTAGAGCTCATTATAACAGTTATGGCCTTCCAAACAGTCCGACTGCTTAATCGATGTAGTTTTTTACCTGACATTACAGAAGAGCTTATACCAGTTGTTGTTAACTCACTTCTTAACTTTGTCTTTGTTCTCTTGGTATTCATACGCACAATGTAAAAAATATTCGTAATTTGGTAAATGTAAATTAAATTAATTGGATCAGGCACAGACTGGCCATCGGAAAGTTTGTGAATTTTCCCGATGGGCTGGTCACGTGGGGCTGTTCTTTCTTCCCCATCACTGGCATTACATAGCCTCTATGATCGCGATCGGGAGAATTTACCAGGGGGGTGCCCCCCAGCCGCAGTCGGCAGCAAAATATGAAACTGGGGGCACTTGGCAGAAAATTCCTGGGCTTTTTTTTGCCAGTCTGCCCCCAAAATTGAATTGAAATTTTATTTACTATTTGCACAGGTATGGAAGTAAAAATACATTGGAATTCTTGCAAGGTTACTTTAAATCAAGCTAAAAAAATATTCAGAAGAAACACAACAGAAGCAGAAGAAGACTGTGACATATAATGAGACTATGACATCGTAGACAGTAACCAGTCAGACTACTCCTGCTAAGAAGCTGTTGTGGTAACATGTCCTCTGCGTTAAAATACATAATGGTTTTGGACGCCTGAGGTCATACCCAGACTTGAACAGTGAGTGTCTCCCCCATTACAGGCATTGTAATAACTGGGAATAGCATTGAACAATATGTAACTCTATTTCAGAAGTGCAATTCAAAGAGAAACACTGTTCTGATCTATCAGATACAACAAGGTGCTTTGGTAACTCTGTAAACGCAGCTGTGAAATCCAACCCCAACACATGTGAGCCATCGATCCATTTTCAAACCAGTTATCTGAAACTGGATAACAGTGAACCTGGAGCTTATCCCAGGAAGCAGGGGCCATGAAGTAGGAGAGACCCGGGATGGGGTTCTCGTTCTCTGCAGAGCATACACACGCAGCATACACACACACACACACACACACACACACACACACACACACACACACACACATACATAGACCATGGGCAATGTACAGTTCAGCCAACCTTGTGTTTTATCACTGTGAGAAGAAGACAGTTTTGGTGTCCTGAAGAAAGAGGTGAAACACAAGAACTCCAAGCACATAAACACGGGTGACCCCCCCCCCCCCAAGTTTCAGAAGGAAACCCACATAACACAGGGAAAACATGCAAACACCGCACTCACATGGAGAACAGGTAGGGCTTGCTACCCACTGAGCCATGATGCTAATCCCAAATTAGTAATCACCTACTTAAATCAACTAGCCAGTGAGTGTAATGCTCATTTAAAACTGGTGTTGATTTGTCATGGAATAATATTAGATAATTTTTTTTGTAGATGAAATTTAATACTCGGCTAGACACATTTTATATTTTCAGAAATAAAAACATGCCTGTGTTTATATGTTGCCAGTCACAAAATCTTATGGTAACAGCTGTTATCTAGCTGACTGCAAGCAACTACCGTTTTTATACACACTGTGTTTTATGACTTTGGAACCCAGACATAAAAGATAACTGAAGGTTTTATTTAACAAATGCTCATCAAGAAAATCAAAATAAAACTCATATCTGCTTCATGGTCAGGCTCTCAACAAAGAAACAAAGGGGAAGGCAAAAGTTGCCTTTTCTCCCTCCCAAAAGTTTACGTCACTCAGCCAGCAAAGAATGGGGATGTGGCCTGTCACCATGGCTAATTGTCCCCCGAGGGACAGAACAATTCCATCAGCTAGGAACATTATGACTGAGGAAATACACGGCTTGTTTTAACTTTCTTAGCTTACTTTTTTAATGTTTTGGTGCCTGGCCGAATGGCTTTCCGGCTGTGTCTGATTATCGAAACCCCTGATATTGAGTAAGCTGTGATTGAGCTGTGAGCCCCAGTCTTGATGTCAAGCTTGACATTTTTCCAGCTATCAAAGCTGCACGATGACTAAAGTCGCCCCCATTGCAAGATTCTGGACACAAACCTGCATCAATATTCGTATCCTACTCTGTATCAGACCTCAAAAAAAAAAAAAAAAAAAACACCTGCGGAATACTCAGGGATTTTAAACCTTCTATCTATTGTTGTGGTGCATAGCTGAATACCTGAGCAGATTAGCTTCTCAACTTTACCTGTCCTTGACTGACTGAATTCAAGGTACTTTGCTTGTAGCTTAGATTAAAACTTCCTCTGGTTGGCTGTCAGTCTGGCATTATAATTATGCTCTAGAACCCAAGGGTAGACAGATGTGTTGTCCTGGGTGTGATGACTGTGCCCTGGTCAGTTGATACTTCCTTAGGCATGTGCATCTGTTCAGCAACTTCTGCAGTAGCCTGGGAGAGGGGAAAGGCTTTCATGCATTTCATTTAGAAGAATGGGTTGTTGATTAGGTTTCCCGATAACACTCTTCCATCCCTTTTATCTAACAGGTTGGTTATGCTTCTAAAATAGAACCTCATCCTTGGAATCTTGGAACAAATACTTTCTAAAGACCAAACACAAGTGAAGCAGTGTGTAGTCATGTAACAATGTGTCTAAGGTTGCAGCACTGGTAAGGTAAGGAACATGCACTGACTACAGCACGTCGTAGCACCCACCACACAACAAATCACCTCAGGGATGAGAACCTGAGTACAGCCATGCGGCAGGCAATACCTCAGCACCACACTAGTGCAAATAGACCAGTGCAAGTGTTTTTTCTGGTGGCTGGAGTGCCAATCCTGCCACAAACCCCCGAGTTATTCCCAGTAAGTTGGAGGACCTCCTTACAGGGCTGGATGTAGATGAACGCCATACCTAGGACAAAGCAATTGCAGGTTAAGGGCCTTGCTCAAGGTGCCAATGAAGTAGAAGCACTCCAAGCATTCACAGGATTTGAACCAGCAACCTTCCAGTTGCTGACACAGACCCCAAGCCTCAGAGCTCCACTCCATCCATATCACTGGGCAGAAGTGAAAATTATGAAATGACACATCATATAAGTGGCACCTGCAGGCATTGTGCATTAAGCAGGTGGACACACTGATTAGCAGCTTTTCCTTTTGATCAGATACATAGCTGTGCCTGGTTCATATTCTGGAATAGCTGCTGGAAGAGGCCTCATCTCTTCCTACCAGCGGAAGACATCAGTATTCATTGGGGTTTGTCCTTGAACGTTTAACTGGCCCATTATGAAGTCCTCTGTCACCCTTAGTGGCTGGCAGGACTGGACAGTCTCCGTAACAAAATTCATCTCACTGATGACATACTACTGCACGTGAGACATCTGAATGACATCAGGAAAGTAGTCCAATGACTTACTACCTTACAGTTTTCACCGGTTATAGCCTGCAGTATGTTGGAAGTTCATTCCACATAACTAAGTGTTTTATCACAGCATAAGCAAGAAAGGATCAGTACAATTACTCGTCAACGTAGCCTGCAAATCATGTGAATCAATTTAAACAATAATCAGCTCCAAACTCCGATGGTTTTTACGTTATTTTTTAGTAACGATCCACAAGAAGTGTGACACTGATGTTTTGGTGCTAGGCTTTATCATCATTGTCTGCTACTTATTCAACAGTTCAAACAGCTCTATGCTACTACAACCGATATAATTAACATAATTAGCTAATAATAGCTGATGGTTTGTTAAGGTAGCACGCAGTTGTACTGAGTTATCCATACAAAGGTAACATTGAGTATGTACTGCAAGGTCACACAGAACAACACAAAACATAGCAAAGTGGATGGATTAACTGACATCAAAATATAACATGCCACATGTATAATACATAACACAAAATATAACCATAATGTGATATATCCAAATTATCAGAGATTGAGTATTCCTACATTAACAAGAGATTTTAATCATTATTGAACAAACCATGTAAAACAATACACACACACACACTATATTGCGAAAAGTTTAGGGACACCTGCCTTTACACACACATGAACTTTAATCACATCCGATTCTTAATACATAGGCTTTAATATGGAGCCCACCCTTTGTAGCTATAACAGCTTCAACTCTTCTGGGAAGGCTGTCCACAAGGTTTAGGAGTGTGTTTATAAACTATTAAAACAGAAAGGTTTTTTTGAATTTTTGACCATTGTTCCAGGAGAGCATTTGTGAGGTCAGGCACTGACGTTGGATGAGAAGGCCTGGCTTGCAGTCTCCACTCTAATTCATCCCAAAGGTGTTCTGTCGGGTCGAGGTCAGGGCTCTGTGCAGGCCAGTCTAGTTCCTCCACACCAGACTCGCTCATTCGTGTCCTTATGGACCTCGCTTTGTGCACTGGTGCACAGTCATGTTGGAACAGGAAGGGGCCATCCCCACACTCTTCCCACAAAGTTGGGAGCATGAAATTGTTTCAAATGCTGCAGCATTAAGAACTAATGGAACTAAGGGGTAAAGTGCAATCCCTGAAGAACAACACCATACTATAATCCCCCCTCCATCAAACTTTACACTTGCACAATACAGTCAGGCAAGTACCGTTCTCCTGGCAACTGCCAAACCCAGACTCATCCATGGGATTGCCAGACAGAGAAGCGTGATTTGTCACTCCAGAGAACACATCTCCACTGCTCTAGAGTCCGGTGGTGGCGTGCTTTACACCACTGCATCCGACGCTTTGCATTACACTTGGTGATGTAAGGCTTGGATGCAGCTGCTTGGCTATGGAATCGCATTCCATGAAGTTCTCTACGCACTGTTCTTGAGCTAATCTGAAGACCACATGAAGTTTGGAGGTCTGTAGCTATTGACTCTGCAGACAGATGGTGACTTCCGCACACTGTGCGCCTTAGCATGTGTTGTCCCCACTCTGATTTCATGTGGCCTACCACTTTGTGGCTGAGCTGCTGTTGCTCCCAATTGTTTCCACTTTGTTATAATACCACTAACAGTTGACGTGGAATATTTAGTAGCAAGGAAATTTCATGAATGGACTTATTGCACAGGTGGCTTCCTATCACGGTACCATGTTTGAATTCACTGAGGTCCTGAGAGTGACCCATTCTTTTGCAAATGTTTGTAGAAGCAGTCTGCATGCCTTGATTTTATACACCTGTGGCGATGGAAGTGATTGGAAAACCTGAATTCAATTATTTGGAGGGGTAACCCAATACTTTTGGCAATAGTGTACACACACACACATAAATCTAGTTCATATACAGTCAACCCTTCTGTATCCTAACTTTCCCCATCACGGTTTTGATATATGGCAGGTTCGGCACAAGAAGTTCACAGAAGTTATTAGTAGTTTTGCAAAAGCTGCAGACGACGTGCAAAGACCAGCAGATGACACACAAAAAGTTTAGTGACTCATAAATGGATGAAATATACATACAGTGCTGGGGGATGCTAAGCTCGGGTACGGCAGCCTCTTACGTCACATCTCACAGTGATCTCGCAATGATCTCTATACCTCGCATTTCTTGTATCTTGTCACTTCGCTCCTCTTGCAAGCTTGTTTTGCTTGCCAAGGGGGCCGGTGCCTCTAACCCCTGCGATGTGGAAGGGTCAGCTGTAAATAGAGAAAGATCAAATTCTCATTGAGATTTACAGGTGCTGAAGATCTCAATTCATAAATCCATATAGCCTCTCTTTTTAGTAATCCTTTAGTCATATTTCCACCATATTCTAATAAATGTACCTCTTCAGTTCTAAATCATTCCACCTGATTGACATTATGACTGACTTCACCGAAAGTTCTCATGACTGGTGATAAATCCAGGACCTGTCAAAAGTTTGGACATGCCAAGCCACCTACAAAGGAGAGTGATAGTGTCGCATCACATGACCTGGCTACCTGACCTAAGCACAGTAGAAATGGTTTTGGAGGAGTTTAACCAGAGTGAAGGAAAAGAGGCAATTCAGTGCTCAACATTTATGTGGGACCTCCTTCAGCACAGCTTGAAAGCATCCCAGGAGGCCACCTCATGGAACTGGCATAGAGGAGAAAGTAGGGTAAGCTAGTTGGGGTTATGGACCTTATTCAAGTGCCCAATGCTTGGATCACTGTTCAACAATGGGATTTGAACCAACAGCCTTTTGAGTTCCAACCCACAGAGCTGCCCTTCCCCCCAACAAATTACTATTTTTTGGTTAATACTTTTTTGGTCAGTGCATAATTCCATATACACTGTCATTTGAATTTATATCAGCAAATACTTAAGAGCCAATGACTGGATCATTATTACAGCTCAGCCATGTTATGCAGAAATGAAGTGAAGTCAGCCGAGTATCTGAATCTACTGGCCAGGTTACACCTCCATCCATCATCAATGGATTTTTCCTTCCCTGTTGGGATGGGCATATTCCAGGACAAGAATGCTCAGAAAGATTCTTTGGGTTCGAATTGTCAAAGAGTGGTTCAGGGAGCATGAGGAATCATTTTCACGTATGACTTGGTCATCACAGAGTTGTGACCTTGACCTCATTGAAGGTCTTTGGGATGTGCTGAAGGAGGCTTTATGGAGGTTCAACTCACTTGTCAATACAGGATCTCGGTGAGAAATTAATGCAAATCTGGATGAAAATAAAGGGTGAGATGTTGCACGGCAAAGCTAAAGGCAGTCCAGCGAAAAATTCAAATGGTGACTTTTCTTTTGGCCAGGCAGTGTATGTTATTTTATAGTTTTGATATCCTTACAATTATTCTAGAATGTAGAGAATAGTAGAAATAAACCTTTCTATAAGTAGGTGTGTCCAAACTTTTGACTAGTATCTTTGTGCATGAGTTTGTGTGTATATATATAAATGTGTACAGGAAGAGAAAGTCATTTAAAAACTGATGTAACTAAAATATTTAATTCTATTTCAACGGTGGTCATTCTGGGTGGACCATGGAGTTTTATGCACTTTTGAATCTACTACAGCTCTACTGATTCTGTGTCAGAGCTATACAATACATATTACACCCTTCCCAATGATAACTGATTAAAACCCGATTGCAATTTAGTTACTTGCACGTATTGAGCATCTTGACTGCTTTGTTTACTGAGGTTCTGGCTAATTACCTATCCCAAACAGAGCATTCAACATCAGATAGCAAATCTCAACTTGCACATGTCGTGTTTGAATGGCAAGTCTGTTGCTGTAATCTGAAATATGTGATTGTAACTCCTTGAAAAGAATTGAGTGTCTTATACTGAGTGGTTGCCCCGTTATCAGCTTTCTGTACAGTATATGATCCCTGCTACCTTTCTTGGTTAAGATGACCGCACTTGTAATCCTTGTCAGGGAGGACACTTTGAGTTAGGACAGGATTTGTGAACTACCATTTCAAATAAAAGGACCTGAATTTCACTTAAGCACTGAGTTATTGCTGTGTGCTGACTTGATAATGATTATTTTAAAAAGGCTTTATAGAGATAAGGTTTACATTTTGGGTTCTTTGTTTTTGTAAGTGGTCCGGTATAATAAACGTGGATCTAAATTTGGGTACTTTTTTGGAGAATAGTTTCACAACCCTGTTTCCAAAATAGTGCATACCCTGCTCTGTTTGGTCCAAAAAAGATTTTAGATTCAGCAAGGACATCTATTGAATATTGAAAGTAAATATGAGGGGAGCATAGGAAATGTCAAATAGCCATACATGAGTTTGCCCACATAATCTAGCAGTCATATCTTTGCATAACAGCAGTTTTAAGAATGTACGTTATCATGTTTAATTTATATTATAAACCTAATATCGACAGAATGCAGAACCAGTTGAACATGATAATACAATACTGACACAAGCAGGGAAACGCCATGAAAGACACAAAAACAAGGATTAATATTTGTCATGAAACAATGGTGCAAAGGTGTAACATGAAGCTTTTATATATAAAGTCAATAACATCTCTAAAGAGTCCAAATATCTATTGCGACAATGAGCTCATAGGAAATATTTACATTTTATGATGGCATGGTATGTCAATAACGTAGAAGAGGAATAGTCATTGATATTGTCCTTCTTCGAAGTCAAAAAAATGAGCCTTCTGCTGTTCGAGGTAGAGAGCTGAAATGTAGGTGATATCATAAATTTAAAGACACAAAGATGTGGTGAATTTAAAAACACTGAAAAATCATGGCTTTGACTGATATATATTTGTCAACAGGTGCTTAATTTTTTGACGATAATTTACTTTATTAATGAGAATTCATGTTAATTTAAACATTCATTCATTTCCCAGAAGCACCCACCCATTTCAAGGTCACAGTGATCATAGAATCTGTTCCCAGAAGCACAGGGCACAAGACAGGGTAACTCTTTTGATGGGTCCACTGCAGTCCCCCACCACCAAGCACACTCTCACACACCTACACAAACGTACCGTTGAACAGCTGAAAATACTATAGTCACTATAATCTTTGGCCTATGCTTGGAAACTATAGACCCCACATGAACACAGGTAGAGGTGATTAGAATAAAATCCACAACCCTGTGAGGCTACAATGTTTTACTTACCTGAGAATGGACTAGTTCCCTCTAATGGGCTTGGACTCAACAATTTAAGAAAGTTAAAGTTCTGCTCCTGTTACCAGTTTGATATCCTTTGTGATTAATTTGCCTAAAACCACAGCTTCTTTGAATTATTGTTTATAATATGGCTGCAGCAAAGCTGCGAGAACCCTATTAATTTCCTGTTTTAATTAAGAATATTGTTATATTTACAAGAGTTTTGCACAACTACTTAAGTGAGGATGGTGGTGGTGGTGAGGGAGGGTGGGGTGGGGTATTGTCTGAGTTCCTGCCCCCTTTACCCCAGTGATTGAAAGTGTCCCCCTTTTGATCCGTGGGGTCCAGAGTGCGTCTTTTTGGTCACAGACAGTCTATACAGCCCTGTTCTTCTCATAAAAATAGTGAAAAGGACAGTTTATTAACAAAGCTCCTTTTTCTGAAAAAGTGCTTGTAAAGCCTTAGGTTTACAATTACTTGGAAGATGAGTGTCTTTTCGTCTTCTTTGTTAAATTCAATTAATGTGTCTGATCACAAATTATCCTGCAAATTATAATGAAATACTTACATGAAATGTTTAAAATGACATATCTTTACATAATTTACCAACCTTGACATTAGAAAAGATTTCAAAGCAAAGCCTCAATCAGACCAAGAAGCTTTCAGATCCAGTCAGGGGTAAAACTGCAGAAAGACACAGATAAAAAGGTATAAAAAATTTTCAACAATGAACATTCCTTTGAGCAGAGCCATTAAGAAGTGACTGTATTACATTATGCAGACCGCAGGGGACATGGAGCCACAACGACAAATTAAAAGTACAATGCAGGGTGAGACAGTATGTCTGAGTCAACAGAAGAAGTAGGAACAATAAAATCAAGTGTACCATGCTTTTATTGTTACATGTATTCAGGGAATACAATGAAATTCTTATGCCACAGATAATGGGGGAGGTGCTTCAGCGGAAACTGGACAAAGGGAAGTGCAGCACTGGACAATACAGTGCAAGATGAGACAAAGGAGTACAATAAGAATAAAAATGTGATATAAGTAGTAAATACAGTAGGTAGTGCAATACTGGGATGAGTTATCTTGTATGCAAGGAGTACACTGATAAAATACAACTGCGAAATACAATTGTATTGTCACAGGGAAATAATGTGAAAAGCTATACTATACTATATATGTAAAGGCAACTTCAAGCCCCATTTCTGTACAAGCATAGTTTGACATTTTAGTAAAGGACTCTTTCACTCAGTATCTACTTTATATGATTATTCTGAACCAATTGGAACACTTTTTGTTCATATTGCCCAATTAATCGCCACTGCAGCATGCATACAAAAACACATTGCGTACTATTTCCCCAAGATGGAGGTAAGAATACATTCCTAGTGTAAACACTGAAACGCTGTAAAGGTGTTAAGCAAAGGAAATTGAAAAGGTAAATTGATAAATGAGATGTTAATTAATTTTTCACCAAACACAGAGACTGTTGGTAAATTTCCGATTCACCTAACTTTCTGAAATCACATCAATTACTAAATATAAATATATCGCAAAATACATTTTGAATATTTAATTTGATGAAGGGGAATGCCATTAACATTCATGCCATACTGATAAAACTATAATGGGGTGTCCTGTTAGTCATTTAAGCCTCTATAAATTAGATCTAGGCAGATTGTAACAAATACGCAATTATCATTGTTTTGCTGATTCAACAGTGGTTTACCCAGAGGGTAAACCAATATCAATATCAATTGAATATCAGCCTGTTATCTGAGGTGTAATACACCTATGTAATTAATCTGCCATTTATCTGTTTAGCTTCCTGGGGAGCTAATCTCAAGGTTTAATTCTCAAGTTCAATTTATAATGCTCAAGTTCAATTTCATGGTGGCCATAATCATCATGCCAAACCAGAAAGCCAAACGTGTAACTGAAATTGCTCATGCATTCCATACATTTCTAAGATTATTATGTCAAAAGAATTAAGTGTTGCCTGAGTTGTCAGTGACCTTTCACTTTACATACTGATTCTCCATATTAGAAGCACGTGTGACAAATTTATTATAAAATGGCATCATCTGCTTAAATCACACACATTCATATATATTTAATGTTTAATTTTCATTTAAATTGTTGGATACACAATTTGGAACACAACATGCTCAGTGTTAACGCAGCTGGTTCTAATACTGAGATGCAACTGAAGGGCCTGATTATCTGTATCGGATGTGTTAAATTAGCGCTGCACCTAAGCCATGCAGGGTGGGAGATCTCCAGGAACAGCGTCGGGCAGCCCCTGTATTATTGCGATGTGGGAATCTATGTAACTCTAAGGAAACTGTGAGATTAACATAACTTCAGTAGTCATTTTCTATGAATATTGCATTCTTTAAAAAGGAATGTTTTGCATGTTCAGCTTGACTGCAGCAAAAAAATGGGCAATGTGTGCAAGCAATTACCAAAGCTTGTCATTTTGACTGGACTGAATCAAATGTTAAAAAGAGTGCTGACTAACCAGACATACTGCACATACTGCATTCAAATCACTCAGGCAAGTATGATTCCGAAACTACAAGCTCAGGTGTATATCTGCTTAGTGAAACCCCTGTACTGGCAAGTTCATTAAGTCGGCTATTTAATGAAATATTAAATGGGTAAAACAGAAAATTATCACTGACACCTTCAAATAATTAACCAATTAGGACAGTGCCAGGGGCGGCTACCACGTCTTTGGTCACTGCTCTTTCGTTATTTTTGTCAAATACAGTAATCTTACAGTATGTCGTGCTTTTTGTGCCATAGTCCATATAGCGGTCACACTTTACTTGAGGGTACCTAATGTAATGTAGTAATACACGGTTACTTAATGCATTAGTTGACCAGTAACTAAGTGTTAGTTATGTACTGATCCCATGTTCATTCATCATTAATAAATCATGACAGTATCCCATTCAGGAACTATATTAGTTAACAGTTAACTAAGTAGTTAATAATGGTAAGCACTTGAGGGCAGAAGTTACTTATTAAATCATTTACTACTCAAGAATAAATCATGAACTAATATAGGTTATAAGTACTGATCCTAAGATTATTCAGCATTAATCAATCATAATAGTTCATGTATTTTATGGTTACTGGTCAATTAATGTATTGAGCATGTGCATACTACCACATTACTTATGTCCCCTCAAGAAAAGTGTTACCTATATAGCTTTATACAGAGTAGCATCTCACTATCAACCTACCCCAGACCCTCTTGCTGTGTTTTCCACATCCCTCACCCTTCTTCTCTACCTGTGTTAATTTGCCTGTTTCCTGCCTGTACTCTATGCATTGTTACTGCATATTTACCATATGTTCTATGTACACAGCACCAAAGAAACTAACTAAATTTTTAAAAATCCTCATGCATGGGTCTATTCTCCCGTCAGGCGCGTAAGTCAAAAACGTACTTGAAAAGTTTTGGGCTTTTGAATTACGCACATTCTTCCTTCATCAGGGTGGTCACGCCCACCACTAGTCACCTGAAAAGAAGGCGCGGCCATGCAAGGACTCTAATTAATTTATAAGGCAAGAAAAGAGTGTTACGCCCTCAATGATTTTAGCAACAAGCAGCACGTGGAACTCGGGCTTTTTCATTTACAATGTGAACCTAATTGGAATCTGCTGAAACCCTTTTATTCTGAAAATGAAAAGCATGCTAAAGTGTAAAAGTGTGACCGCTATATGGACTATGGCACAAGAAGCACAACATAAGATTACTGTATTTGACAAAAATAACAAAAGAGCAGTAACCTACTGAGAATGCTTCAACGAAAAAGAAAATGTCACAGTGAAACACAGTGTCTGAAGTTTGTGCAGAGATTGACATAACCTTATTAGATATATTAATAGTATGTCCTTTGTAGCACTGGTTTAATGATCCCTCAACTGTTTTCCACACATAGACACTATTGTTGCAGTTTTAAGATCAAATAACAAAAAAACTGGATAAAATGTTTTTAAATCTTTCCGTTCTATTGCATGCATTCCATACTAGACAATCAATAAGTATAATAAGTAAGTATAAGTATGTACATTTTTTAAATTGTTTTGTATTGTCAATTGTCTTACTCCTCAATTAACTACCCCATAAGCAAAATCTTCATTTTAGACAATGAATCTATATAATTCGAGTCTGTCTTCAAACTAATTTTAATCATTTGAGAAATGTGATATGTTCGTGTGAATGATCCATATTGTTTTTAAAAATGAATCTATGTGCGTTTTAGGCTTCAGCTTTTTTCCCTTTTCATTCAGAACAATTTTGCAAACAAGCAGATATGCCTGAGCAATAGGTGTGGTGTGAATGGTAATATTATTGATGGACTGAATGGACTGCATTGCTAATAAAATAATAAGCTTATATGCTACAGTGTAAGCTGTGATGTATTATTCCAAACCAGTTAGTCACTGCCAGTAAAATCCCATACACATACTCCATTAAGTGTAGAATGGTTGCCAATTTGGCAAGTGTCTTGGCCAGTTAGTTCTGTTGTGGACCTCTGACCTACAGTATGTAATTTATGCAGTGATGCACTTTGACTTACTCGTATAGCAGAATGGCTCCCATGGTGGAAAAGACCAATTCTTATTAGCAGTCAATACAGAACTGTGGAAAAGAATTGGTTAATTGGCACAATGACACACTAAGCTGTGACTGTAGGATGCACTGTGTTCAGGACACCTTCATATATAGGATAGAAAGATATAGACATAAAAATAATGTTTGTAAAATTTTAGAGCTGCATACTGCACAGGTATACTTCATCTAAAGCCAACTCCACTGTGTATCTGGAACACTGACCTGCAAAAGCAATATTACAGTTGCGCTGATAACCTCCCAGAACATCGTTATTAGAATATTAGTCTATTTTGGGTAGACACCCCAAAATGTCCTTGTAGAAAAGAAACTCAGTACCTTTAAGGAAATACACCTTCTTGAGGTATTATTTTAGGGTCCCGATGAGGAAAAAAAAAATCGGAAAAACTGAAGTGGAAATGATTTCAGCCTTTTGAGGTCGTCTACGTTGATTACTCTGGAGACCTCTGGTAAAACACCTGCCGTTCATGAATGGTAAATAGATCACAATAAAACAATTTGCTAATGTGAAAAGTACGAGGTGACGAAAAGTTTGAAGACAGATTTGGGCGACACTATGGGCAGTTTGACAGGCTGAGGCATCATGTTGTCCATAATTAAATATGCAATGTTACGATTATACAAAAATACATGTGAATATAGTTACATTTATAACAAGATGTGTTTGACAGTCGCTGTGCTAAGGAATGATACAGAGGCCTAAACAGGTAAATAACATTCTGACTGGATAATTATCATGAGAAACGTTACTATCATCTGAATGGCATGACCTGTTCCTCTTGCTCACTTCTAGTCATCACCACAAAAATGTTTAAATCACAGTTATATTTGACTAAATATTTTCATTTTCATTTGAGCCCTTCGTCTATCCGTGCTAGGAGACAAGAATAATCCGATGAGTAATATAACAACCAACCACGGTGTACTTATCCATAAGGACAGCACTGGACATGAAAAACAAGGGTGATTGGCAAAGTGGGTCTTTATATTTCTAAGTAATGAGCATCGTCATAATGACCAAGTGGAAAAGGATAAGTAGAGAACCCAGGATTAATAAATTACTCCTGTGAAGTTGTTAGTGACACAAGTAAGAAAGGGGGATATACATGGCTGTAGGTGTTATGATATCATTCGTTCATATTTATAAGCAGGACATTGGGTTATTAAACAGGGTAATTGTTTATTTTCACAAAGTCAGTGATATCTGTGTACATTTTATACTTCAGATTTGAATACTTATTCTCAGTAGATTTTGAGAGTTCTTGAAATATTTTAGGTATATATATATTTAAATAAATATTTCTGATAAACTGTTATAGTGAATCCATTTCTCCTGAGCTTCACCAAGTACTCTCACAAAGATTTAAACAGATTTTTCCAAACTCATAAATATGTAAAGGTTGTGTGCTAACATACCAAAATAGTAGCTTTCCCAGACTATTGTCACAACTTTGGGTTATAAGATTACAACACAGCCAGGATTCAGCCCATGCAAAGTTTGCATTTTCCCCCCAAACCTGTGTGTCTTTTGACAGGAAGTACTTGGGAACACCATGGCAGTTAAAGTCCGTATTAAGGTTATTCTACATTATAAAACTTTATAACAATAGCATGCACATTTATACATTTAATTTCTGCATTAAAGCAGAAATTCTGGTTTTATTTACAGACTATTTCCAATTATTTACTATTCAAATTTGATGGAAGTGGTAGGGTTTTGGGGATTTTGCAAATGACAGTAACACATTCAAAATACGGCACACTTCAAACTGATATGACAAGCAGCTAGCATTAAAAATGTAATATATTCCTAATCGAGTATGTCTCTTGTAGCCAAATTTCCTGATCAGTGCAAGATTGTACTCAGGCATTTACACTGGGGAATCATTTATGCCAAACATAATGCTTCTAAGGGATCCTTAAGGGATGAAAGTTTTTTACATTATTATTGCTATAAGACTCTGCTACCACTATATGAACTGAGAGGTAATTGTTGACCTATGTGTATAGAAAATAAAATCCTGCCTCTTTGTAAGAAATTGTATTTTTTTATTACTGATTCATACAGTTGAACCCATCATGACCTGAACTGTGTGGTTCTGCAGATTAGGGGTCCCTCTGGAGGGTCACTGGTTCAAATTCTTTGGCCGGGCCCTCGAGCAAGGCCCTTAACCCCAACCAGGGGTGCTAGAGAAATGTCTGACCCTGTGCTCTGAAGCCAAGCTTCATTTGCACTTGCGTGTGTCTTGTAAGAGAGCTAGACAGGATATACAAAGACTAAGACAATAAGGCATTCTATTCTACACAAGACCAACCAGTGATAGTCTACCCTTCAAGCGAGAATTCATTGTACACAAAGTTGATTATACCTGTACACAGAATCGAATGGATGTTCTGGCAGCATTGTAGACCCTACAGTTCCTCCAGTGCAAAACCATTTATTGCCCTTAGCACTGTACAAAAGGGATAGGGTAAATTCAGCCAGGCAGAGGAACTCCCAATGTGTTGACCATAAGCTTGCCCCTGCAGACTGGATGGCCGAATGTGGGAATGCTTGTGACTGCTGCTGGAGATTATTGTGATTGCCCATCATGACTTTGAGGAGATATTTATCTTGGTGGTTGATGCATCACTGGACAGACTTGGTGCATGGCTCTCTCCAGTGCCCAAAGGTGAATCCAAGGACAGACTCATTTGTTTTTGCAAGCAAGACCTTAAGAGCGTTACAATGGAAATTCTCAGCTCACAGACTAGAGCTCATGGCATTGACGTGGAGTGTTTGCCGGAAGTTCAGCCACTGGTTAAAGAGCCATAGATTTAATGTCTGGACAAACAATAACCCACTTACTAACCTCCCAACAAAACATGCAAATTTGGTTGAGCTTTAAAACTGGCTTCCTATTCCTATGTTCTCTGACTTAACTGGTCTAGCTGATTCAGAAAAGTATTACACATTATGCGCACTTAGGCTAGATACCCTTAATGGTTGCCCACCTCTGCCACAACTGAGACCACCACCAGCTGCCTCTGCGGGCATACCGTGCGGCAGTGCAAGACAGCACTCGGTGCACGCTGTCTTTGTTGATGTTGGTGTCTGTGCTGATCTGCGGAGAATACGCAAAACTCTGAAGTGCGATACTTTGCACAGCTCGTGTGCGTGACGGGCAAATGATTCCCATAGTGTTAGAGTTATATGTATTGTACTCTAAGTGAAGGTTGAGGTTTTCATTCATTTCTATGGTGTAAGTATCTATGTAATGAGTTAAATTATTACAAAAAGCATTACCAAAGAGGAATTCAAATATTTCAACGGTTTCTTCCCTGAACCTAAGGTAGGTCTAGGTCCTGGTTTCCACTTCTCAGAGATGTTTGATAGGATTCAGATTTGGGGAGTTTGGCAGGCAGAGCAACACCTTGAATTCTTCGCCATGTTCCACAAACTCTTCTTGAACAGATAGTACAGTGTGGCAGGACAGAAATGCTACTGCCCAGCAGTTATAGTGATATTTCCTTTAAGACCCAGAACATAAGACAGACCATTAGAAGGATCAGCCAGCAGCTGCAGTCCGTCGTTACCCTCTCAAAAGAGATCTTTTCTCATATGTGCCATGTGCAATTTTATATTCATTTTACAGAAACCAAGATTAATACATAACTAGTAAATATGTGAGGGAGACAAGTAGCAAAGAGAAGGATGCCATTGAAAAATGGACTGTTTGGTCATGCATCATGGATCTTTTTGAAGGTTTTTTGAAAAATATAGGAACACTATTTATAAATAAATGCTTGGCTTAGCCTGTATTATATAGAGTACAGTAGCAAAAATACATGAATATTTTATAGTTTTAGGTGAGTGTAAAAACACTTCATGCCAGCTAACACTGCATGCCTACAGTCTCAGGGCCTCTAGTAAATATGTCAACCAACTATATATGTTGCTATATACACTGCATATATATTTTTTACTTATATTTTTGAAGCTCTGTCCAAGGAATAAGGCTGGTTTCTTCATGATCATTGTGCTTGTACGTAAAATAAGGAGAACTTCATGCTGGTCAGATTCTTTTGATCTTGGGGATGGAAATACATTTTTGTGGAACTTACATTCACAATAACACTAGTGCAATAACAGATATTCATTAAAACAGAGTGTGAGTCAAAAAGGAAGAGCCTAAATGTGGAAATTGTATTTTTAAAGCCATAAGTTTATGGTCTTTATATGTAATTTAATATATTACTTTTCCTGTATGTGTACATACATGTATCAGTGATAAAATAAATATAAAAGCAGATTAATCTTATGTTTTATTTCATTTTGCATTTGTGCATTTATATAATGATGTCATAACAAGAAATAACCATGACAATAAACATAAAAATATAAATTTAACCAAAGAAGAAATTGTGTGTTGTTTTAAATTAGGTTCAGTGTCTTAAAAGACAACCTGCTTGTCTTTTCTAAACAAGCTGCTCTTTTTCTTAGTGTATTAATTAGTATAAAAATGTGGAATTAATCTTTTATGAACGGTTACATCACACACTGGCAGTGAACTATTAAATGTTTCATTTTAATGACAATATTAAATATAGCATACACATATGATTATAACCAACGAGTACTGAAAATATCATTATATATGTTGCTTCTCTCCACACCCTGTGATTTCAAAGACATACATTTTAGTGGGACATTCATTTGTGGAAGTTTGTGACGTTTGTGGCTACCTAGCATGATGATAAATCCATGGCTTGGAACAGGTTTTAGTTAATTAGAGTCAATCAATCCAAACTTTGCCTACTTACTGGTGTGAGACGGAAGGATAATGAGCAGAAATAAGCAAGATGATTGGAAACACACATATTACAGCTGTAACCGTATCATTACACTGACTTCAGCTGATGCCGTTGCCTGTTGAATTAGTGAAAATGCAAACAAAAAAATCCCCAGCAAATAAAAAAGCGCAAGCTTTATTTTCTTTCGAAGTTTTTGAACATCGCTAAGTAATGAAATCCTCAGACCAGTTACATGTGTATGTATCTGGTATGCAACTGTTTTTTCAGAACTGATTTTGATTTATGGGAGCCAGAAAGGTTCCTGAATCACATGTCTTAAGTAGAATTTGCTTCCCACAATGCAGCTGTGCACAGCTCGATACCCAGAGCTGGAAGGACCTAACTAGAGGCGTAGCAAAAGTAAGATATCCATTATGGGGTTGATTCTCCTCTTTTCACTGAACACCGAAGGTGCTACACATACCGCTAGGCCTACTGTAATGCACGCCCACTAGGCAGATGTCACAAAGGTACGTGAAAAATAGACGCTAGAATGGAAATGATTTCAGTAGCAGGCCCTTTCTTTTCTGTAAAGCTTATTGGACAGTCCAGTGCAGTAATGATCATATGGTAACACTGGCCTGACCTGTGTATAGTTCGGATATGTGTTCCCAGCAGTGCTGGCCTAGCCTGCTTCTCCTCGCCTGTAGTACATCATCTCATTTGAATTGCCCATTGTGCGCCACACTCCTATGGTTAGCAAACCAATGTTAGCTCCCTTTTTGTGCGAGTTAAACTTATGTTTGGTAAATCCCTGGCCACTGTATGTTAGCATGTTGCTGAAATGCGTGACCCTACCCATCAGTGCCTGTGTAGTGAGTTTGATCGTGCATGTTCATTTGCTGCTGTCCTTCTAAGGATTGCATCATAAAAGAGCTCATCAACATCTGCCTGTCTGCTCTCGTTACGTCTTCGCCACCATAGCGGCACAAAATTGTTAGTGGTGCACATATGTGGAAATTTTGAGCGAACAATTGGTCTGTGGACCAGATTTAATAATGGGTTACAAACATAGAGCAGGCCAGTACTTCGGGATCTCTCGTAAAATCCGTTGTCCTCCATTATGGAAATCTTCATAATAATGCGTAATTATAACAACAACAATAATCTCGTTGCCACTTCACAAAAACATTATATGTATGAAAACTGAAGCAGCAGTGCCAGGTGGCAACAGAGAAGCCGGAAAGGCGGGATGTAGTAGCCATACTGAAATTCATGCAGTAAGTGCAGTGTGTGAAATACCCGTCAATATTCGGGGGGGTCCCCATCTCCCTATTGTTGCACAATACCGATCTTGAGACCCCCTTAAAATTTTGCTTTTGAGGCTTTCAGGGAGTCTCATGGGTTAATCGTAGGTGCCGGACCCCCCCGTATAATGTAAACTTATTTTATACTTCTAGTCAGGCCTGCCGTGTGTCTTGCTATACAAATTGCAATAGGGACACACTTACAGTTGATGGTGATCTTCCGTTATCAAGTCTTTTAGATAATGTATAAATCTCAAGTAATACCAGACATCAATAGAAACTTAACAAGGCTGGTATGTACACTCCATACTCGTTTTTTTTGTACCTCCGCTACGTTGCAGCGTGGGCGACATACCTGACCTGAATTATTATGACATTGCCAGCTATTTAGTTAATAATGCACAAGTGAGCAGTTTAAAGCTTATAAAAGTTTAGAGGCATACAAGTATACAAGTATTTTCTGCCTGGTCATGTACAGGGGACTGGTGTGTGAGGAATTACCAGAAAAGAGAGCTTCCTAACTTTATCAAATGTATGCTGCATTGTATGACAGACAGACAGTATATAAATCAATTGCGTCTAAATCAATTTTGATATCAGCCTAGGGCTGGGCAATATGGTAAAATATTGAAAATGATATCAGTAATCATAATAAACAGAAGCCTCCCCTGTATCTATGGCTGATACATTCCAAGATCTACTAGAATTGCCAAAACCATGGATAATAGCAAAACAACAGCAGACCCCACGTATAATCTTATTTTTGTGTACTTATTTATGGTAATTGATTAGTTACGCACAGTAAAACATTACCAACATTAAATACAATAATAATGTACAATGCACTGTACTCTCTATCCTGAATGAAAGAGATTATGATGTTTTAGCCAAATTCTCAAGAGATGACAGAGCAATGAAAATATATCATGTATCAAGAGATGACGGAGCAATGAAAATCATGCTTTTAGTACCCCTCAAAGGACGACAGAACAATGAGAAAATATACTGTTACACATTATACAATTTTTTTTTTTGGACTGCGGTCAACTGCAGATTACTGAAACTGTGGATACCGGACTAATGTAATTCAAGCCATTATTTCTCTACTTCAATGCTTCATTTTTACTTCAAATATCCTTGGAATTCCACTTAAACAGGTTCAGAACATGAAACAGGCTGAATTGACTGCAAACTAAAGGCAAATATCATACCAAAAAATCATACATAAATCATAAATATTAAAAATACACAAAGGCGTGTATTCAGTGGGCTGCCAATTCTCCCGTCTGACTGCTGCAATCCACTTACTGCATCTTTCTGGGTCTGCTGGAAATCTATGAAATGTTAAACCAGGTTTATCATCTCTCTGACGTCTCAGGAGTATTTAACATAAATCTGCTCAAAATCCAAATACGTTACTGCTGCTTCTTCTGCATTGCAAGGCATTGCTTTTGGAATCACCATGAGTTTGTCTGTCTGGCACTAAAAGAACAGAGGAAACCATTTCTTATATATAGGGAAGGAAAGTAGCATGAGATAAAAAAACAACAAGCCTTTATGTGATTCACAAATCCTATGAAAAGTTTTCAACAATATGTATTTTTGCCATCATTTGAGCAGGCCCTTTTGGGCCCCCCTTGACCCAGAGCCCGGGGACAACTGACCTGGTTTCCCCCCACTGTCAGAGGCCCTGGTCTTACTCAGTAGTGGCACATGAAAGAGCAGGCGGTGAACCTCAATACCATGGGCATCGCCGCTATTAAATCTGAGGGGGACGTGTCCCCCTCACATTTCATTATTATTCGTTTGGACCCCCGCACATTTAACATAAAATATTAGTTCACCACCATTGTGTCCCCCCCACATTGAAAATGCTTCTGACGCCCCTGCTCAATACATTGAAACAAGCAAGTACAAGTTGGCCTTTTAGTAAAGAGTTTTGGAGAGGTGGACTTCAGCGGTATTACGGTAATGCTTTCCATATACATCAGAATATTTGTGCACCAAATAATAATAATAATAATACACTTATATAGCACTTTTCAAAATCTCAAAGACGATTACATAGAGTAAACTGAGAAGTAGTGTGATGGTATGAAAAATTAGATATTACTCAAGCCAGTACTGTAGGGTGTGGGAGGAGTAGTGATTAGACCGGGGAGAGGGGTGACAGGGCCATCCAGGGAATATGTTGTTGTCTTTTTTGTCTGGTTGTTTGCCATTTGTATGCATGCTCATCTTAAATGCTCTAGCATTATTATAATGAATGTATACGTTTATTTCCAGCGGCACGGTGGTGCAGTGATTAACACTATTGCTGCCTCACTCCTCTGGAAAAAGATCTTGAGTCACAGTCCTGGCTCTATGTGTGTGGAGTTTGCATGTTCTCCCCATGTCATTGTAGGCTTTCCCCCCACAGTCCAAAAACATGCCAAGGTGAACTGGATTTGCCAAATTGCCCGTAGCCCTGAATGGTGTGTGTGTGCCCTGGGTTATTCCCTGCATTGTGCCTAGGGCTTCCGCATAGGATAAGCGGGTGTAGAAAATGGGTGAATGTAAGTTTATTTACAAAGTTGAAATGCTAATATAACAACTTTTTCTTTTTTGCTAGTGTTTTATTTTCATAAATTTTGGAACTGGTACATTATACAGATTGCATGTTAGCTAACTGGAGGGTGTGTGTGTGTGTGTGCAGTTTAAAATAACCTACGTAGCAGTAATTTTTATTTTTATTTTTTTTACTGCCCAACACCACCACCCCTCTCCGGAGGACAACTTTATTTTACATTGAATTAAAGGTACAGTATGAAGAGTGTGGCCACTCCGAACTCCGG
>JAODKC010000082.1:9144561-9149561 GCA_026777985.1 Mormyrops attenuatus
CCCCCCCCCCCCCCCCCCCCCCCCCCCCCCCCCCCCCCCCCCCCCCCCCCCCCCCCCCCCCCCCCCCCCCGCCCCCGTTCCCACCCATTTAAGGGGGTCCAGGGGGTTGTATTGGCTCACCTCCCCCCTCGGCTCTCCATGATTTACGCCCCTGCATGTGCCCATTTGAAATCTAGCTCTGCCACCACATTTTATAACACAAATTAACCACATTACATGCACAACACATTTTTATATTTGTTTTTCTTAATCTGTCTATGAGGGCCGCTCACATTAGACATTTAATTATTATATTGTAATATTCAGTGAACTGAATTGCAATATTGACAAGTTTCTCTTGGTCTCTGGTCAGAGTTGAGCTTCCAATTCATATTATGGGCAGACAGCTTGTAATTATTTATTTGTTTGTTTTTACCAGACTTCTGCCTTATCTATCGTACCATCATTTTCTAACATGTAGACATGTATGTCAATGAAAACTCTTGCTACCTACCTATGTCTTTTTGTTAATTTTTTTTTTCACCGTTAGCTACAAACTGATGGAACAAGTTGTCAGTAGATGTAATATCAGTCTTAGATAGTCAATCAATGTATATTCAATGTACATTTTGGACTAGATTCATCTGACAGTAACAATAGTGTGATCCCTCTCTGTTGGCTCCCTTATGTCAATCACAAAATGTATAAAGCATATGGGCTCATTTTAAACTAACACAAAGAAGAGAGAGCAAATTACTCCAGCTCTCAGATCCTTACACTGGCTCCCCTTCACCTAACTAACACAAAGAAGAGAGAGCAAATTACTCCAGCTCTCAGATCCTTACACTGGCTCCCCATCACCTAACTAACACAAAGAAGAGAGAGCACATTTCTCCAGCTCTCAGATCCTTACACTGGCTCGCTGTCTCCTCCAGAGCTGATTTCAAAGTACTACCTATTGTCTACAAATCGTTGAATAGTTTAGCCCCAAATTATATCACTGATATGTGTGAAGACTACAAGTTTGTTAGGTCTCAGATCAGTAGGGACTGGTCAGCTAGTGGTGTCCAGAGTTGAAACAAGCAGGGTGCAATAGCATTCAGTAATTATGCAGCCAGACACTGTAATCTCCTTCCAGTGAACATAAGAAATGCCCCAAATGTTACTATTTTTAAGTCCTTGCTAAAAACAATTTTATTCTCTTCTTTTTATATATTTTTTATGTGGCCAGCACTTTCTCAATTTTTAAATGTTTTATGTTCTTTGGATTTAAATTTTTATTTTTCATATTTTATGTCCATTTATCTGTATGCATTTTCTTTCTAATTTAATTTTCTGTAAAGCACTTCGAATGACCTTTGTGCTTGAAAATATGCTATTCAAATAAACTTGGCTTGACTTATACCAGTACATCACCTTGGGGTTTATTATGAGGATTTGATAATGTAAACTACATTCCTCACCATAACTACAAACGAACAAACATGCTTTATTTTCCATTTGCACAAGTACAGGTACATTGGAATGCTTCTCCTTGCTGACCCCCATCTTGCTCTCCATAGCTTGGGGGTCACATCACAGGGTCAGCTAACGTGCAGCGCCCCAGGAGCTGGGGGTTAAGGGCCATGCTCAAGGGCCCACGGACATGTGACTCTTCTGCTGAGGTCGGGGCTGGAATCGACGATCTTTAGACTTGGCCTGCTGAGTCACTCAACGCCCTCAACTGCATAATGTAATTGTGAATATTCCTCATCATTATCATCACCACCACCATCATCATCATCATAATCACAGCAAGATTTATAATAAAAAGTTTCAATTTTGTTGCTGTTTTGCCTCCATGAAATAGATAGATAGATAGATAGCTAGGAACAGCTGCCACCTAGTTTTCTACAATGTAAAGAATAGATGTGACCCTTCACAGTTCATCCAACTAGCAACAGTATTGCTATTTATCAATTATGAAGGTAACTCAAGGCTGTAATCAGTGATCCTTGTTTCTGAGGGGCCGAGGCATTGGTATTCAGGCCTCTCTACATCAAAAAGAGGGAAAAAAAACATGTACCATTATGTGAAGCTTGTACCACCTGCCGATTTATTTTGTCTTAAAATTGTGCACTGGGGTGATATCTACTCAGGCGTCTATGCAAGACTGTTTTATATCAGTTTAACTCCATCACTCTGGAACATAGCAGTATCCAATGACTTTGTGCTGTGATACCCGAATCCCCATACACCCTAGCTCTTCATCTCATCTCTTGGGGTAAAGGGTTTCCTTTCCTCAACTTACTATAATCTCATTAAGCAGTAACATTGATATTTAATACAGGGTCGCAATACCAGATGATGCTCTGAATTTCAGACACTGAGCAGCACACTGAATTTAAGTGAGTCGGCTGTTTTTAACCAGGGTCAAATCTTTTCCAAAGACCAAATTAGCTTCTGAAGAAAATGTTAAGAGAAACGCCAAAACGGTTTCACCAGCTCATACATACACACAATCCCAGAGTCAATGCGTTCACATTAGCATTGGGGCCGGCGGTCTATTTCTAACTACGCTTTCACTGAGTCCATATGCTCTCCATGCCCCCAGGCTCTTTTGCGCTCCTCTCAGTGTTATGCTCCCCTACTCACCACGCTCACCTCCCTGTGGCTTCCTTCACAACTCCACTGTGCGCCACTGGGACAACGGAATTAAGACCCCTTCCATATACAGTGTATACACATACACAGTATATCAGAATCAATGGTAATTTGCAAAGGACAACATGCATAAAGACTGTAACTATTTAACAATTTATTTACACTTTTTGGTAACATTTTCAACATATACTGTCACATACTGTTATAAAGTATTTAAATGACCATTTTTCTCTCTTGCTTTTATCTGCCTAAATCAACTAATGAGAGAATTTTGGTCCCAGGAATCTTTAACCAACGTTTATGTAAGTGTCACTTTCTCTTCCTACTTAAACAACGTCTTCTTTTTTCAGGTTCTTTAGCTCTCTTAGTAATTTAATCCATCAATGTATAGCACACCAATGCCCAGTGCTTCTTCTCTGAAATGGCCAAACAGACAAATTCAGGCCAACGTATTCAATGCCAAAGTCCCCTCCACACATCTGTTTGATGTGGGGAATGATGACAGGTCATACAGTAATATAACATGGTATAGATTACAGTGGCTTTATTGCCCAATTCCTTATTTCAAACGATGGCTGTTATTGTTACTAGGCGGCCCGTGTACATTTTACATCATTGTTTTATTGTCCTCATCCCTAAAAGCACATTAGCCACAGGCTAGGAATGCCGCTGTTCATCCATATCACAGAAGTTGCTCATAGGTGCACCTTCTGCTGTTCATCCAGTTTGGATCCTGTGCCTGATGTTCATCAGACCTGGTGGGAACAGAGGAAACGTATCTGCACCGGAGTGACAAGGTGCGTAGTAATTAGACATGGAATTGTTATTGCTGTGGTAAAGCGGCACGGGGATGAGGAACGGCACAACGGAAGTAATGATGCCATTTTCACTGAAGATTTCATGCAGTACACTACATGGCCTTTTTTGAACCTGCTGGATATCTGGCCAGACACAGATAGCACGGCTACATAAAGCATTTTTTCAGCCATTGCGGAGATAATAGGTGTGCAGCTGTACCTGTTCTAACTGTAGTACCCAGGACTAATTAAACACCCTGTCAACAGTGCCCTCAGGGCACCTCTGTCACAAGTGTGCATTTCTTAGTATAGTGCATATAGCTGGTAAATCTGTCGCTCACAAGGTTCTGTACCTAATACTTATTCCATTGCCACCATTTGCTTGGGTGTAGAGCTAATGTTTCTTACAAGCCCCATTAGTATGACTTATGGGGAATATTGTGTGGGCTGTTTCCCATGTGGTAACACCCTTTTTGTTTTGACCTTTATGACCAGCATGGGATAAACATACGTCCAGCAGGTTTGAGAAGCATTGATCTGTTCCTTTTTAGAAATAAATATGAGGGGGGTAATTGGGTGTTTTCTCAGTTTTAAATTGACCGTTTCACTGGCATTTCAATGTATCTACTGTTGCCATACTTTCTGTTCCTAGAGGAGCAGGATGGACGCAAACATGAAGATAAACATATGAACAGAGAGATCAACGCAAGAGAAAAGTTAATGTCATTGGAACTTTCTTTTGAATGTGTCAGAATTTGTATTTACAATTAAGCATGTTGTATATTTGAACTTCTATATATCAATGTATGTATCTTTATGTGTAGTTTTCTGTATAATATAGCATTTTATTGATTTTATCCAAAGCAATACACATTTTTTTGAGAAAGCAGGGTCAGACAGTCTCTGGAGCAATTGGGGATTAAGGGTCTTGCTTGACAGCCTAACAGTGACATCAGTTTGACCACCTGGCATTTGACCCAATGACTTTCTGATCACAATTACAGCATCCTAGCCTGCTGAGCTCCATGTCAGGGACTGTGGCGATACGTGACTCACAAATATCTATTATAATTCCAGTGCTTTTCCGTTAATTATCACGTTCCATTAATATTTATGGATTCACCTGTTTTATATAGTTGCTTTATATAGTATAACTTAGTTCATCTCTTGTCTCAGTGTCACTCTGTTATCTTTTAGTCCCTCTTAATTTATATGTTAATTCAAAATTAATAATAAAATCTTGTCACCTAGCTTAAAAAGTTATACATTTGTCAATCTTGCTTGTTGTTTTGCATTGATACAGTGTGTTAATCTGCTTAGCTGCACCAGTGTAACTACAGCAATAATATGCTAATTCAGCAGGAAAGCTTCCTTTTTTCGTACATATTATCAAAGCATTATGGACAGTCTTTGCAAATTAGTTAAGACCTTTCTCTCCGTCAGGTGCCCTTTTCCAGTGTGAATGCTGTTTTTCTAAACAGAGACTGTAGCTAAAGCTTGGGGTGAATGATTTGGAGGCCATTTAAGAACAGCTTGCATATAAGGTGAGATTCACAAAATATTCTCAGTCCAAATGTAAAA
>JAODKC010000082.1:9152061-9174625 GCA_026777985.1 Mormyrops attenuatus
AGATGAGGCAAAGCCAATTGCAGTCACTCACCCAGCGCTAAAATTAGATCATTCCTGACAACAGCATGAAAGTCACCTGCTTCATTGTTATGGATTTGTTGTAAGTAGAGAGGATGGCAAAGCATGCTGGGAGGTGAGTGAGTTGTCTGTCACAGGTGAATGTCCAATTACGCTGTTATCTGAACTGTAGGCTTCTCGCTGTTCTTTAAATCCGCATCCACACCGACTTGTTCATTTGCTTGGGCATTGTCTGTAGTAGTTGAGTCATCTGTCAAGCAGTGCAGGAAGGCAGAGATGCGATGAACAGCATTTGACAACTCATCCTGTTTAAATGAGGAAGCAAGCAGTCAATGAATACCAACTAATTAAGAAAACAACATTATTGTTGAGACGAACATGTATGGTTCGGGGACAAAAAAAATGATAATATTCTAGTTGTCTATCTGTTGCTTCCAATGCAACACATTGGAGGAGTATTTCTTCATTTTTTGGCTACAAGAGGAAGAACAAAAGGAGCCTGGAGATCGGTGTGCAGGTTCAGTGCACAACTGTTTTAAAAACCTCTGCATCCAGTTTTTCTATTAGACTGCCTGGCATTGTCAACCAGCTTGGGAATGTGAACCAAGCCAGCCATGCAGAAATTCTCTGACTTACAATTATATCAGGAACCAGATCTAGGATTAGTGTCCCTGGAGAGCAGGGCAGTGGGCGTCTACGCCAATCATGACTGGCCACTCACAACTCACACTGCTCCCTGCTAGCCACTGGCAATTACGCCATCCATGGCAAAATGTGCAAAATGCAGAAATGACTTTGCCAGTGTTATTTAATGCTGACAGCAGCCCGCACCACCCCGGCCCCCTGTACTATCTTCAATCATCCTTCCTCCAAAGTAAAGTAACGTTTGACTCCTTAGATTAAGGTAAGGGCTTAGCAGGCTATAAAGGGAGTAGCTAATATCTGGGCCCAGCAGTTTCTCCCCATAAGGAGGCCTTTCTGATGCGCCCCCCTGTATGATTAAAGCTTACTGAACTGGACTTTACTCATGTGGGCCCCTCCCTTCCCCTTACCAGACTCTCCTGCCTGCCGCCCCATTGCTAAGTGCTACAGAGTGTGTGTATATACAGTGTATACATGTCGTGTATCCCATCCTTGTAATAGTAAAAGTCCACCACTATCTGTTTTTTAATTGCACACATACCATCCACTAATTTATGATTATTATGTGTATAAGTATGTGTGCCCAGAAATGTATATGGATTTTATGAGCCCCATTTTTAATATGCATGGTCATGTTTCACATGTGATTGTTCCTGTAAAAATGGCATTAGGAATTTAGGGAGTGAAATGCCTTAGATACTGTCAAGTAGTTTTCATGCTGCCAAACTAACACAATATTTTGCTGCAGAATGCCTTCCTTTACAAACCAAAACATAACCAACTGATTGACAGAATTCTGTTCTCCTTTCTTTACGTTCTCAGTTCTTCAAGGATGGAATTGAATGGCACCAGAATAATCAATATTTAAATGAAAAACTGTTTTAATGTCAAAAAGGAGGAAAAAACTATTTTTAAAATGATGACATTAAGTATATATAAATGCATTTAGCTGCTAGATACTATCCTACGTTTCTTGGAAGGTGTTTTCTGATGGGCTGGGTGCCAGGAAATCGTCCACAGAGCAGACTGCTTTGGGTACTCGCATTGTGTCCTGTCCAAGTCTATTACAGACTGCCGCTCTGGCTGCTAATCGTCTGTAGTTTTGTTTTTCTGAGAACATATACATACACAATATACAAAAATGGGGCACCTGTTCAGTGATCAAACTAGCTGATAAGTTTTACATCTGCTTATAAACATGGGAATAATAAAAAGACTGGTGACATTTTACTTATAGCTGACATCTATAATGCATTTTGGATACCTTCATAATGCATTATAATGGTCAGTATAAGAATTAATAAAGCATTACAGCATCTTCTATTGACAGTCACAAGGCATTATAGCATTGATTATAATACTTTATAAGCTCCAACGAAGCTCTCATCTATAATGCATTATAAATACCTTCATAATGCATTATAATAGTCGGTATAAGAATTAAGAAAGCATTACAGCTTCTTCTACTGATAGTCATAAGGCATTATAGTGTTGATTATAATAATTCACAAGCTCTAATAAAATCTCCAATGAATCTATAATGCACCATGGATACCTTCATAATGCAGTACAGGGCATCCTGAACTTTTATACCAACGATGCATTATAATGGTAGGAATAATAATTAACGCAACTTTGTAGTGCGTTATGAAGTTATCTATAGTACATTATTGACGAGAGCTTCATAAAAATATTCAAAATGCATTATAAACATGGCTATAATGTGTTACGCCTTTTCATAAATATTCGTAGCCTTGTTCATAAGGCTTTATGAATGCATTATAATGTGTTAATGAATGTGTTCATACAGTAGATCTTTACTGAAATGTCATTCATAGGAAGTGTTACTAAAAGACCTTTCTGATTATCACTAATGTATTCATAATAAAGGCCCTGTTCATAAGCTATTTCATATAGTTGAGAGTACAGTGCCTCCTTTCCTGGCTGCTATGAGAGTGCACTACATCGTATGAGTGTCTGCCAGGTGCAGATCACACAGGGCCTGACTTATTGAGACTTCTCATGTTTTTTCTTCCATAGTTAAAAAATGTACCAAACTAAAATATTAGTGTATTTTTACATTTTTTTTAACTAGAGGATTTTTACCCAATATTTCCAGCACAGGAAAACTTATCGTGTAAAAAGCACCAGTGATAAAATATTCTGAAGAAGGCAGATTTAATTTCATACTGTTCATCCATCCATCCATTCATCCATCCATGCCTGCATGCATGCATCTATCCATCTATGTCCTGAACCTGCTTGTCCTTTTTGGGGCTGCGGGGGTCCAAAGCCCATCCCGGGAGCTACGGGCGCAAGGCAGGGAAGAATCCAGGATGTGACACCAGCCATATATATTAACGATAATTGTAAGTTATCATTAAAGGATATGTAACTGCTCATTTATAATTAATATGATCAAGAAAAAAGTTAATACCACCTCTCAGTGGTGCGAAGCTACCTGTCAAAATCAACCACTAAGTGTCTGATAAATAAGCCATCAATCCAGCTGTAGCTTAAAAGGCAATTATCCAAACAGGTTAAAAAAAAAAACAAAGAACAGAAACTTGAAACTTGACACTATCATAGGCCAGTGGTCCTCAACTATTTTCCCCATGGGCCAAATTCCATCAGCAACACAAAGTCAAGGTCCACTACGCCCAAATAAAAAAAACAATGTTGACCAGCAATGGGATCTCTGACGATAAAATTTGGCAGCCGGCGGGGGGTGGAGGGGTGGGAATTGATCACATGGCTCAATTGTGTCACCGGATGGTGACCATTGTCGTAGACGGACAGAAAGCAGGTACTTCTGCAGATAGTACTGGTACTGTAACATTACTGATATTGTTGCTAAAGAAAGGATGTATCTACAGTATAGCCTTACTTTTTAATTTTTTGCAAACAGTTGGTTAACACAATATAGCATTAATTTACAAGGGAAAAATGAGGTCCCATTTAAGTTTAAAAGCACAAGCTTGTTAAATACATATCACAGTAGAATTTGTTTAATAGGTGTCAGGCTAATTGGTCTTTAGTTCAAGTAGGATAAGTTCTATCCCCTTATTGTGCACCGGCATAACCAGCATTATGCAATGATTTTCTTCTTAGGTTAATTAAAAAAATTAAGATCTCTGTATTTATAGACAATGACAACTAGGGAATCGCTTTTTAAATGCACAATAAATCCATCAATAGACTGCTAGATATGTTCTGAACACATTTAACGCAGTGAATCTAATGAAAGGCACATTTTTTTATTCTTTTTTTGCCCAAATCAATTCTGCATTGTCCGGTAACAAAAATGTTCACTATAAATGCTTCATTTATACTGTCAAATAACAAATAAGCCTGAAAGGCGAAATGTCACATTTCAGAAAGAGTTACAAGATCTCCAAATGGAATGTGTCCCAAAGACTATTCAAAGGATGTCCTGTTTTCCAATACCCAGTTTTCAGTGTCCGTCATGAAGTTGGTCAGTAGAGGCACTATGGTACAGATGCTACTGCATCAAACCATCATTTAGAATGCAACTTTTCTACAAATTGTAGTTATGATGACTAAATGGGAGCCAGACATGTGGCTTTAGTGGAGAAACTGATATAAGTATCCAAGAATGCCTAACATCTGACATGTTCATCATCTATAACACAAAAATCACAATTTATACCACATTTAAAATCACATCTATTTGCATGTATATATTTAAACACACTACCTGACATTTTTAAGTTGGAGATTCAACTAGCATTTCGCTCCATTTCTGGTATTAACACCCATCATAACATCTAATTTAATTCAATAAATGTGTTGAAAGGATCCCGAAAAATCTTTAATGCTACGTATCCTCTTGTTGCCCAACTAGGGAGGAAAAAGATTGCATTGATCATAACAAATCATTTATTCAGCTGCCCAACCCTGTCCACAAACACTTTATTTTAAAAAATGTTAAGTGTATCACTTTAGGTAATAAATGAAGTCTCTCTCTTGGTTATCTATTGTCAGCATATTCATTTTGCTGGAGAGTGAATTTACAGGGTTACATGATTGAACCACAGTTCTGGGCCTGCGTTGGCAGATGATGGACTAAATTATTGATGTTCCACACTAATGCACTCTGATGAAAAATAAAACACAGACATTATATTTCAAGTGCCTGGTAATTATTTTGTATATTAAAGCCATTTTATTTCTTTCTGAAACGTACAAGTTCTCTGTTAAAGGACTGAATTTCAGTAAATGATCTACTCATTAACATCTGTGTGTTTCCAAAGCATCCAAATAAACTGCAATGCACATCCTGTGTGTTGTTACTGAAATATACGCCATGCTTTACCGCCGTCCTTGGTTTTGCATACCTGTAATGTCAGGCTGAATTATAAATGCTAATGCTGTGCCAGTAAATGCTTATATACTTAAATGATTGTTAGTCAAGAGTAGAGGATGTTTAAGTGATATTTTGCATAAGTATAGGCGTTGGGGCATCTCTCACAGACTCAGCCCCTAAAGCCACCAACTGGAGCATTAAACACTTGAAAAAGTTTTTTTTTCCTTTCATCATTTTAAGTGGATCCAAACTGAGTCTTCAAATGCATACAAAAGTGGCATAAGTTGACAGCAGTCTATCTCTACGACCCTGGCATGCCATCTTTCTTTAAAACTGATTTTAAATACTATACTGTATTATGGTTAGGGTGAACAGACAATTGGTCCATGTCCTTCATTAATGCAATATTGTGCCACTTAAAATTCAAAAGTTAGAAACTAAAAGCAGAAATTTAATTTGGTCATATTCATACTGTCTCAACTCTATACATTGTTTATTTAGTACCAGTACTCTATTATGGGAGATCTCCATTTGAATATCCACCAGTTCAACACATGACACACGATCTGTGCCAATCCAGCATTTGTGACTGGTGAAAGACTGCACACAGCTGTGTAAAAATAAATACACAAAAAATAAAAATTTAAAATGGATGCACTAAAAAAAGCTCAGCTGGGCCATAAAGCTGCACGTATACACTATATCTGCCTGCATATTTATAGATAGGCCTTGTAGTGGGAACTGATAACAGTCCAGTTCATTATTCATGCCCTGGACGGGATGCCAGTCCATCACGGGGCACAAGGCAGGGAGATACCCTGGATGGGATGCTAGTCCAACACAGGGCAGGAGGACAATGCAAATGGGGGCACACCTCACTACACTATGCAATTACCCCATCTTGTGTTGTTTATACTGAAACTTTAAGTGCATTTTCACGTTAGTTAAATGTAGAATGATGATATGATGTAAAAATAAATTTTTGAATTTGTGAAGTGAAATGACAATAAAACTCAATCGAACTAAACTGAAACACAAAACAAAATTAATGTTGAGAATGCCACAAGCAATCTCACTTTGAGTGCGGCACATACTTTGAATCACCACGAATGTTTGTAGATATGCATCACGTCCTGCCTTCCATGTCCGACTGACCCTGACAAGCCACACCTTTAACTCGTTTGTCTTACCTCTTTTTCCTAACCGTCATGTTAATCACTCCCAGCTGCCTCTCATTAGCTCCCTCGCTAGTCTCATATATACGTGCTTCCCAGGCCTTTGTTCCCCAGTCCAGTCATTGACGTTAACCTTCCCATTGCCTGAGCCCTTCCTTACTCTATTCCTCCTGTTTTCATCCTTTGTGACCCAGTTTGTTTACCGTCCCTGTTCTTTGAGTTCACCCCATTGTGTTTCACCAAAACACCTGCCCTTCGAGTCATTCGTTCTTCAAGTCATGACAAGACAATGTGGGCCTGACCCTGAAAGATCATCATAGGTATATTAACTTATATAACTGCTTGTAGTGATGAAAAGTATTTTTTATAAAATTTATTTAATGAAGACAGTCACAAAGTAGTCATCTGAATTAATAGCAATATTAATTAAGAATAACAAGTTAATTCTGTTATACTAAATGAAAAACTCATGGTGTCCCATCGACTAACAATATTAAAGCTTGTGGTTTGTTGATCTACAGCATGTTCTCTTTCTTTTCATAGTCTTCTGAACGATAAGTATCCGCTGGCATTCCAGTACTAATGGATGGGTAACTAAAGGTCTTGGCACTTCCTTTAATGTGCCCCCATTTCCTCTTAATGGTCCACAAAGGGGGCAGGGAAATATCCTGGGCAACTGTGACTTGCAGACTCATTGTGCCCTTAGGACCAGACACTTAAATCCTCAGCTGAGCTGGCATAGTGAACTGGATTTTGTTCAGTAACCCCAAACACTGTCAAAAAAAAATCACCATCCAAATGATTTTATAGTAATTGAATAAATGACACCACATACATAAATTATGCATGTAATTTATCTAACAGATGAATTGGATTGCATAACTTAGAAACTCTCTGGGGGCACCATGGTGGCCCAGTGGGTAGCACTGTTGATTCACATCTCCAAGTTTGTGGTATGAATCCTGCCTCTGCACTGGGTGTGGAGTTTGCACATTCTTTCCGTATTGTGTGGAAATACTTCTGCATTCCAAAGACATGCAGTTAGGTATTTGTGTGTGCGTGTGCCCTGTGATGAACTGAAATCCTGTCCAGGGAGTACCCCTGTCCTGGGATAGGCTCTGATCCTCCCCTCCCACAGCAAGGTAAGTGGTTGGAACCTGAATGGACAGAAGCTCTTTAAAATCCTACTGCCAGGAACCTAGGGGTAATGACAGACAACCAGCTGTCCTTTGCTGAGCACATAACAGTGTTCTCCCCAATCTTGTAGATTTGCCCTGTATAACACCAGGAAGATCAGGCCTTTCCTGTCTGAGTATAGCTCAGCTTCTAGTTCAGGCACTTGTTACCTTGCGACTAGACTACTGCAACTCTCTACTAGCAAGCTTACCAGCTTGTGCTGTCAGGCCACTGCAGATGATTTAAAATGCAGCAGCATGGCTGGTTTTCAATCAGCTCAAAGCCCCCCTCCCTGTCTCTCTCCATTGGTTCCCTATAGGTGCTCACATCAAGTTCAAGTCCTTGGTGCTGCTTTCAGATCCATTAAAGGACAGGCACCCATCTCCATCAAGAACTTCCTTAAGACCTACATCCCATTTCGCTCTCTTTGGTCAGAAAGCCTGTGCAACTTGGAAATTCCTCCACCATGTGAGAAGTGTTACTGCAGACATTTTTCATGTGTTCTCTGATGGTGGAATGAGCTGCTGAACCACATTCAGTCATCTGATTCCCTCTTTACCTTCAAGAAACACCTTAAAACCCACCTATAACAGGAAATCCTCCACTAGCCTGATGTCTCGCTATGTTCTCTGAATGTTCTTATTAATGTTGCAGTTCTGGTCATTGAATTATCTTATTTCATACTTGCTTTGATTGAAGATGTTGTGTAGCTCTTGCTCCTATTCTACTCATACTTGTACCTGGGCAGTCATCTGAAGCTGAGCATAGCTGCTCTTCTAGTGAGCTCCTCGACAGTTGTACGTTTGTAAATACTATTTAACGTAACTGTATGTCTTGTTGGACAAAGGTGTGTGCTAAATAAATGTAATGTAAATGAATCCTGTACACAATGCATTGCCATGGTAATCTGTAACTGGATTCAGTTCTATTGTAGTGACTAAACTACATCAAGCTGTATAAGTCAGCAAAAACTCATCCTTGTTTCCTAGCTAAATAAGAGATAATATTTAAATATAAAGAATATTTACTTACTTAGCAGATGCTTTTATTCAATGTGACATCCAATTGAAAAAGCACGTTCTGATAGTTCCTGGAGCAACTGGGGTACAAGGCCATGCTCACGGACCCAAAACTGAAATCACTCTACTGATCACAAGAGTCAAGCCAGTGACCTTGCAGCTATGGGCATGGAGTCCTACCCCAAAGAGGCACACACTGCCCCAACTGCAAACTCCATGCTCACAGAGCAAAGGTGGGATTTGAATACCCAACCATGGAGGTGTGAGGCAGCAGTGCTCCCCACTGAACCTTCACGCTAACATGCAATATGGCGGGTAGAGGGTGGCTCAGTGGGCTAGGATGCACTTCTGAGAATGTCACTGGTTTAAATCACCCGGTCAGCACAATAACTTCATTATTAGGTCCGTAAGCAAGACCCTTAACCCCCAATTGTACTTTGTAATTTTTTTCTCATGTCATGTTGGATGAACATGTCTTCTAAATAAATAAAATGTAAAATTGTATGGTCACAGAGTAATCTGCCAAATTTCATACAAATATGCAGATTTGAGTTGGTGTGTAACACCACTCTTACAACTTTTGCATTCAATGATGCAGACGAATTGTCTAGTTAACATGAGCAGATGCATATTAGTACAGTTAGTGGCTGTGGATATCATTAATTTGATGGCAGTCTACAGGGAATCCTTACAGGGGTAGAACTCCAAATGGGCTTGGACCAGTATATACTTCCTGATTACTCCTTTGACAAGATGCTGCTTGTTTCATCTACCAACAATTGTTAAAAGTACAAACGTCAACCTAACCTTCTCATTCCCATTTAATAGAGCAATCGCACAATAAAACCATACATATTCAGTCTGTCTTAGCGATAAGTATATTGATCCTGATCTTCGCAACAGAATGGCTTGAAAAGTAAACGGTCAATGCTGGCGCCCTAACGTCATATAATTAATAGCGGTATTATGGTTTTGTGTTTATCGCCTTAGATGTCCGTTCCTTCGGTATTACGTTTGCCTGCCTCTTTTTCTATATCAGTAAATAACAGTTTGCAACAGCAACCTGTTACAATTCAGATTTATTCACTGCCATGGTAAACAAACACCCATGATTTTAAGAGGTATATAATGAGTTTTTTTCTCATTTACAGTTTGACAAACTACCTTTTTTAATTGTCTGGAAGGGCTACTAAAGAAATTTGTAAAAACTTCATTAAATCAATTTCTGATTAACTGGCTCAATTAGCATGGCAGCTAGAGACAAAAACACTATGCCGCTTTGCGCTGGATTCAGCCTGCGGATGCTCTATGGCTATGAGACACCATGCATTTTGTGTGCTCCTTTATGTGAGCTGCAGAATCCCACAGTCAGCAGTCATGCAGATCACAAATGAGGTCTGTACTTGGCTGACCATTTAAGACATCTGCTACTCCATAAGCCAAGCATCCAAACTCTGTTGTCTTCAGCTACTCTGTTATTCCATCACCACAAAATAAATGCAAACAATCACTGTTTACTAGCTGTTTACAAGATTTGTTTTCTCTGTACAGAAAATGTCTTTGATCAAATTACAACAAATGAAATATAGCTTAAAATTATTTCACACCGTTTATGGCATTTCTATGTCCTTATCTGTGTTTCTGATTTAATTAGGACGTTACTTCAATTCTGCCTTTCTGGTCCATGACTTCAGCATGTAATTTTTGCCAGTATCAAATGGTACAAATAATGTCAGTATAAATACACGACTGAAGGTATATATAATTATAACTACAAATAATTAAACATACCTATCAGAGCCTGCTTTCACAAAAAAAGTTAAGCACGACTGTCTTTATAAAAAACACTTCATTAGGCATTTCAAAATTATTTTTGAAGTGCAATTGATATTTTTGTGCAACAACAAATGCATTTCTTTTTAGGATACTCTTTGTAAATTACTTATTGTAAAAAGGAATAAAGGATGTTTAGTTTATTGTTAAAAGGCTCTGTTTAGACCAATCCAGACCGATAGTTAGGATTTGTATTGTGATGTCATAACTAAACACAATATGGCTTTATACATGAATCTTCTGGCCATTTATAGTGATTTCAGAGCTGAGCAAAAATGATATCATAACTGTTTATACTATTTAAAATGACAGGTGTGCTAGACTCCATGCTGTGGGTACCTATTATGATTTCATAGAGGTGTATACCGATCTCATCACTCTGCAAATTGATGTCAATCAACACACTCTTCGGGGATTTATATTCCTCATACACAACAGATCTGATGTCCAGATGCTCAAATAGCTGTTGTAGATCAGTAATTATTAAACTTGCACCAATCAGCATAAGAATAGTTCACCAACATGAGTAGCAATACTGCTGGGGGAGTCTGGGATACTAGCTGGCTTTCCTTATGACGTGCTTGAGCCAAATCAATATCACACAACATGCAAGTTCATCCTAAAAGGGAGGCCACCCACACGCAGACGAAGCAAATTTGACAAATGGCCAGGCATGGGCTAACCAAGTGTATGTACCTTAAGAGCAAGCTCCCACTCAAACTCTAGGTCACAGGATTAGCACTCCTGCACACAGAACATTAATCTCGCCACTCATTGATGTGAGAAGGAGAGAGAACGGGATGCTGCTGTACTGCGCCCTACAGCAGTGGTGACGTCTACGCCGGGGTGGGGGTGCTGCTGTGGCGTGCAGTCTCTCCACACCACTGCTCAGGGGGAGCCTCCACCCATGAACAGACATGCTGCATAGGTCATTGCAAGGAGAGAAAAGCTGGGCGTACCGTGCGCCGGAAAAAGTTAAATATTTACCGCAGGGTTAAGAATGCTTTCAGTGCTTTATGGGTTTCCTGTGAATAAAGAACAATGCGGGGGTGAATCTCGATCCGTGCATTTAAATATCGCACTGGTGGCTCGTAGCTTTAGTCAGTCTGTGTACCTGCACGCTGGTCGTTGTCACTGGAGCGGGCCTGGAACAGGGCCAGTGCAGCCCGGTTGTGGAGGCTGCGTCGTCTGAAGTGGTCTACCAGGGCTGTGTGCGTCCTCTTCTGCAACAAAGAAAGCTGCGGGGAGAGGAGGGGGAGAAAGAAGTCGCCAGGGCAGGAGAGGAAATTAATGGCAGTGTTCAAGAAGAATGATGGAGGGAAATAGAGAAAGCAGTCAATAGCCCATTCTGCAGTCTACGGGCCTGACAGGAATTTCACAGTCTCTTGGTTTTTTCACCCACTCATGTGCATTCATCAGAATCCAGTCACATCTGGCTGCCAGGATGGGGGGTTAATTTTCTCTAAATGCTTCAGCAGTTTTGTTCTAGTCGAGGCAAACTCTGTGACTGCAAAGCTGATGAGTAAAATATTTCTACTTCACCCAGTTTAACTTTATACCAGTTGCCTCAGGGCGTACCGCTCCTCTCGCTCTTTTACACGTACACAAAGAGTCATGAACCCTCTCTGTAACAAGAAATTATTCCTAGTCTCTTTCAAAGACATGCTGCTAGCTTCATTATCTGAACACGGTTTGAAGCAAAGGTTTAAAGTCTTTGATAGACATTTTTTTCTTGCCCCCCCCCCCATCTTTCTCTCCTCTCTCCTTAAGCTTATCATAGCTTGGCAATGTGTGCTCCAGAGCGTGGAAAAATTAAAAAAGAGTGAATCCAGCCATCAATAGCTGAAGGAGAAAAATAACAGAAAAATTCTGGAATAGAACATCCTATTAATCCCCTTGGTGAGGCTTCCAAAGGAGATGCTAGATGCACTCTTTGATGTTAAACAATATCATTTTATATTATTATCGAGATATGAAAAACGTAGCAACTGAGCATTTAGCAAAGGAAAACTACAAAAAGTAATCCGGTTCATAAACCCTTACGTAAATCAAATTTTACGTGGATTTACCTTCCCATACCATTCAAGACACCTTATAACAAAAAACACATAAGCCAAAAATATACTTGTACTAGTTCATACTAAAGAACACATATTAAATAAATGAAAAGATTATCCGTAAATTTTCTTACAGGCATATGTGACCTTTTCATGTTAGAGATTCTGTAAATTCTATATATCTCTGATATTTTTTGCATAAGTCTAGATTTACTTTGAGAGCTGCCTGTAGTGAGAAACCAGTGTGTTTCTGATCGGGACTAGAAATGCGTGGGTCTGCCCACAGGCTGGAGACAGAGTTGGCCCTCCCTACGGAATACAGACGCTTATAGTATTGGGGCCTAGTCACAGGATACAGACAGGAGCTGCATCTTGGCCTAGCCGGGAGTGCTCTTTTCACCATTGTAAACAATAATCTATGATCATCAGTTATTTTATTCTTTCATTTTATGCACATATTATAACTAATTAATCTATTCACTTATTTTGAGAATACTGGGGGTCGCTCCCCCAGAAGAGGAAAGGGCAGATTGCCGGTGTGGTAGGGGCTAGTGTCCCTAGTGAGGTATGGGCTAGAGTCCCCAGTGTGGTAGGGGCTAGTGTCCCTAGTGAGGTATGGGCTAGAGCCCTCGGTGTGGTAGGGGCTAGTGTCCCTGGTGAGGTATGGGCGAGAGTCGCCGGTGTGGTAGGGGCTAGTGTCCCTGGTGAGGTATGGGTTTAGAGTCCCCGGTGTGGTAGGGACTAGTGTCCCTGGTGAGGTATGGGCGAGAGTCCCCTGTGTGGTAGGGGATAGTGTCCCTTGTGAGGTATGGGTGAGAGTCGCCGGTGAGGTATGGGTTAGAGTCCCCGATATAGTATTGGTTAATGTCCCCTGTGGAAAACGTGGGTCGTTAAAGTCCCTCAATTCTGGGGTTATTTTATTATTATTGTGCTTAATTTCTTTTCTTTTAATTTTCTTCCTTTTAAATATTGGCAAAGTACTTTGTAAACCCTGTGGTTAAAACATCCATCCATCCATTTCTGAAACCACTTGCCCTATTCAGCATGATGATGACATGGGTGAACATGCAAACTCCACAGACATGGAATGCTGGCAGAGAGCTGAACCCAGGTCCCAGAGGTGAGAGGCAACAGTGCTAACCACTAGCACCTGCTTAAAACAGTGTAAAGACTGATTGATTGATTGGTTGATTGATTGATTGCTTGCTTGAGTTACTCACCATCCATGTGTATTTTTTTCAAGGCGGTCACCACATAAAAATGTGAAAATATGCTTTGGAGTTGCATACAAAGACGCAGATTGCAAACTTTAATCTTGCTCACACATGATACATTACATCCACCCACGCTAGTTTGTTTAAACATAGAGCCACAAGACCTCCCTGTCTTTCTTCAGCCACGTTCAGATTGATCAGCATATGCAGCACTCTGAGCGCCAACTATGTAAGAGCATCAGGTCAAAATATATAATAACCTAACAGACACTTTGCTGTGTTAATGGAAAATCAAAAGACAGGCTAAATATTACGTTTGTTGGAAACTCTTCTCGGTCATGGACTTGGGCGGAGAAGGCACGGGGGCAAGGCATGGAGCAGGAACAGAATGTGGACGACCCACTCATTAAACAAAATTGAACACACTAAGAACAGTACAAAATAAAAACGGACCATGAGGGGTCAAAACTAAAAGGGCTAAACAAAGACTAACAAAAGGGTCAGGGCAACGAAGGGCAGGTAGGTAGAGTACAAATAATAGAACATTCAACATCAATGACTCCCGGAGGAGCAGAACAGGATCAGGAACTTAAATACAAAAGGTTAACAAGGATAATGAAGGACAGGTGAAAACAATTAACCAATCGGGGAAGGTGCAGGACAACGAGCAATCAGGGTAGAATACACAAGGACTAGCACAAGAAAACAGACATCAAGTGAAACTAATAATTAACTCACGGAACTATGGAATCAAACAGGGAACCTAAGAAACTAACATAAACAGGGAAACCGAATCTAACACAGGGGGATAACAGATTGTGTTTTTACCTACTGTATTACGGGCACAAAAGCAAAAGCAAAAACCAAAACTGAATACAAATCAAAACACAGGAACTAGAAAACTGATACACATGAAACACAAGGGAACAAAATCTACAAAAACACAAAAACAGAGGAGGTGGGATTTGAACACAAGACTAAGGAGTATACAGGTCGCCACACACTCAGCTGATTGTGCTATGCAGCCATCTGGGAAACACTAAAGACTGATGGGGAAGACAGGATGGCCAGCGACACCTGCTGGCCAAACGGGGAGAAGACAAACGACTCAGACAAACAGGTGCTGACCCTGACATTCTCATGGTTTCCCAAAAGCAGCGAATGAATAACTAAAATACGTGAATAAATGAGTAAACAAGTTAGCGAAAGTAAGATAAGATAGATAAGATAGATCTTTATTGTCACTATTACAGAATAGTGAAAAACAATTTAGCAGCTGTCAGTTTAGCAGCATAAGAGTGCTAACAGCTACAGAATAAAAACTGCTGCACTTGCTAAACTAGTTATACTACTGCTATACAAAACATAATTCTATATCACCACTACAGTACCGATAGGATAAACTGAGCCCTTGTTTGCTCCCTTCAGCACAACCCCCAGGCTGAAGCCTGGATGCTGCAGAACTGTCAGCCCACTCGTGACAGCAGTGTTTTTCTCAGATGTTCACCATGTGTTCTGTTCATGTATGTTACTGTCTGATCTGCACTGTATATATGCAGTTGAACTGTCACAAACTCAAATGTTCGCAGACCTGAAATAAAAATTACTGCAAAATCGAGACACATGGTGATTTTTGCTGCAGCATCCATTTAAACTATATGCAGTTCGATCAAGCTTATCAGTGTACGCAACAACACATTTCAAATGGGATCTGCTCCATCCCTCTGCAATGATATGGAGAGCAATCCAATATTCAGATACCAATCCAGTCAACTGTTTCAGTGCATGGAAATTAGCAAGCTTCCTTCAAGGGACTGGGTACAGGAAACTGCACACTGGATTTTAAGACTTGGTCTGTATTTAATCGCTACACAGACTTTTCAGTGCAATTCATTCGTTCGAATGGTATGTCAGTAAGAATTTAAATGCCTAAGGGTCTAGTGCTTTAAGGTCATCCAGCTCCATCTCCTGGACCTGGGCAGGAAAGCCCTCGCCGTTGCCAGGACAACCAACTGGTCTTTCTTAGCTTAACAAGCAAATTTGATTGCACCTCATGTCAATTAATCCTCCTGTCTGCTTCTGTATAAGGCGTGGCTGTAAAATTCTGCGGATGAGCGGGGGGAAAAGAATGGGTGGGGGGAATCAGGGATAAGAGTGAATCAGAGAAGGGTAGTGAGTAAGACTGCACAATCCTACAGGTATTAGAAATAAATAAGTGTTTTGGAGAGTGGGAGCCAGTAAGGCACAGAGTGTAGTAAAGGAAAGAGTTGGACATGGAATTAAATAAATGAAAACGGGAATGAATAAAAGATACTGGAGTGAGGTAGGGTTAAAGAGAACTGTGGTATGTGAGATTTTTTTTATGTTTTTACATGACCATGTTTTGCTCCATCTTTTAACAAGTACATGGCTAACATTAAGTTCAAAACTATGGGCTTGTATTACTGGCCTGTTTTAGGCTCATTATTGAGCGGAAGTGGGATGATGGTTAGGGAAGTACACTTGTAACTGAAAGATTTCTGGCTTGAATCCCCGATTAGCAAAGTACCACTGAGGTACCCTGAGCAAGGTACCACCCCCAAGCACTGCTCCCTGGGCACTGAATTAGCATTTGCTATGTTATGATGTCACATATGGGGTAAACGCACTGTGAATGACAATTTTTCACTTCAGTTATGCTGGTCACATGATAATTATTTTATGACTGTTTATGGACATGGCACTAGTAATATATGAGTGAAATAGTAATATATACTAATATACTTTTCTTGATGCGGTCTTCTTGGGAAAGATCATGTGGTACATTGCTATCCTGATTCCTTTCCTAGTGACAGCGTTACATTTTTTTCATTTGTTAACAAAAGCAAATCATCTATCCATCTTCCATAACTGTTTATTCAGTACAGCGTCATGGGGAGCACATGGCACAAGGGACTGGATGAACATAGACTGGATGCCAGTGCATCACAGGGCACTGTGGGAAAGGCAAAAAGGATCATACCACAATACACTGCACATTTGACCTCCTTGCAGAGAGATGCCAGTTTTATCATTTATGTGCAATGAATGGGCACCCCAAAAAAATGATTTCAGACCAATTATCCGATTTTCATGTAGTTCAGAAATAATGCAGACCATGTACAGTATATACAGGCATAAGTCCATACCTACTTAATCATTGACAGAACACAGCCAGTCTGGGGTACCTCCCAGGAAACACGTGGCACAAGGCAGGGCCTCACACTCACATACTTTGGCAATGTACAGATGCTAGTGCCCTAACTATATGACTTTGTTGTGTACCAGGCTTCCATGAGAAAACCCACTGAAACACTTTTTATGTTCTTTCTGGACTAAAAAAACAAACTGCTCAAAGTAGTTTTAAAAGAAAATTTCGCTGTGATTCTCATTCATTCTGGTCTCAATAACCGCTTTCCGTCTTTTAAAAGGGCCATTATTAATTATCAAATCTTTCCTAAGAAAGAGGCTTTCAGCACAAGCCTATCAAATAATATCATTTGCCACAGCATTACTAAGGTCCTACAGTATATGTATGTATTTTGTTGTAATGTAAATACGAGTATTTGTAGTCCCATAAAGCCCTGTTACTTGATTACTGTAATTTTTTTATCTGTTAATATTACATTTCACATCTCCAGTCTGTATTTTATAACAAGATACAATGAAGTTTATAAATGAAGTGAAATTTCATGCATGACTTAAGATGTTTCACAGCTTATTGGTAGCCTTATAAGTTGCGTAATTTCTCTGTTTATGCCGATTTGAGTTTAGCTTAAACCAGCCTAAGACTAATGCATAAAGCAGTAATCATGCAGTTCACTCTTACACCTGGAACATATGTTTTTTAAAAGAATTTCCCCATGGGATCAATCTTATCTCAAAATAAGATCAATAAGATCTCAATCATAGTAAACCATAGTCAGTTACCATATAATATATAGTTTTCTTTACCTACCTTATCGTAAATAAGATTTATTAAAGTACACAACTTACAGAAACTGAACGAACCAACTGTTAGCCAGTTTCTGGCTGGTTAAAATTAAACATGGAGGCTGCACTTTATTTAGATATTATAAAAAAAATCACGACTTTTAAAGTTTTCATTTAAACAATTTACACATGGAATTTTATGCACCCTAATACAAATGGATCATTGCACGGCATAAAGTCCCTATATCTGATAAAAGAGCAGTGTTAAGCAGTAACAAAATACATTTTTAGTATTATGTGTTTATTCATTTAAAAATCATGTTCCTTTGTAGGAAATTGTAAGTAAGTTGAAATACAATTGTCAGTATACGTGACAAAGAAATTATTGATCGTCAATATTTTGGTCATATTACTTTTAGAATATTCATTCCTATGAATGTCAATAGATACCGACAAAAGTATAAATACAGTTCTCATCTGAAGGTTTAACATACTTATAAAACACAATCTGTTTTAGTAGAGCAATACAGACTGTTCACACAGCTAATGGATGCACTGAAATGAGCATTTTTTATAAAATAAACAATAAATCAACATGAAATCAATAACGACATTGAATCTATATTAGATCAGCATTAAACCTATGTTTAAAATAAACATTGATTCAATACGGAATCAGACTTGTCAAATTTTCCTTTAGCACTTTTTAACTCATAAAATTCATGAAGGAGTCTTAACTATCAAAGGGACCCATGGCCATTACAGTCCCAAATGTATTAAACGTTCCACAAACGTTTAACAAAAGCTGACAAATTAGCATGCAGTCAATACTAAATAAATACTATTCTCAAGCCTGTTTACTTCATGGAGTTAAATTGCTTACGGAGCATTACAGTATCTAATTGTAACCCACATACAGCCTGATAAAGGATGCAATATTTTATTGCAGCTCATGAACGACAACACGGCCAACCATCACACTAAGACTGAGGTTTTGTGGTCTCTGGCTATTGTTATAGCACAAAATAAAAGTCTATTCATTTTCAATTATTCATAAGTTTTCTTGCATTATTGAACTACTTCATAGCAAATACACCAATTAAAAAAAACAGATCATGAGTTCTACTAAGGCTGTGATGTATTATTTGTTTTGTAAAACCTGTGAACATCTAGTCTAAATAGTCTATCTCCGCTAAATGACCTATTTATTTAATTTTACATAATAATAAATGAAACAGCCATTCATTTTTTATTCCACCAAGTTTTGATTTTGATTACCATGTATGACATTTTTCGTGCCACTGTAAGATTTCCAACATAAGATGAACAGCAGGTGAAGTTTGCATCCTCCAGTGCAGTATTCATGCTTGATTCTGGTGCCGTAAGAGTGCCATGCACGCACACTGCATATAGTTAATGTCAGCTTAGTATGTATTGTTTAGCTGTTCATATAGCTGCCGCAATTATCCCTGTCTCATTATCTGTGAATGTTTTCCAAGCATGGAGGTGGATGGAGGCAAATTTTATAAAAGTGACAATGTGACTTTTCTATAAGTGTCCACTTAATGTATGTATTTTAATAAATCAGACTAGGCCATTTAGCTCATCTTACTAATTTAGATAACATCTGAATGTGAAATTAGTTCAGGGATATCTCAAAATATCCCAAAAGTGGCAGCTTAGGTCACATTGACTTTGCTGGTTGAATGCATCATTAATTATGTTTACTCGCTGGTCAAAATACATTACAGCTGGTATAGATTCGGCATTTCATATAATTAGAACTTGAAATCCCTAAACCTCTGAAACACAGTCATTTTTTAAAAATCACATCATTAAGACATGTAAACGCACTGTAAGGCTATTGTCTGCAGAAACAGATGGACTGATATGGTTACGCAGTAAATAACAATCAGTCATCTAGATAATTCAATCCCCCTATAGCACATACTCATCTGTAACCTAAATCAGTGATAACACCTAAAAAGACACATCCCTTTGCAAGCTATGCAGTACATCTGAAGCTCAGGTATACATTCGATTTAAGCTTGGGTGAAACTGAAGAACCCTAGTCATTTTTTTTTCTTTTAAACCTGAAATTGAGTCATGAGGTGTCAATTTGTCATTTTTCATAAAAGGCACAATGGAATCATTAAATGAGCAATAACTGTTATCACCGTACTCACAGTGGACTCATTTCAGTCTTGCTGAGACACAAGGGACAGGAGCTCCATTGGACACTAGGAGATCCAGAACCTCATCTCCAGGTACATGACACTCAAAAGAAGAATAAAAAAAATGCAGACACTGAATAAGAGAACAGTGAGAATGCCAAAGGGACTGGAACGGGAAACAGAAAGACAGTGGATGCAGGCCTGTGAGGAAAGCAGAGGCTAAATCAGGCTATTACACCACCCAAAACCACACCTATGTTTTTAACCTATACAGTAACGTAGATGGATGACACACTGAGTGGAAACATACAAGTTAATGTTCCTGTCATGTTTATGCTCGTATTTTAAGCATTTATTACATGTTCATGTCATTTTCGATAACTGACAATACAGAGTAGTTACATAACCTGCCCAGCAGATGGCAAGATGTACTCAAAGCAATGAAATTCTAGATTTTAGAATCTTGATTATTTGTAATCTGGATAGGACAGATTTGGTGGTTTTTTGGTGGTTGTTAGGGAAGTGGCAATTATGTCAATCCCTGGGTATGAGGTCACAATAAGGTATTTCAAAACGAGTACTACAAAACTTACAAATAACCGCTACAGGTTTCCTTTTTGTAGTCTGATTCAGTCCAACATACTGTACGATTTTAAATTAAACAAAAGCTGTTTCTTTTTTTATCTCTTTTGATTGTGTAAAAAAAATGTTAGATTGGTTGCAATATAAAACTCCGGAAATGGAGCTACAGCTGAATATTCAACCAAAGTTTTACTGCAGCAAACTTTTTAATGTTCTCGCAGAGAATTGTGCATAGTAGCAATATTGTATATGACAATGCAAGCAAGAATAATGTTGCACGGTCACTGTGGCTGGAATGCGACGTGAACTCAAGCATGCAAAATGTCCCCTCAGCACCCCATTTAGTTACTGCACTGCTGGAGCTGCCTTTGCGATGCTGGGCTATGTCTATCGGACAGTGAAAAAGATTCTCTTTAAACTGTAGCTTTGCTTTAAACCTGTTTGAGAAGATGATGCGATTTGAACATTCGTACTACGTGACGAATTGGCGGCGCCGTGGTGTGACTGCATCATGTGATGAATTGCGTCGAGACTTAACATAAATAAACTTGAAAGTGATGTACTGGCCCTGTTTTATTTATGTTGCTCTTTGCTGTTTTAATCATACAGTTCACGGCACTCTTTTTCACTAATTATGACTGACACTGTAGAGGGAAACAAAATGTAGCTGTGAAACTTGTAGTACATGCAGACTGTGTTGGAAGCAGGAAAAACACGGCTGATGTAGTTGCATCTCTGCAGTTCTGGCAGCATCCATCGCTCTATGACTGACTGCTCCTTTAATCAGTTCTAATCTAATACACTGCACCAAATGGATATATTACAGCATGTCTTCACCAACTTTAAATGCAGAATAGTATTTTGCCTTTTCATCTCACTAGATTGTAAGCTACTCATAACTTCTGCATAACAACCCATGCTAGCAATATCTTAAACAGTAAATACAAAAGGCATATTTTTATGTCTTATTTGGAGCAGTTTTTTTTTTTTATGATGATAAATTAAATGATAACTTTGTGATAACTTTCACTGTATTTACACCCATGTTCATTAAGAATCTGTCCAGCATGGGGTCACAGTGGGTCTGGAATCTATCCCAGAAGGACAACCTGGAAAGGATGCCAGTCCATTGCAGGGCACACACACTATGGGCTTTTTAGGGGTACCAATACACTTAAAAAGCATGTCTTTGGACTATGGGAAGAGACTGCAAAACCTTATCCGATACAGATCGAGTCAGGGCAGGAGTCAAAGCCATAACTCTGGAGGTATGAGCAGGGATTGACATACATAAAATATGTACGTATTTTATGTGCATTTGTGCTGATATGACAAGAAATTATCATGCATTTTAACTTTTATATGATAATTTGTACTTCATTGGCGGTATAGAGGTTAAAATGCACGGTAATTTCTTGTCATATCGGTGCAAATGCACATAAAATACGTACACATTTGCGCTGTTACATTAATCGATTGCCGCATGTATCGCTTTTAAAGGTGAATGTGTACTTGCGTACCAGTTATGTCAATCCCTGGGTATGAGGCCACAATAAGCCACTGAGCAACCTTCAGCTTGCATCTTATTGTTTATTCATTACGCAATATAATCCCGGGCTTTCACTCCATTAGTGTGCATAATAGGTAAGGACAGTTACAGTTAAGTTAGGGTTGTTTTTTAAGTAGCAATCTTACTTCACTTTATTGGTGTCAGGTTGGATTCCACTAGACCTTTTTATGCTGCAACTTGCATTCCTTCTTGCGATATTTTTAATTTTGAGCAGGGCACCAAAACTACATATGCATGACAGGGAAAAACACATGAGCTATTTTATATTTGTTACGTTTCACCTCCAGCGCACCTGATTAATTATGAGCTTGTAGATTAGTTGATTTAAACAGATTGTTTGGTGCTGGAAAAGAGCAAATATGTGGAATGGCTTGGGATACATGATCTAACTGATCTAAAGCTGGGATGGCATGGTGGCCCAGTAGGGAGCACTGTGGCCACAAGTCTTCAGAGTCAGAGTTTGCATGGTCTCACCATATCCTCCAAGCTTCCACCCGCAGTACAAAGATATGCAGTTAGGCTAGCTAGCATCTCTGTATTGCCTATAGCATACACTTGTGTGTGTCCTGAGATGGACTGGCATTCTACATAACCTCAGTCTTGTGCCCTGTGCTGCCTGAGATAGATTCTAGGCCAGGGACAAGTTTGTGAACAGCTGCTCTTGGCACAGTAATCGGCTCGCTGCATTTTGATGTTTATTTATGCTCTGAGGTCACATCAACGGACGATGTTGTACACGTTCAACAGAAAGGTCTTAGCCACTTATGAGCTAGTAGGTCCTTATCTGGTTAAGGGTGAATACGCAGACAAGAACAAGTGCGCTCAC
>JAODKC010000082.1:9181986-9194486 GCA_026777985.1 Mormyrops attenuatus
GTTAGGAGCTGGGAGGGAGCAAAAATGTGGACTGTCTGGGGTCCCTGAGGACTGGGTTGGGAACCACTGCCCTACTGTTTGTCCTGTCCTCTGATGCCCTGTCCTGCAACTGCAGCATAAGAATTTCTTTGAACAATAATACTTGAAACTTTAAGCTGGAAATCTGTATACATTGACTAGGAAATTTCCAGAAGTGATTCCCCTTCATTCCCAAGAGTGTAAGGTCTATTATAAAAGCCCATTTGTCTAATTTTGTACTACATATAGGTTACCAAAATGCATCCAGTTTTACCATGAACCAATTTTATATCAGAAATGTCTGATCTGGTGAGGCACCAGGTCCAGGCTAAACATCTCACCTTCAGTGCCCTCCATTCAGAATCAATAGAGCATCAATCTAAATTCCACCAGAATTTAAAGTCTATTCTTAGGGGGGATTTTCTTGAGATAAAACATAATTGAGACGGCAGGCTGCCTTTCTTGTTATCTGCCACTTGAAAAATGGTACACAAAAGCCTTCAATTCATTTGAGCTGAGCTGCAGTTTATGTACATTAAAGATGCCACCAACACTAGTATCTGATTATGTCAAGGGATCCTGTGATAGACTGTAGTTAGTCCAGGACCTGGACTCTAAATTCATGCAGTGGTTTGCCCAACTTGGCATGAAGGCCCCAACCTCGGAAGGTGACAGGTGGCTATTTTGTTGCCCATCCATCATTCTATACTTCAAGATCACTTCTTGGGTCATTGGTAAGAAACATACTGATTATGACATACTAATGCTAACTATGCTGTTGCAACCCCTGACCAAAGAAGGAAATTTCCCTTATGTCACATTAATATGTAAAATACCTGTCACTCTCCTGCTGCACTCTGTCGTAACCTGTATCGTAACCTGTATCGTAGCCTGCATAATACTCTTATGGTCTTAAAATTATGTTTGTTAAAGTGCTCCATTACATCTAAATATCCATAAATCAATAGCATTTGCACCATTTATAAATTAAACTCCATAAAAAAGAGTCGCTCACTTTGTATACAGCTTAAGACCATTAATTCATAGGTTAAACTGGTTTTAAACAAGGTATCAAAAACGTCAACAATAATAAAACTGTTAAATAATAAAATTTTAATAATTTGTATGTTAAGCAATATAACATGTAGGTATATCGTTTTGCATGGAGTTGAGGGTAATTATAAAGTTAATATAATCAGAAACCGAAATTATAACCATTCTGTAGGCCATGAAATATTATATATGCAAATAATTAAATCGTTATGAAATATTAGGGTTAGGCTCAAGTAGCAGTTTACATTCCTGCTTAATGTATCTACATTGTCCTACATTATCCTGGCTATATCATTAGCAAAACAGATACAATAACAAAACATTCGCTCTGGACCGAACAGAGAACTCGGCCACGTGACACACGGATGGGTGGAGAAAAGCAGCACCAAAAATCAACACCAGCCGTTTCAGCATTAGCACAGGGAAAAAAAGGTACGTGAAAAACAACAGTGGAACTGGGTCACAGAATGGCTACAGGAACAACAAGGTGTAGGTGGACAGAAGTGTGTATATCTAGTCCATACATCCGAAGTGGCAAGATGTGTCGCAATGCCAAACTATAAGATGCTTGATGTTTGATCTTGAGGATAACCAAAACTTGTGTCAAAATTCCTGGTAAAAAATTTGAACCCTGATCAGTCTGCACTATTCTCAGAAAATGTGGTAAATGACTCGGTAGTTACCATGGCAGCAGATATTTGATGGAAAGGCACACTTTCTGAAAAACAAGTAGCGGCACACATTATTATAAGGAAAAAATGATATCCAGCTTGAGTTTTTGGCAGAGGACCCACACAATCAACAAGTACACGTTAAAAATATACACACTATAAGGACAAAAGTATTGGGGCACACCTCTTAACCACTGAATTCAGGGGTTTCATTCAGACCCATTGCCACAGGTATATAAAATCAAGTACCTAGCCATGCAGGTTTACAAAAATTTGCCTTTGCAGTAAGTCAGTTTGTGAAACTTCTTCCCTACTAGATATTCCACAGTCAACTGTAAGTGGTATTATTGGAAAGTGAAAGTGTTTTAGAACAACAGAAACTCAGCCACACCATAACAGAGCAGGGTTGCTGAGGCGCATAGTGCGTAAAAGTCACCTATGTTCTGTTGACTTAATAACTACATAATTCCAATCTTCCTCTGGCATTAACCCCAGCACAATAACTGTGCACTGGGAGCTTCATGGACTGGGCTTCCATGGCCGAGCAGCTGCATGCAAGCCTCACATCACCAAGTGCAATGCTTAGCGCCAGATAGAGAAGTGTGAAGCACGCTGCCACTGGACTCTTGAGCAGTGGAAACATGTTCTGTGGAGTGACATAGCGCACTTCTCTGTCTGGCAGTCTGATGGATGAGTTTGGGTTTGGCGATGCCAGGAGAACATTACCTACCTGACTGCGTTGTGCCAACTGTAAAGTTTGGTGGAGGAGGGATAATGGAATAGGGTTGTTTTTCAGGGGTTGGGCCAGGCTCCTTAGCTTTAGTTTACCAAGACATTTTGGACAATTCTATGCTTCCAACTTTGTGGGAACAGTTTGGGGGATGACATGTTCCAACATGTCTGTGCCCCAGTGCACAAAGCAAGGTCCATAGAGACATGACTGGGTGCGCTTGGTGTGGAAGACCTCGAATGGTCCACACAGAGCCCTGACCTCAACCCCATGAAACACTTTTGGGATGAACTATAATGGACATTCACGTCCCACATCAGTGCCTGACCTCACAGATGTACTTCTGGATGAATGGCTCATGTCTCCAAGGCTGTGTGTGAGTAGTTTGCATGTTCTCCTCCAGGAAATCCATTTTCTCCCACAAGCAAACTGGCATCTCTGAATTGCCCATAGTGTATTATTGTGTATGTGGGTATGCCCCATCAGACTGACTTGCACCACATCCAGGGTGCACCCCAGCCTCGTGCCCTATACTGCCAACCCCCTTCCCTCCACCAGCGACCAGGAAAAGCAGTCATAACGAATGGAATTAATTCCCCTGGGTAATGCATATTATTTGACCAAAATATTTATGTTAGTCCTTCTTCGGTGTGGAAAAATGGAAAAATAATTAGGACATCATATTACCCAGCTGTCCACTAAAAGTAAATTTTAATTAACAAAAAATATAATTACTTTTCACTGATTAAAAATCAAAATAATGTCACTTCTGAAAAAAAAATTAACATATTAGCATTTATCAGTAATGCAATTTTAACCTTATATACTATATCTAATAAATCAGCTATTTTGACTTTTAATTCCCACTGTTAATTATTGCGCTAATTTATTATGTCAGTCTCAGTTATTTTTGTACTCTAATTGGAGTGAGCCATTTTGCTGAGATTTTCTAGTATATGCGAATGTAAACCAACATCAGTTCCAGACAGCAAAAACTAGAATTTTAGTTTTTCGAGTTATTAGTGTAACTTTAGACAAAAAAACTTTTGATCAATAATTGCAAACATTGGACCCGGTAATGTCCACTGCCGAGGATGTTGGAGCTGTCACGCTTCGTAGATCCCTCCCATATTATATATATATATATATTATTTTTTTTAATTTATTTTGTGCAGCCAAGCCTTTCTTTAGAAAAGACTATCAGTGTTTTTGCTTAAGAAGGGAAGTTAAACCGATTTATAATGTTCTTTTTTTGTACGTTCAAACAACAGTAGGAAAGGAACAATTAATTGAGTCTTTGTAATCCAAGGACTGTTCTGCAGTACCCTTGATCAAAGTGCTTAACCTGAAATGTTCCACTAAAATTTCCAGCTGTGAAATGGATTAAGAATGTTGAGTCACTTTAGATGAAAGCTCCGCCTAAGAAACTCTAAGGCAATGCATAATGATGTTTCACAGCGCAAATGCCCATATATACAGTGACATGGTAGTTCACTAGACAGTGCTGTAGACAGAGTTGGGAGTTTGATTCCTGACTCAACTGCTTGTATGAGTGGAGTCTGCATGTGCTCGCCATGTTGCATTGCTTTCCACCCTCAGTTAGGCTAGTTGGTGTCTTTAATTGCCTTTATTGTGTGTGGGTGTCTTGCAATGAACTGGCATACCATCTAGGGTGTAGCCCTGCTTTTATTGCAGGATGGGTAAGTGTGCATAGATAGGTGTGTGGGGGACTCTATCTTCAGGTTTAAACGCGAATGTACCCTCCATAACTCTAGAAATGGCCAGGTCCAAAAAATAATTGGGTAACACTTTTTACTTGAGGGTACAGAATCAACTTAGTAACACAGTTACTGCTCAAGTATAAATCATGAACAAATACATCAACTGCATGACATGCATGAACCATTATGATTGATTAATTATCAACGAACATGGTATCACTACATAATTAATACTTTGATTCTGGTTAATTAATACATTAAGTAAGTATTACTAAATTATTTAGTAACGCTTTATATTAACTGCATCTTCATAATGCATGCATTATGAATTCATCGAACATTCATAAGCAGCATGTAAGTATACCTTAACGTGGTAACATACCTTAGCAGCTTTAATATATATTAATAACAAACATTACATAATTATACGTTTATATGTTTCCTATTATCTTATTATGTTTCTTATTATCATGTAATGTTCGTTATTAATACATATTAAAGCTGTTAAGGTATTTTACGATGTTAAAGTATACTTACAAAGAAAGCAAAATTGGCTATAGATTTTAATATTACACATAATCACCAGTCTTTGGTAATGTTTATATAAACTGGATTAACCTCCAGTATATTTCATTACTACTTTGTTAAAAATATAAATTGATGAAAAGTTCATCAATGTTGCTTGTTGCTTGGATTTCATCTCTAATATAAATAGGTGCTACAACATTGCAAAAAAAGGTTCTGGAATCTTGGAAACAGAACCAGAACTTACATCACAAATGAAATTAGCTATTTAATTATGTATTTGACATATGCTTAGAGCAGTGCTTTGTATGTGCCTCCCCCCATGGAAACCTTTGCGTACAACTTATCCAACCTCCAAAGACCAATTTAAGGATTTTTGGGTTCATCCTACAAGAAAATTTAGTGGGGCAAAGTGCTTCATTCTTTACAAAACCTTTATATAGCACTATTATGATATGCCAAAAAAAAAAACTTCTTGTAATTCCTTACCCATTTATTCCTTTGATTCTGATCTCCATTAACGGCACAGTCTTAATACAGAAAACCTAAGGCTTATCCACAGTATCCTGCAAGCATTTGCATCTCGTTGAGGGGATCTTTTGCTTTACTGCTATAGTTAATGTGTCTAAAAATATTCGGTGTAATAATTCTGTCAAGCCCCCATGGTCTCCTGGAAGTGCCGCAGCCTGCGGGGTCCAGTGGGGAGCCGTGTAATGAGCTCTCAGCAAAGGCTCAGCACATCGGCCGTGCAAAACACACTCCGGCCTCTGCGGTTCCACATCATTAACAATATGAAACAAAGACACATGCTTGATTTTAATAAGCGACTGAAGCTGTGAGCTTATTAGGATGCTACTGAATATAAACTTTCTTCCTGCAAGCACAGGCAGATTTATGTAGGCCGGAGTTCAGTATCAATTAATACAGTGTGGACTGAGCAGCCATTAGGCCAGTATTGCGCTGATCACTTTATATGTTTCATGTATGCACATACATGAGATGGTTTTAAATGAATAAAAAATTAACTGAAAAGTTAGAATCCCTGAATTGACGGTGAGATCATTTAAATAACGACCACCAATATCTTGCAAAAGAGTTTTCTTTCTTAAAACAAAATCTTATAATCATATATAATCATGTACTTTTGACTGGTGCACTGAACTTTATAATTGGGCTGCTCTGTAATAAAAAGTGAGGAATTTTGCAGTCCTTTTTTTATTAACATGCACAATTCCATTATTCACTAGGATTTTTCATGGTTCTTGGTGACAGTGTGATTATATGAATCAATGTTTTTATCAAATCTAAAAGTCATGATTTAAGTAATAGTGGTTGGTGTTAGGACAGCTGACAGTGAAGTATATGAAAAACATCTGTAGAGACAAGTGTCCGATTCCCTGGAATGATTAATGCTGAGTGAAGCAAGTGAAGCTATTTCGAGTGGTTAACAGGAAAAAAGACGAAGTGAGAAATCAGTGGAAGACAATTAATATAGAGAAATATTTAATATCATGTTAATAAATCAGGGGCGTCAAACTCCAGTCCTGGAGGGCCGGAACCCTGCACAGTTTTTGGTTTACCCTCATTTAACACACCTGATTCAACTCCTTGTGCTAATTATCACACAGCTCTTGAGCTGAATCATTTGTGGTGGAACAGGGAAAGAACTAAGCTACACAGGGCTCTGGCCCTCCAGGACTGGAGTTTGACACCCTTGTAATAAATGATATTCTTGTGATTCAGTGAGTTCCTTGATGCTTATTGTTTCTGCTTTGAGATGTACTGCCTTGTAAAGAGGCTTACGGGAGCTGGTGCCTTTTACTTTTGACTAATCACACACAGGATAATTAGCTTCTTGCAATACATCTGAGAGCGACTAGACATACCAGATCAGTTATTAACACTTATCTTAAGTTTATTTTTCAAATTGGTTTCCTAGATGCACTGGACAACTTCACACCTCAAGGACTGTGTATCAATTTGTGACAACATCCATGTGTGCATCAAATTTGCTTATTTTCGTTTGTGTGTTGGTGATAAAAATTCTCTGAAGATTCACTAGTGGCCAAAATTGTGGAAACACCTAGCATTTTTGGTATTATGCTTTAACAATTACGACATGAATATTGGTGGCAATGTGTATAAACAATCAAAAAATGTTACAAATATCATACATTGTGTGATTAAATAAGTGACTGGAGCAACAGTTTTATAAAGTTCAGTAATCTCTAAAAATCAGGAAGTGTTTCCATAATTGTGGACACTAGTGTACTACTAGCCTCAGAATATAAGTTACATCCTTAATTTATGATGGATGATAGCGGGATGCAAAGAAACAATAGCAAATCGAGAATGATGTTGGACGAAAATTCCACCAAAAACTTTTGCAACCCCCGGGGGAAGATAGTAATGTATGCCACATGTGGCCGTTTTCCACAGCAGGCTCACTGTGTCTTTGTATAACCATTCAGATCTATTACAGCAGACAACATACAATTGGAAGATGTCAAATCTGTCCAACTTCCCATTACCGTAAGACCAGTACAAAATGTGAAGGAAGTACAGGTTTCGTTGTCATCTTTCAAATAAACCATTAACCACACTTAATCTCAGAGAAACATCAGTGCAATAGGCCTGCATTAACCAAAAAACAAGAATTAAACAATTAAACAGGACACGGTTGCTTGTTTACAGGTTTTTCAGAATAACGTTTCTGAGAAACTGAGCATATTGACAACAGTAACACTGTTAAGTTCTCTGTGACTCATAACAAGGACACAAATAGTGGTAGAAATTTTAAGACAGCCTTGATTGGTCTTGGAATACTTCTTTTCTGTTCATGTTGTGAAATGTGACTTAAGTGTAATCTGAAGTATATACACTTGTCTGATTGACTGCTGTGTCATTGAAGGGTGTCACAAAAGGCAGCTGGTTACTGGATCAGCTTTTATTTCTCTGAAGCCTCCTAAACACTGAACATACACTACTTTACTGGTAGATGTCAAAGCTGATGAGGGCAGGTTTTTCTGTCTCTATAATTTTCCCTGTTATTATTAAAGAATAGCACTCAAAGAATTTGGTCAAGTTCCCCTCCACCAACTGGTGAATCACAGTAAGGTCTCAGCTTGCCCTATGCGTCGATGCTGACTTCCTAGTGCAGTTGAGTGCACCGTTAGCTACGTTAACAATGTGTTCCAAAGCCACTAAGATATTAACCTTAGCTCCACAGCATATGTACTGCAGTCAAACTATGTCTCAAGTTTTCTAGATCCTGAATAAATTTGGTCACAAAGTTGACTCATGAGTTGACGATGGAACTTCGGCCAGTCGCTTCAAAGGGATAAAAATAACATCTTTATTGCAGATCTCATAAGGAGTAATATGCAGGTTCCTTCCCACAAAAACACATAATTGACTATGAATCCACCCCATACACTTACCAAAATGAACAAGTTCTAAACTTTTCACAAAAACTATGGGGAAATTACCTTTTTCAGGAGTCCTCTGCGTGTGTTTTTTTTAATATCAGATCACCAGCCATCATCTTTAGGTGCAAACAAAGCAGCACAGATCATCCACATTTATATGAATGATCTCAAAAGACTAAAAACTGCAACACAAAGCATGGGTAGTTAGAACTCTGTTTTGGGAACCACTGAAGTAAATGGGGTCTGTTAATGAAACATCTAATAAATATCTGGGAAATACGAATGGTATATATTGATCTATCATATATCTTACCTTTGTGCATTGACATGAGTAGGGCAGTGTCGGGTTTGAAACTAAGAATGCAAACTAAAAGTTACCCATTAATAGGTAGAAGGTACAGCTGAATACCCATCACCCATACCAAATATCGGTATCGGGATAAACAATGAAGGGGCTGGCATCGAACATCGGTATCAGGATAAAAAATGAAGGGACCAGCATCACATATCAATAATAGGGTAAAAACTGAAGGGGCTGGCACGTAATATTTATATTGGGGTAAAACGGTTTTACCCATCACTCTCTAGATGGCACCCAATATCGGGTGTCAGGATAAAAACTGAAGGGGCTGGCACCAAATATCGATACTGGGGTAAAAATGGAAGGGGCTGTCACTGAATATTGATATTGGGATAAAAATTGAAGGGGCTGGCACCAAATATCGGTATCAAGATAAAAAGTGAAGGGGCTGACACCGAAAACTGGTATCGGGATAAAAACTGAATGGGCCGGCATCAAATATCAATATTGGGGTAAAAACAGAAGGAGCTGGCACCAAATATTGGTATCGGGATAAAAACTGAAGGAGACAACACCGAATATTGGTATCGGGATAAAAGCTGAAGGGGACGGCACCGAATATTGGTATCGGGATAAAAGCTGAAAGTGACTGGCACCATATATCGAAATTGTGGTAAAAACGGAAGGAGGTGGCACCGATTATCAGTATCAGGATAAAAGCCGAAGAGGCTGGCACTGAATATTGGTATCGGGATAAAAGCAGAAGGGGATGGCACCGAATATTGGTATCGGGATAAAAGCTGAAAGGGACTGGCACCATATCGAAATTGTGGTAAAAACGGAAGGAGGTGGCACCGATTATCAGTATCAGGATAAAAGCTGAAGAGGCTGGCACTGAATATTGGTATCGGGATAAAAGCAGAAGGGCATGGCACCGAATATTGGTATCGGGATAAAAGCTGAAGGGGCTGGCACTGAATATCGGCATCGGGATAAAAACTGAAGGAGACGACACCGAATATTGGTATCGGTATAAAAGCTGAAGGGCCTGGCACCAAATATGGGTACCGGGATAAAAGCTGAAGGGGCTGGCACTGAATTTCGGTATCGGGATAAAAGCTGAAGGGGCTGGCACCGAATATTGGTATCGGGATAAAAGTTGAAGGGGCTGGCACCGAATATGGGTTTCGGGATAAAAGCTGAAGGGGCTGGCACTGAATATTGGTATCGGGATAAAAGCTGAAGGGGACGGCACCGAATATTGGTATCGGGATAAAACCTGAAAGGGACGGCACTGAATATTGGTATTGGGATAAAAACTGAAGGTGACGGCACCGACTATTGGTATAGGGATAAAAACTGAAGGGGCAGGCACCAAATATCAATGTTGGGGTAAAAATGGAAGAGACTGTCACGAAATATTAATATCGGGATAAAAACTGAAGGGGCTGGCACCGAATATTGGTATTGGGACTAAAAACTGGGCATTTCTATATATCACATTAAAAATGAAATCAGTGGCATCACCGATCTGTACTATTCCAAGGGTGGCTCTTGTAGGCTATTATTTTTGGTGAAAAGGGACCAAAGACTGTGCTTTTACCATAGCAGCTTAGGTATGCAGTGTAAATTACTATGATGATATACCCTTTTTAAAAGTTAGTTACGATTCACAGTACCCAAAACTCAGAAGAAAGCCTTAAGAAATCTTGCTAAGCCAGTAAACCCACTTCATAGTACACCCCACTGATTTAGATGCTTTTGCCACCCACCATATTAATCTCTTTCTGACTGGCTAATCACAAAACTGAATTTAAATCATAGCACATTTTTCAAAACATCAGTTGGCAAAGTACATTGTCCACTTTCTAATAACCCCAGTTACTGTCTGACACAGACAAAACTCCAAAAACAGATTACTCCACCTGTCCTGTTAGCCAGATCAGGAAAGAGACACTTTTTTGCTTACATGAGCCCTATGATGCCTGCCAAAACCAAACACTGTATGTCTATGTAAGAACTATCATTGTAAGTGTCATAATTTTTTAACACTTCGTAACACCAGCCAACTGGCTGTCAGTGAAGGACTTCTGCTCTATAACGTCCAGCCATGAACTGCGCTAAGAACAGTTGGGTCACCCAATAGAACTTTGCCAGAATAGTCTAACAAGAAATGTTTGGCATGAACCTTCACAAAATATAGACCAGCAGTATATCTCTTTTGGAAAATGTGACAAGGCCTAAAATTAGTGCATTTAAACCTGGAAAGAAAACATGATCAGTGAGTGATAAACACAGAAGTGTTTGGTTGTAATCCAAGTGGATCAGATAAATGGCTAACTCTGTGCTTGCACCCCAAACATCACTGTTACCTATACATATTTTTGTGTTGCTCAAAGGAGAACCGCATGGAATATGTCAGAAGAAGCATCCAAATGCGCTTCTACTAATGGCATAATTTCATATAATCAGTGCTTTTTACCTCATTTCTTCTCTACATTAGCCAACCTTTCAGATCTTGCCTGGAAGGGGCTATTAGAATGGATACAGTGGATCAAGGAGCGGGAAGCCTCCTTTTCAGCCGTCAAACATGCATCCGAGCTGCTACACTAAACCCTGGACTTCAGTCATTCTACCTGCAAACTGATGCCTCAAGGCAGGCCCAAGCAGCTGTCCTGAGTCAGGACCATGGGGGCCGAGGACCCCAATCGTGCATCTCGCACATGAGTTAATGCCTACCGAACACAGGAATATGACCATTGAATAGAAGACCCCGGCTATAAAGTGAGCCATCCGGGAGCTGAGATACTCCTAGGATGACAATTCACTCTGGCAACGGACCACATTCCATCAAAGTGAATAGTCCAAGAAATGACACAAGCGCCCCAATGACCCATTGCTTTCTGACCTTGCAAACAGCACCTTTGATGACGTGGATGGTCCATCGTGGATGTACTGCCTCTCAAGCACCATGCGCCTGGACACAGCGGTCAATGGTGATCTCAGTCCTAGAAGATTTATTTAGCACCCTTATATTGTAATATGTTAATGCCCTTTAAAAAATCATATTAATTTCTGAAATAATATTTCTATTTTTCTAATCCAGTTGTGTCATTTCCTGCTATTATTTCGTCCCGATCTCAATATTGTTCCCCCACAGCTAACAAGTACAATGAAGTTTATGAGGGAAAAAAAGCTATCAGCTTCACGCGAAGGAGAAAGATTAAATTAGAGAATAATGCCTCCTATAGAGCTTGCTCTGTTCCTACCCAACAGCCATGAAGTGGAGCACTCATCTGAGTGTGCTGAAGTGTTGCATCGAAATGTACAAAATCTATTTTATTTCAAGGTGGGAAACAAATTCACTCTGTCAGGCTCTGTCTTTGTTACACTGAAGATACTGCTACTGCCACCACCACTGCTAATGTCAGAATCATGATGTTGATGATGCTGATAACAACAACAACAACAACAACAACAACAACAACAATAATAATGATGATGATGATGATGATGATGATGTGTGATTCATATAAAGATACTGGGAGGAAACATTATGGTGAAGCACTGGGAAAGGGAGGAAGCGAGGGGGGGAGTGGATATTGCCGTTACATTGATGTTTCCAGGGTGACTGATGGCAGCAATAGCAGGCAAGTGGACAAAACTCTGACAAGCCAAGCGGGGCTTAGGGGATGCTAATGGAAAGGTGGTAAAGAAGCAGTGGCACTCAGCTCACTGGCTCACTGCTCTGGGCACCATGCCAGGCTCATTTCAAATAACTGCATTAGCCAAGTGTAGCAGAATTATTACAACAGGAGAGCCATTATGTTTACTGGCTGTCGGAAAGTGCAACATACTTAGAGAGCAGAGAGCTGGGCAGCGCTTCTCTCAAACATCCCCAAAAAGAAACGCTGTTCCTTTTGTTTGATTGATTGTTTGTTCGTTCATTTGTTTGTTTGCTTGTTCAGTTAAATCTAGTACTTAAGAGTGTTTGCTTAGGCAAGCCGTGATCAATGGCACTAATCCAAAAATTGCCTAATTGGCACCGGGAAA
>JAODKC010000082.1:9196986-9223725 GCA_026777985.1 Mormyrops attenuatus
GAAACTGATGGTGTCTGCACTTTGCATTGTTTACTTTATTTCCTCCAAACTTCAGCCGGGTTCAAATTAACAGACGCTGCGTACCTTTAAGATAGACTCATGCATGTAGTCTGTCTTTCTACACAATGAAAGGCAGCAGCTTCTCCAAATATATATAAAAAAATCCCTGTTAAATGGTGCCACAAAAACCAAATCCCGTGTTCAATTGTCATAGGCAGCATACTGTATGACAAAGTATTAATAACTGAATATAAAAGATTGCTATTCATTTAATTGAAGACTCTAGCAATTAAAAGATAAAATAAAAAAAAATGTGCATCTCACTGGGTTAGGTCTCTGCGTCTGTATTCAGAAGGTTGTCGGGTTGAGCTTTGGCAGAGGAGCCACGTCTCTGCCGGGCCCTTGAGCGAGGCCCTTAACTGCTGAAATGGTCCAGAGGCAGACCCTGTACCCAATACTCAGACCCCAAACTTTGCTCTCAGCTGCATATATGTGTGTGTGTATATACCTCAAAGGAGAGCAAGATGTGAATAGAAACACTCCAGTGTACTTGTGTTAATGGCTAATTAAATATCATTTCAAAAACTGTGCACTACTGTATTGGAGTTCATAGTATTAGGCTGTTTGTTTGTTTGTTTTGTGATCTAATTACCCTACACAATAAAATAAAATAAATATTCAATTAGACCACTTTTGAGTGATTAATCTACCCCTTTCTCCCGTTTTAGATGTCAAATTTTTACGTATTAACAAAACTAACGGAAACTAACAAATTTCTAAACTGCCAAGTGGAAGATAAAGGGAAAAGTGGCATTCTCAGAGGAAATACTGCATGTCTGTAAGAAGCACAGGCAGCTTCTTTAGTGTTTAGTGTCTGTTTAATGTCTTTTGAGTTTCAGTTTCGTGGTTGTTTTTCTTAAAGGCCCAAAGCATATTTATATGCAACTTTAGATACTGCAATCATTTGTTATTTAAAACCCAGTGCTTCCTGAAAGCTACAACCTGCAGGTTCTGGCTACCAATGGCAAGAGCAAACCACTTTTTTCAATAGCATGAATAAATCTGTCCACAGATGCCTGAAAATACAAAAATACTGTATATATATATTTTTTTTAATTAAAAATGGGATTATTTAGTAATTTTCAAGACTATAAGAAAACTGCCCATTGGGATGAGGCCAGCTCATATTTCCAAAAGAAAACAAAAATGTGTAGATAAGTTTAAATTTTAGCTTTATGTTTTTGCTAATAAAACTTCTTATACATATACCACTACATTGAGCTGTTCTCTTATGAACATGGCTAGAGGCTAATTATTCACCTTTCTTTTGATTCAAAATTATGATTAACTGTCATTTTATAAGCAATCAATTAATATCAAAGGATTATAGAATTTGTAGTTAGGCTGTCTATTGTCTTAATCACAATGAATCATGAGTCATTCACATGTCAGAATAAGAGTGATTAGTATTCTGTTGAAGAAGAGTCCTTGGAGTATGCATGACATCATACTCTTTCGATCATATCCATGAAGATCACCTTCATGTGCCACTTAGCATTGATGTTTCTACATTCCTTTGGTGACAGTGGCTATTAAATCTTTTTTTTTTCTTTTTAATAAAGTGTAGGTAATGGGATAAATCTCTCAAAGTAAAGGCCCAGACAAATCGTTTCAAAATAATATATGTAGATAAAAGGCAATATCCAATTTGCCTTCTTAATTCAACGACACATTTGATTATTTCCATGAATACAAACACTAAAAATATAAAAGGGACAGCCATTACCATCTCTTGTTTGAAAAGTTTAAGGCTAGGAGAGCTTTAACTCTGTGCTGATAAAAATGCATCATGAGAGCTGTTGATCAAACAAATAAAGACGTGTGTTTTGCTGTTAGGGTTGCCAGATCAGGCTCATTTTTTTCTCCCAACACTTATGAAAAACTTTGAAGATGTTTTCATCGTTTTTTTTTTACCCCTGACGCCTCTATCCATCCCAGATGTTATATTGAACTGCTTTACATAAACCCAAAACAGCCCCGGGGTGTCCTTCCTCCAGTCAAGGTCTCCTCTACGACCCCTGGGACTCCTGTTTTACTGTAACATCAAGGCACAATGACTCCTTTTTTTGCAAGAACCACTTTATTATATGAACCGTGCCCTGAGGCTTCTGTTATACTGTAAAAACCTAGGGCACCTTCAGCAAAGGATCTGCTATTACTTCTTATTGGTGATATCAGGTGTGATTTTGTACTTCAATTATTAGCGTTGCTTTTAACATTTAAACTTATGTAATAATATATACTACCTAATATATCACGGTCCTCATGACATGCATTGAACTGATGTCTGTGCAATTTAAGGCACCTTAACAGATGTAGCTGAGGAAGTATTAGTATTAGATGAGTAGCATAACAGTTTACACAAATAACATGCTTAATTATGATAATATTAACCATGGAATAATGGTTATGGTTACTAATATGAGTAACTGGTTTGGTGAATAAGGCGAGGAAAAGATCAGGGTGAAACTGTTAACTTGCCGCTGGATGAGTTTTGTTTTGCTTCATAATTTGGAGAAACCAAGAAGCCTGTTGATTTTAATGGATTATTAAAATTTTCGATATACCGCATAAAACATAAATTGATCTGTCTTCAGACTGTAATCAGGAACATCACTGTGGTGCAGTGTTTAGCTCTGTCACCTCACACCTCAAGGACCTGGGTTTGAGTCTCTGCCAGGATTCCATGTGCATGGAGTTTGCATGTTGTCATGGGCTATCCTCGGACTACTCCCACTTCCCCCCACAGTCAAAAAACATGCTAAGACTGACTGGAGTTACAGAATTGCCCACAGGTGTGTGAGTCAGCCCTGCAATGGGTTGGTGCCCCAGCCTGGGTTGTTCCCTGCTTTGTGGCTATAGGCTCTGGACCCCCACAACCCTAAATAAGACAAGAGGCTTCAGAAGACGGATGTATTGATATTATTATTATTATTTAAAATCTGTATTTGTTCAACGCTCAACTTCTGGCTAATCTGGTGTGGTCTAAGGCCTTGATGAAACTCATATTTCTATTAGCTTTAAGTCTAAGTTTTGACACGGGTCTACTTTGGGCTATTCATACCTTTTATGCATATCTCTCCATGAATGATTTCCCTCTTGACAATCACTGATTACATGTTCTTCTTCATTAGCCCAGTGGTTACCAAACCTCTCCTTGAGTCTCCCCAACCATGTCGTGGATTTGTTTAGTTACAATTGTAGACAATCTCACTCAACAAATGAGATCAATTTCAACCCCAAAATTAATTACATCGTGGCCTTAATGCGTTTAATAATGTTTATTACAAAATAATAATATCTTAAATATAAAATATTAAAGCCTAACTTAAAAAAAGCCATACCTTCACAATGTATCGTATTGGGACAAAGACGTGCATATGTGTCTGCTGTTACACTGCATCTGTTTCTGTCTAAACACAGAATTAAACCCAGTCTTGTGCAAACCTGCACAGTCAAGTACGACAAAGAAGTTTTGCATGCAAAACAGTGGAGCCTGACAGGAGAAGGACTCCTAGATCGTTAGAGCATTGAGCTAGAATGCAGCATTACTGTATACATCTGGTTTGATTTGATGTTGTGTTTTTTGGTGCCATGGGGTGTGGCGGCATTCCTGTACCTACCTGGTTAAATGAGCCTTCCTGCTATTGTCACAACCCAAAATTAGAATTTTCCATTGCTAAACAAAGATTTTTTTTTATTTGCTGGATGACTTATAATCTGAAAAAAGATTAGCACAGCCAAATCTGCAAAACTGGAAGTCTACCAGCAGATGTTAATAAGTAAAAACACAGTATATAATATAGCTGCCGAAAAAATAGATATTACTATTAATTATGTATATCGGCATTGACTCAGCCTAACAGTACATATTTGCTGTTATAACCATTCCTTTGATCAGATATATTGTGCAAAAATCTAGTTAATCAGGGTACCCTTCTAGACAGAATTCCAGATGGGAAGTACAGATGTAGGTTTATCAGGAAATAAACTTACATCTGGCAAAGTTACAAACATCCAGTGCTTCACTATATGAAAATGTGTACTTAATTAAATGAGTGTCTGAATTGACATATGTAAACAAATTAACGACACTCAAAAGAAGACTTTCTGATCCTAAAAACTGCATCAGGGGTGAGGACCAGAGGGGCCTTATTGCCCATAATCTTTAAATAGGCAGGGGAAAACTCCAAAGAGAAGCGATGTGATTAACTCATAGATCAGACCCTCTGACCTCTCTAAACGATAAAGTTAATAAATCTACATGGTTCATGGATTGATTTTGACCTTATATAAGCTACCAGGTAGATACAGTTTAATTAATTTACTGTTTCTTTGAAAAAATGAAACCCATTCAAATTCTTTTTGGTCCAGTCTTGTTATTAATGTGGGTATGCGTTATTAAACAATGATTAATCTGTATTATATGTAATTATCTGTGTTTGGCTAGCAATTCATTGTGCATTAAAGTTACATTAAAATATTAAATAATAAAGACAATCATATTGAAAAAAAAATGTTCTTTAAAACAAATCCAAATAATTACTTTTCTATGCGTAATTGTAACAGCAACAGAACCACAGTAAAAACGTCAGTTTGTATGTTCTAATTTGTGTTTTTTTTCAGTTATTTACTTCTATTAATCAAACACAGAATTTCAAAGATTAATAAAAAGAAATTCTGTCATGAGATAGTCTTCTGTAATCTTTCTAAACTTCTATCCTAACAACTACGTATGTATCTATCAACAATCAGACATGCTTCTACAAACGAGAAATATGATTAGCAACTGACTGAGAATATCTTGCCAAAATGGCAGTTACCGGCGCTGCACAATGAAAGGTTGAATGAAAGCTAGAGAACTATATCTGTGAGCAACCAATATGAAGTTTGAACTTCATTAAAAGCCACTTGCATGAAGGCAGATTTGTCTGCGATAGCACAATCAATGTGTAAGCTTCTTCCTGCTTTTCTTTGTCCGTATCATGTCATGTGCCACACACCTCACAATTATGAGTTGGTTATTGGGGAAGACACAAGTGACTTTTTTTCGGTGGCGCAAGGTACATAAAGTACAGCAGGGGTGTAGTGGCAAAACGATTACCAACAGCAGCGAGCCTGTTTAATAACCTGTGGTATACAGGCGTTAGGGCTGATCCTCTCCGGTCATGACAAAATATTAAACTAAAAAGAAGCAGTTTTGGCCTGGAAGCAGCAGAACCAGCTTTGGCCAGAAGGGGTGCTGCAGCTCTATTTGAAAGCTTCATTGCAAGGTAGGAGAGCTGCCGGTCAAGAAACATACAGACTTATGTATATTGTCACTGTACACAATGTGTAGCAGTTTGTTCTTATCAAAGCACTCACTTATGAATTTGGCATTATTATCCCTATAGTTAATAACTGTTAATGACATAATTTACAGTCTTTAAAGCGAAATGTACATTTGCATATTAATTCTTATATAGCTTTTCCCCCCAAAAGCTCTGACCAGCCCAAGGGATTATACAGGTAGTAGAATTTTGGAAAATAATTTTGAACAGGAAAGTTTTGGGATGCACGTCTTTGCTGTTGTACTGCCTTAAATGCAAAAGTAGTGTAGACGTGTGTACTGTAAATGCATGAAGCAGTCTGAATCAAAGTGAATGTAATCTGTTCAGCTAATTCTCTGACACTTTTATCATACTCAGGTTTGTGAGTATCACTGTATAACACCACTGTACTGTTACTTTTTTAAGGAAAAAAAATCGTGCAAATATTTTATTTGCCATTTCAAATCTCTAAAGGGACGTTTGTACATACATCCAGTTATACCAAGAAAGTTCTGCTACATCCTATAAATTTTGTTCTTTTAACTTTGTTGTTTTATTTCTTCACAAGAATGGTCAAACACATTTGTGCAAGGCTGGTTTTATGCTACTGATGGGAGTTTTGCCTGTGTGGAAGACTTTTAATTCTCAAATTGTCACACTTCAATAACTTCTTAAAAGTTGTTGCGCCAGGATGCCTGGTGGATTAAGCTCCATTGCCTTTTCTTGTTTTGAACTAATGTATTCTTGATCACCGTTTAATGAAACTATATACCACATGGAGATTTCACATTAGATAAGCCATGTGAGACCCTCATCAGGCAAGTGGCTCTGACTGAGGAGGTAATCCTTCAGATGAAAATTTCTAACTAAGCAAGTTTTCTCATTTAAATGACAGCACTGCTTTAAAAAAAATGTTTACAAAACCTGTTTTAAACTTTTATATTTTGTTCCTCGTTCTCAGTGTGGGGAGGTACCAATAGTACCTAATTAAAAAATAATTTCATCACTAATTGGGTACAATTTTGACCTAAAGACTCTTGCAGTTCACGCAAACTGCCAGCATTAGGAGATATTCTTCTGGCAGAAATAATAACGAAAATTAAATGCCATCAGAGTCACAGTACTGCAGCACCACTACAGAGATATCTTTTCTCGTTAACTGTGGAGGAATGGCACAGCTGATTAGTTTCCAGATTTGAGATTTTATGTTAAAGGAAATTAGCGTACAATGCAAATTGTGAACTGGTCCGATATAAACTCAAAACAGAAATGCTTGCTCTCTGATATAATTCCGATATACCTTATGAATATTCATGGGAGTCTAATTACAATACAAAAACAAAATCCCGGTGTTTAGTTTTACATGAAGATTCTCATATCACAAAGAAAATTTTAATCTTGCTGCTTAAAACGGAAAATGGCTGATATGTACATATACCTTGGTGTGCTCCATTGTCAGGTGCCTATTTGTGGACAGAGAGGCGTGAATCTGCCCAGACACTCCCGTCCTTTTCGTGACATCCACCAACTCCTTCTGCAGGTTCTGCATGATGGAAGCTGCGGTTTTGTGCTTAAAATTCACCACGTCAAAGACATTTCTGAAATCAACAAAGTATCATAAATTATAAGAATTAAACATATGAAATAAATTCAAGTTACATATCATGAAAAAATCCTCACATAGTAATAAAAGAAGGCATATGAAACATTTTGATATACAGATCAGAAAGTTTACCATTTCAAACAATTTTCCATATATTCCATAGTAGTTTCCATTTATCGTGAATGATTAAAGATGTAAGGAACCCAGCCTTCAGGACTACTGTGTCTTTTGAAATACACATTTTGGCATAACTTTTTATAAAAGTACAGAGTTTTCGTTTTTGTAAAATAAATGAATTCCTGTGTGTTTAACTTTTCATAAAAAAAAATCATCAGTATTTTTTACTTTATAATATAATTCAATCATACAATGTTCAGGATATATTTAAGAGAAATTAAGAGAACTTACTGTTATAAACATGGATAAAAGGGGAGAATTCTTAGTGAAAATAACTTCCATATAAAGAAGTGAACCATCTTATCCATTTCTTCATTAGAATGTTTCAATTTTACAGTAGCTGCCCATTGTAATGAAGTATTCACACCAACTGTTGCATGATAATTAAACAATGCATTCTGAAATCACCATTTATTTTTTGTATTGTACAAAAGAGTACAGGCTAATCACTGTTAAATAATTCCTGTAGAACAAATTTTCTTACTGGAGATCTTTAATGGTACCCAGCATGGTTGCTGCTCCTTGCCTCATGGTATCTGAATCAGCTCTGTAGTCTTTGGACCTTGCTCTGAATTCCTCTGTTCGGCTCTGGGTCTGTTCAGACTGCCTAGTGGCTGCCTCTTGTCTTTCCTGTGATTTGAGGAAAAAAGCATTTTGCAGCATAAGCACCATCCAAAGCACAACAAAACTTTAACAGGCATGAAATCTTTTACATTTCTGTTCATATTGCATAACTATTCATGCAGAACTTGGTCATGGTGTGCTGTTAATTAATCATCGCAAATCAAGTGTTACATGCATTTTCGAGGATTATACAATATTTAGGTTAATATATTAATGTCTCTAAAAAGGCATTCTATAGTCTATATAATCCCTTCCTATTTATCTATGATGTGTATGTCCAGTTAAGGTTGTGTTATGTTTCGTATTATTAATACATATTTGTACTATAAATATCTGCTCAGGGGACTTTTTAGCCACAAGCTTATTGAAAAGAATACTCGAACTTTATTTATTTAAAACATTGAATCTTAAAATCCATCGATTTCCTTATACCTGCTCATCCTAATTGGGGTCATGGGTGTCCAAAGCCCACATGGAAGGCGTAAGCTAGGGTGGGCTGCCTTCTTGTAAGGCACACACACCATTCACAGCTCCGGGTCACTTTAACTGACCATTTGGACTGTGGGGGGGGATGACGCAGGATGAACACGCAAGGCCCACACTCACAGAGCCGGGACAAAGACTAAAGCCCAGTTCCCAGCAGTGTAGCAGTGTAAGGCGACAGGGCTAACTACCTCACCACAGTGCCAGCCATAAGTCAAGATTATTTTATTTAAATTCATTCAAAATGAAATTCATTTTTGTTTAGGCATAATATATCAGTAACAACAACAATAACAACAACAACAACAACAACAATAAATAATAATAATAATAAAATATTAACCTAAAGTCTGGTCTCTTCTCATTTAGTACTTTACTAAATATACTAAACTGATATTTTGCCCATTTATTTCACTCGAGCAAGGCTAAAGTGCTCAGGTGTCTCCATTTCTTTTCTGAAAACCTCTTCAGATTACACAAGGCATGTACATCTATTACAAAGCACACATTGTTAAAATATTCTATGACACAGAGATTCCAAGAAAATATATTATTTAAAAAGGTCGGGTATTGATCTGCAACCTTTATAGTGATTATGCTAAAATGAAAAAAAAAAATCTGCTTGGCATATATCAAAAAACATTAATTTTGACATTGTCAACAGCAAAACTGTGGAAAATCATAATATTCTTTTCTAGTATAATATTCTTTTCATATAGTTAAAGAAAAACAACTATATATCACACATAGTTTATTTTACAAATAAATAGCTTCTGTTTTTCTCGCACCTTCCAATTAACAGCTGAGAACAAACTTGCCACAGGAGGGGTGTAACACCTGGTTTACACTGTCTTCACACCCACCAACAACAACTTTAAATCAAACACCTACATCAATTAGGCTCCAGGAATATGTTAAACTATTTGCTATCACAACATTAGCTTTGTTATGTCTTCTACCATCAGCATAATTCTTGTGCACCAATTCTTTGCCAGAGGGGCCCAGTACTACACTACAAAATATTAAACAAAATTTGTCCCGTTCAGTTTCTTTCCTACCACTGAAACCTATAAGCCCCATTTCTGCACTCACATCTGTCGCTTAACAATACTTACTTGTCAAAATACATATTTATGAAAAAAAGTCTCTCCTAGATTGGCATTGAAATTTGACTGGAATGTCTTTCCAATCTGTCTGTACCGGTGGTAATCATAGATAAACAAATGTCACCCATAGTCCCTGAAGTGCTAGTTAAGGATTTAGTTTAACTCTAAAAATATGTCTGTGTCAGTATACATTTCATGAAAGAATTACTCTCCTTTCTTACTTCAGGGAATTATTTGTTATATCTGCTATGAGCCAGTCAAGATAGAACAGCACCATCAAAAAGACATGCATTCTCCTAAATCGCAGTGACAATAATGCAGTGAAACAGAAAAACTGCAGGTCTTCCAAGATGAAGTTTGCAGTGCTTGGTCTCTAACAAATTTAGCCCTTACTTCCCTTCATAAACACAGTCAACCTTATGAACCTGTGCTGTTTTTAAAGAAGAGACAGAATATACAACAGACCTATGAGTGGTGTGACGGCAGCGTGTACACCTCCTTGGCATGGTTCGTGAAAAGCAAATGAAATAAATCTGAAACTAAACCTTGCCATACATCTACCATGCACCTATTAGCTTGCATTCAGGAATTTCTTACTGCATCCTTGCATCAATTACTCTTTCAACTCTAGTGATGTTTGCATAAAAATTATTCGGATCAAAGAACAGTTATCCTTTAATGTAGTGAGTCCAACAATAGTTGCATTGAGGTAATCTGTGCTGGATTGATAACACTGACCCTGCTAGTATGCAGGTTTCTGTCTTCTGCTGGCTGTCTGGACCTGTCACATGTCATTTTTTCCCTTTTCTTATGCTGGAAATCATCCACAGCATTTGCGGAAAACTGATAGCAACACTGTCATTGTCAATGCTCTTGAGACTGGTGTTTTGACCATTATTGTTCTTCCTCTGTATGCCACAGCTCTGGAAGATCTTGCAGAAAAATAATCAATTTTCATTCCTATGCTAATGGAAAACAAATCGATGTAACTCTGCCCACAGCCTCTTTGACAAATAGCGTAACAAAGGAAAGGAGGATGAATAAAAATGATATCTACTTAACGAAAATTATAAATGAAAATACGCTGTTGTAAATTCTTTGTGAGTTTAGACATTAGTGTGTCAGATTCAGTGAGCATGTTAAGCAGAGTGCACAACTTTTATAATCCCTTTAACTCTTCTGTTATTAAAGATGTTTTATACAGGAAAAGGTGACAAGATCAATAAAAATTAATGTATGAATCAAGTTTCAGAAAGTATTGGGAGACGGGGGGCACAAAGCATAATAACATCATACCGATCAAGTTATACTATTAATTGTCAACCAAGTTCATCTCATGAAGCACCAAAAAGCTCCTATTATGTAAATAAACTGATTTTTATAATCTGATATACAGTACTATGCAAAAGGCTTGGACTGCCAAAGGAAATAGTTTAAATTATCATTATGTAGATGTAAAAGTATGATTTTTGTTTTTCAAAGGGTGTTTGCTTAGCCATTTCAAAACCTCTACCATTTGCACTAACTATATAATATACACCCATGTATTTGTTGACTAGATCACTAGCACACCATGTATGGCTATTCATAACCTCATCAACTTATTCAGCTAATTAAGTTATTTAAGTGTGCTTGAGGTGAAATCAATCAAATACATAGCTGGGGTGCCCCGGAGTAATGGTTTGGGAACTGAAGCCAAACTGCAAGATATCAGAAACTTTTTGGAGAACAGAAGAAATTCTTGTTTTTTATTGTGTTACATTTGCATATTTCCTGATTTCTGAGAGAAATTAATTAATTATATATATAATTGTATATATATAAGATATCTACTTAAAGAAATATATATGTCATGTGTATCAGTCAGACCTTGCATATTGAACAAAATTTACTAGAATTTTCCATTCAGTAAAGAAAAAAATTGAAAATATGAAAAATTCCTTCCCTCATAACTTCTGATTCCTTGAAATTTAATAAATATTTTATTATAAGTTTATCAACTTTGAGTTACATTTGTATGGAGTCCCTAAAGGAACAGAGTTGGTAAATATTATTGGTAACACTTTATTTAAAGCAGTCATCATAATGCATAATAGATACCTTCATAATGCATTATAATGCTCTATGAAGCTGTCATCTATAATGCATTATAATGGTCAGCCGCACCCACTGAGCGACATACCACCCCAATAGTTTCTGCATGTGTATTATGCACTTATTCATACAGAATGTATGCATGGTAAATTCAGCTCTTGCCTCCAGCCATTCTAGGCCTTTGGTATTTTTATTTCATGCAGTGATGTCATAGATTAGAGAAAGAAAAACACATATAGAGTGTCTGTACGAGTATAACAGTGGTCAATTGTGGTATGATACTGAAGTTGTTAGGCAGCTGATCCATTTTCCTTAAACTGGTCTGTGACCCTTTCGAAATGACCTATATTACTGCAAGAATGACTCAAAACAGTTGATGTGTTGGTGAGAGTCCAATGGCTGCTTTGCTGCCTCAAGGTCTATACAACTCAGAATCATCAAGAGACAAAGGAATTCCAAATTGTATCAGAAAATTCTGCATTAGAATGTCACAGTGTCAGTGATCTAAAACTCAAAGGGAGCTGGATCATGCAATATGACAAAATCCCAAACGAGGATGTAAATCAACAACAGAGTGGCTCAAACAGATGAAATTCGGCATTTTAGAATGGCCAGAACCCTGAACATAATACCATTGAAATACTAGAGCATGATCTGAAACAGGCCGTTCAATTAATTCATCCCAAAAATATACATGAACTGAATGGACAAAGCCAAATAGCCCCCTGTCCACTTCACGTGTCTGATTAGCAGCTACAGAAAGTGCAATGGGTCTGTATTCTTTTTACATCACTGACTTTCATGCATTTGTTCAGTAAAGATACTGTGACATAAAATGTTGCATGTGCTGTTGTTAAATTAGAATGTCTTTATTTAACATGAAGATAAAGATCAGATACATTTTACGAAGCAATTCATGAAGAAATCTAGTTGTTGACAGGCAGGGGAAGTTTAATAGGTTTTTACCCTTTTGTCCCAATTGCATCAAATATTTAAGCTTATACAGTTATCCAAATGAAAGCCGATGGGAGTATTTTGACATAAAAGAATCTATATTATTATTCCTACAGGTTTAAGACTTTGGGACAAATAGCATGTGGTAGTATTTCCCCAAACAAGAACCTTGAAAACATTATGGTGTTCTTGTGAGAACAGCTGTTGAAATGAAGAGCAACAAAATAACTGTCAGTCATGCATCTGATTGTGTTTTTATGCCTGCTAATCATTTGTTTGAGGCATCTTGTTCTTTTACTGACATCACATGATCTTCTAATTATATAGATAAGATACCGGTAGGATATGTTATAATTTCATTGTAAAAATTGGAAGTTTGTAACTAGCAATTTAAATTTCATTGAATTTAGGATCTATAGCAAGTTGCCTAGCAAGTTTCCAGTTGCCTAATGGTTTTATTTATTAAGCAAAATTTTATTTGTATATTTTGTATAGAAATATCCTCAGTGTCAGGTATGACAGAAAAGAACTTCGCTAAATGTTGTTAACATAAACCAGAAAGTAAAAATAATTTTCAGGTATTGAATCAGCTAGTCATTACTCCCAAGGTCTGGATATAGCAGACCTAGGTTCCCTAGTTCCGGTCTTGGAAAGCCGAAATCCAACAAAGTCTGCAGATTTCCTTGTTCCAACATATCTACAAGACCTGGTAATTAGCTGATTAAGGTGCATTTGAATAAGGAAATCTTCAATCTTCAATATCTACCGCAGGGTAACCCTGCGAAATAGTGACAGCCGTGGCTATTTATATTTATTTTTCTTATGTGTAAAGCACTTTGAATGACCACAGTGTACGAAAGGCGCTATATGAATAAACCCGTCTTGCTGTGATTCAGTAGTACTTTGTAGTGAATTAATGTTTCCTTATAAAGGCATAAGTCTTTTTATCCCACAACAAGGCACCCTGCCTTTGCATAATGTTAACTCATTGATGAAAAAATAATAATAGAAACATTGTTCTATTATTTGAAAATCCATTGCAATCCATAATTTTTTGCATAGCTGGATTTTCAGGAGTGCATTTGTCAGTTATGGTGAACATGTGACATTTGATATTAAATGATCTATTTAGCCTTGCACTTTGAATTATTGCATCTTGTAATCCTGAAGCATATGCCAGACACATAACCACTTAGTAAAACTACAGGTTTGAATGCCCCTGAAATTTGTTTGCTCCTGACCAAACTGAACTTGCTCCTGAATGCCCCCGCTGTTTGGTACTCTTTGTCGACAGTGGCTGTCCCTCTGACGCACAATGCTGGATTCAGAAATCACTAATCATAAAACATGAAAAGTTTTTTGACTTTTGAATCTCCTCCAAAAAGCATCTCAAGACACACACCCCTGCTTTAAGGTCTCCCTTGCATCCAAACCACAAAGATATATAAGCATATATAAGATATATAAGCAGCCCTCTTAATTAATTCAAAATTCAAAAGTTGGATTCAAGCATTTCAGAGTTTATTTATTGTTTTTTTGTGCCAGATATTTGTGTCACCTTGGAATGAGACACCTTTTAATGACCTTTGTCCAGTCTAGAGCAGAACTTATATGTTAAGTTCATATAAGTTCAAGTTCAAGAAAATAGACGTTGTAGCACAAATTCCAAATGATCACTGTCGAAGCTTAGACAAAAGAGGGTTACCTGATAGTTATATAATATATATGACTGACTAGTACTGATTATACTCAATACAACATATGCCACAACCACACAAAACTGCTATAGAAAGTGTATGTAAGGTGTAATTGCATTTTATCACAAAAATGAGACAAATTATGTGTAGTATACAATACTACGTATGTGTGATATATCCTTAATATTTAACAAATGTGATGTGTCACTCCCTATAACAACTGGTTACCTATGTAGTTTTATTCTTATTTATTTTATTTTATGTGTTATATGTCTTATTTCATATTGTTTAATAATTAAATTTGTGATGGAACTACTCCATAAACCAATGAGTGAATGGGTCATATCAAGACGACACTTAGAATTGCTGATAGCAAAGTACAGTAATCATAATGCTATATAAAATATTCATGAAGGAGTATTATTCTACCTTGTTCAGAAAGCCAATCAATCGAACAAATAATATATTAATAATACTAGTGGTACAACCAGGACTAAAAGAGAACTGAGAACAAACAGCATAAAAGTACAAAGTTAAACCTGTGATATATATATATATATATATATATATATATTATGTGCATGAACATTTCATTGAATTATCAGTTAAATGATGTTACACTGAGAAATCATTGTTTCAGCCAGGGAGAAGCTTAGCTCTGACGATTTCCCATTTGCCAGATGCCATCTGCTGTACAGCAGTGAGATCAGCAGCCAGACCGTCTCGAACATAAATCAGCTGCTGCAGAAACCAATCCTGGAAAAGAACTAATTTTCCTATTAATATCAAAAAATGTGTTACGTTCTACTCCAGTTATATAACTGAATTTATATATTTAGCTATCAGTGATTCTTCTTTAATAGCTGAAATAGCACCGACCACATGGCAGACTGAACTCTTTTCCTCAAAGGAACCATTCCAGAGCTAATTCCTTCGCCATACTTACTCCTGAATGATAAGATGAACTCTTAAAGTCTCTATCAATGAAAAATATATCTTAATTCTCCAGAAATCAAGCCAGAAGCAGCACTTATAGAATTCAGTGAAAAATGTACATACTGTTTTTCACATTATTATTATTATTATTATTTTTTGTTCTTCTTCTTCATTTGTTTGTTATAAAACATGTTTTTTTTATGTTGTGGAGACCATTTTTCAGGTAAAATGCCGAAAGTCTCGTATTTGCTTTGGTTACTTAGGGTTAAGGTTAGGGCCGGGTAGGGGTTAAGGTCGTGATGTTGGGATTAGAGTTTTCCCCATAGGAGTGAATGAAGAGTCCCCACAAAGATATAATTACAAACCTGTATGTGTGTGAGCATGTTTGCGTGGTATGTCGCTTTACCTGCAGAACACTCAGGTGCACTTGCAGCATGTCCTTTTGCTTTTCTAAATAGGCATTTGTCGCTCTGTGTTTGATTTGGAGTTTGTGCAGGTTTTGGTTCAATTCTTCAGTGTTCTGCAATAGATTATCCATATATTCAGTCTGTCAATGCCTATAGTGCTACACGATTATAAGATAGGTGCACATTGCTTTTTTGCACTCAGTATATTATAGTTACATTACAGTCCACAATATAAAACTATGTTTTGAATAATTCATACACTTTGGTCTCTCTAGCTGGCCCACTCTTGCAAGATGTAAATAAGCTATTTATACTGAATATACCACATGTTTACCTTGCTAGTCTGAGTAAACTGCTGTGGGAAATCAGAAGCAGGTCTGCAGCTTCTGTCCATTTATGAAATACAATGTAAAGCCCATACGGTGTCTATCTTCAGGTGGGTTATGTACGGGTGGTTACAATGTAGCACAAGAAAATTAACCTTTAACTACATAAGTTACTAAAATAAGGGTTCATTTATTCATACCAGTTAATTTAACTGCTTATCTTGTGAGCAGAAAACTCAAAGGAGATCTTTATAACACAGGAAGAGCACCACAGGATGGGATGTGCTGCAGTATTTTTTCTCATGTGAATGATTTTTTTTCCAGATTGTTGGCAGCTGAAAAATTAACCAATAAATACGCCACCTAGTTGTCACTTAATAAATTGCATTTTCAGTGCAGTGGTGCATGCTGTTCTGTATTCCATCAATGAGCAGCATGCAGTACTTTCATAGCGTCACATAGCTGATTTTAAAAATGAAAAAGAAACCCTTGAATAACTCAGGCTGTATCATTTCACTCTCTTGGTATAATACTCCTTTGTATAATTTACCAAATAAGTATGAATAGCCCTGGCGTGCTCCAAGTGTCTGCTGATGCTTTCTCAGGCCTTCAGACCCTATCCCGATTTTTGCAGTCACACTTACAGCCTCTTCCAGCTCCGCCTGTTGTTCTTTACGTGTCCTCTCTGTGTTCGACTGTTCCTGGTCCAGCTCAACCTTCATTACAGATATTTTACCCTAAAATGTCATCACAAATAACAAATCACTTCAGGGTTATACTATTGTCATTTTGAAACAATGATAATTTCAACAATCATAAATAGTAAGTTATTATTATAATACATCCATCCATCTTGTACCTACTTATCCAAGACAGGGCTGCAGACTGGTTGGAGGCAGGGACTGAAAGTCAGTCTATTTCAGGGGACAGAAACAAACTATGGGCAATTTGGAGATGTTTTAGTCTATGGGAGGAAATCAGACTGCCTGGAGGAAACCCCACGTGTCTCAGGAAGAACGCGAAAGCTGCACGCGCCATGCAGGGTGGGATTTGAACCCCGAATTGCAGACGTGTGAGGCAGCATTGCTTCGCTGCCCTACCATGCCTCACTTTACCCGGACATACAAAGTGATAATTGGTTTAAACATTGCACACTACAATATTTGATTTCTTCAATGAAAAAAATGTCATGATCATTATTCCAATTTAGTTCTTTAAAATGATGAAAGTTGGCATGCGGGTTACATACAATGGTCAAGTGCAACCAAAGACAGGACTGTGAGATTCTTAAGGCTATATTTTGCGTACTCAATCTAAACATTTTGGATTCTATGCTGTTACATTTAACAAAAAACATCTTATAAGGACTCAAAATAGTGTAAAATTAACCATTATGCCTATAACAATATTCTACACATATACTTACACCTATGTTGAGCTTGGATTCACAGATTGCTAAGAAACCCATCATTAAGTAGGAAGAATAAAATATTTAAAAGACAGGAAATAGTTTAAATGAAAGATAAAGACTAAATGAAAACAAAGTAAAAAAGAAACGAGACAGAAATCGTTGTCATACTTTGAGGATTTCCTGTTCCTTCATTATATCCATTATCTTTTTCTTCATATTCTCTGTCACTTCCTTTTGAGAGAACCACAGATACAATCATACAAAGCAAAACCTGTCTAAACATTTATATATATACAGTACATGCAATGCATTTTTAGCTGCATGTGTGCTTATATATTGTTTTTATATATGTATGTTACCAAGCCCATCTGACCCTATGCAGCTGGGGGGGGGGGGTGTTTATGTTTCATCAACCCTTGTTTATTAAGTCTTCTGGAAGATACAGATAAAACATTCCAACGTCTACCGGTATAGGAAGTAACGTTTACCCCGTCACACTTATGTACTTATTATGCCATACTGAAGGCTTTCGATTATATATGCTGCTTCAGTCATCTTCAGAAGAAATTCTCTCACTTCACTGGGCAAACTTATCCTACAGTATTTCTCATTCAGATCTGAAAACATTCAGTTGACTCTGTCCGTATATATAAAACAAAGTCCCAAGTTACAGCCAAGATATAACCTATAACTGGACAGGTACATCACGGATTTTCATGTCCTACACCTTCTCACATACTTTCTCATTAGAACAAGCTAATACTTTAGACCAGAAGTACTGTGTCCCCCTAATAAAAGAATCTCAGCCATGGCAACTGGAATGATGACTGATGAGCCAATGCAGAACTCTCAGCTCAGAGACGGAAATTCAGTAATGCCTCAGTTCAAAATAGTATTGTTTTGCCACAAAATTACAGACTCAGAGTAAAGGATGACGAGAATGAGCAAAGAGAAAGCACAAAAACATTAAGAATAACAAAATGAAAATGCAAACGCAAAAAAAAAGGCTGCAAAAAGACTACGGCTTTTCTGTGATTTTCTTGAACATTATGAATGGGAGATTTCATTAACACACAATTCAGAAACAGATACAGTTCTTTCTCTCTCACACACACACACAAGCACACACACACACACACACACATACACACACACACAGATGTTTGTAATTATATTGTAATGGGACTCCCCATTAATTTCTATGGGAAAACTAAACATAATCCCAATATGATGACCCTAACCCCTACCCATCCCTAACCTTAACCATAACCAAGTCACCACACTAAGACTTTTGCCATTTTTAGTTTTTCGACTGCATTCACAGATGTTTGTGGGGACCTGAAAATTAGTCCCCAGAATGTCAAAATAACAGGGTTTTATTATACAGTATTGTGAGGGCCACTTGGACTCCCACAATGTAGTATAAACATAATCCACACACACACACACACACACACACACACACACACACCACCCTAAATCCAGCCAATCCAGAGTGTGAGAAACAGCAAGTTTGGCAAGAAAGCAAATAAGGAAGCTTAATGCACAATTCCCTGCCAGCTGGCTGGCACACGTGCAGACATTCTTCTCGTGAATTTGTAGATGTTTCACTGGACCTCTTATTACGTGTATAACTAGGGCATGCAGAAGTGTGCAGTGTGAGACAGACCCTGATCTCCAGCTCCGTCATGAGGCTCCATGGCTCCAAACTCTCCAGCTGGGCCTTGGTTGTGCTGTGAGTTGCAGCCACATGGGAGAGCTCTGCGTTTGCTTTGTACGTCTGCTCCTTGTTGTGACTAATCTGCAACAGCATCCGCTTCCTGTCACTGTGAAGCTGCTTCGCAACCTGGCCACTGAGAGAGAACAAGCGAAAGCCAACATCTCCTTCTGTGCGTTATTGATTCCCAGTGCGCTACAATTTCAATACAGGCTGTCATGACTAATGCACAACAGTACAATACACCACCTGTGGCAACAAAAAGACCACATCTGAAAAAGTTACCCCCAAAACCATGTCATCTCCCTTAAACATAAGAAGCATAATCCTCAAATGAAATAGATTCTCAATCTACTGAGCTAAATAAAATTCTTATTATTAACTGAAGTAAAATGCCAGATGTCAAAAAACAGAAAAACTGAAATTCCCCATTGTGCTACTTATAGACAATATGTAAAAAAAAACTGAAATAAAGAAAAAAATCCACATTTTCAGGGTGAACTGTAAAAAAACCTCAGTATTTTTTTTTTTACCTGTGTCTAAAACTATCTGTCTGTCTATTGATCAGTCTTCCAAACCAAACAAACATCTTACTTGGAAACTTAGACAGTGTAAACATAATAAAAAAGAACATATTGATTTAAACTGTTAAGGGATCTGGATTTTTTGAGTATTCTTTTTAGAATTCCTTGTCTGCCCTGGTATGCTGTAAATAATGGTGGCCCCAAAGGGCTAATCATTCAACCAAGTCATTGTTGTGTATATATACACACACACACACACACACACACACACACACATATATATATAAGATTAGAAACACAAAGGTAATTGTGTCTGTCAATGTCAATAGCAAATCCTAAGAGGAGCTTATTTGCATACTGTCAAAATACATATGCAAAATAAATTTGAAAAATCAAACATATAACATCATGATGATACATTACCTAAAATTCCTTCTAAATCCGGTGTTCTCTCCTACTGAGTATGGTTGTCTATCTATAGCAATAAACACCCCAATAGCCATAATTGCGTTTTTAGCCCAGTCTGAATTTCCTGGTAAAAGCGCCTTGAAATTCGACAGGGAGACTGACTTGCGGAAGTCGTTTCTACCTTGCTCCGGTCGTACACACACTCGGATAATGTTGCCTCAAATGAGCTGACACGTTGGTTATGTCTCCAGTAACATCTCTTCAGTATAACAGAGCCGACAGATGGTCTTGATCTTATCAAATACTCTCTCTTCGATGTTGGTGTAATTTACTGGGAGATCAAAATTCCGATTGCATTGACTGTACTGTTGACTCTCTGTACTAACTGCTCAATCTTCGCATTTTGTCCTTGCCTTGCACAATATGTTTCATGCATGTACTTATGTTAATCTTGTCTTACATATTGTCATGATTCTGCCTCAGGAACAGGGAAAGCGGCACCTCTTCAGCCCAAAGACAGGTGGCCGCCAACCTCCATCAGCACCATGGACAGCATCCACCTGTCAAAATTTCAGCACCTCTGTTTTGGACCAGCTGTTGAGAGCCGCTCCACCCCTAATTCTCCACGCCTGGTTCCCACTAACGGCTCCAGCTGGCTCCTGTCTGGGGAAGCCTCCCTCAGTGCTCAGAATGAAGACACCCTCTGAGGTACTTTGGCAGGTGTCTAGCTGCCGCCTGCAGCCTGGCTGAAGTACTGTGATACCCTCTCCAAAGCGAATGAAACTCAGGCCCAACTGGAGTCAACTACCGACCTGAACCTGCCAGACCATGCAGCCCCTCACCACCTACCCTCTTTTCTAATAATCATTGCCTTCCTGGGGTGACACTCCTTGAACCCACACTTGCCTATGTGTCGTGCTTGCTAAAAAATAATTTTTCTAACCCTAGGTGCTTCCCTGTTACCAGTAGGAGCTAATTCACATTTTTCTCACACATATTTCCATCCACCGCCAAACTGCATATTCATTACAGGGCTGGTGGGGGAGGTGGGGGGGAAGCAGAAGAATCATTCCTTAACTGCAAAGTCTTACGGAAATCACCTCTTTAAAAACACTTGTTTTGGTCCCAGGTGTGGCAACATTTTGGACTCACACAAATGCTCTCTCACTAATCACCTTTCCTCTCTTATTTAGAAAAGGAGATCTTTAGTATAAAAGAGCTGTTACAAGAATTAATGGTAACACTTTACTTAAGGCCGTGTTTTTAGTAGTCTATAAACACATTCATAACAAATTGTCACGTCGAGAAGGGGAAACACAACCCAAAGGCAGGCTGTTGCAGTGCAAAGACCCTTTACAGGGTGGTTTATTAACAGGACACAGAAACACCAGCTAACACAATGACAGAACTAGAGATCATAGGACTGGGGCACTATATATATATATATGGCTTATTAGGGCACAACACGAGGCAGCTGTGGATGGTTCACAAAAGGGCAAAAACACTAGGAAAGACTAACAAGCAGAAGGAGTGTCCAGTACAGACAATGCCCTAGAGGAAACGAGGGGATCTGACATGTGGAGTGGGCAGGGCGTGACACAAATAATAATGCATTCATAAAGCGTTATAAACACATACATACATAAATAACATACACAAAACAGATTATAGCCATGAATATTATGCATTATGGATGGTCTGTGAAGCACTCATCTATAATTCACTACCTTTAGATACCTTTATAATGGTCAGCGTAAGCATTAAGGATGCTTTGTATTGCATTATAATCTGGCTATAATCTGGTACGCCTTTTAATAAATAGTGATAGCCATATTTATAATACTTTGCGTATGCATTATAATGCGTTTCGAATGCGCTTATAAATTACTAAAAGCATGGCCTTAAGTGTTACCGAATCCATTTTAATTAATTTTAATTATAAATTTGAACAGATTAAAAACAAATTAGATATCGATTTTTCCTAAATTGTGCAGTACCTAATTCCATCATAAGCATGGACCAAAGCTATTTCACTGCTATTAGATTACTGTAAAATTACTTGCACAAGGGGTTCAAAAGGTTTGCAGCCAGCTCAGGCAGCATATGGTTATCTACACCTTTGTGACTAAATTATTCTCTGCTTTATATATATTCTTTTCAGAACACAACCATTGTATCCCACTTGATAATGGTCCTTTGATGCAGAGAGGGCCAATGGAACATTTCAGAAGCACATGGGAGATCTCACTATACTCCTGTGCATATCTGTGTATACTGTACTATTATTCAGCACATCCTTTCACATCAATGTTAAGGTACATGAATCTCATACCACATTTTATGCTACTGAATTAAAATGTTTTATTTATAACTATGATTTTTTTTCAGTTTATTCAGGCATTTCTGAAATCCCAAATCTCTTTACTCGATTTAGCTGCAACGTTTAAAATGATCAGTCCTTATTTTACCTTGAATAATGGTTTCAAATTTGTATTTCTATTGACCCTAGCTTTCTGTCTCCTCACCAATAATTCTTGCCTGCCTCCTTACAGCCAATAATAATAATCCCTACTAGGCTATGCTCACCCGTAACACCAACTTTAGGAAGGTTGCCCTTCTGGTAGCAATGTCTAATGGCTGGGATACTGATAGTCCACACCTGTGTCAGTAATGTGAGCACATATGCAGCCCTTTATGTTACTCTAGTGGACTTTACAAAAATAATCATTGAAGGAAGCTTTCTTCCTCCTGCCAAATGCATAAGAATAAAAGAGAGGTGTGACTTCTCATTTCCTACTGTTTGTTTGTAACATATTTCTCCCATTCTCATTCACAGTTCAACCCAGTGGAATGTGAAATGCCTCCTTTGTGGAAATTGTTGAGTATCCCACCATATTCGCTAGTTTCCAAGTCAAAAATGCATGAAAATTCTGCACTGTTCTACAAATTATGGACCCTTGATGAAAATTGGTTGAAAGTAGCTGATTTCTACCCATAAAGCTAATTTTTACTAAAAATTACTTGTAGAACCAATAAAAAAATTTGGAATTCGTTTTTGGCCAGATCATTGTTTTTGAGTTGTGGCACGATTTCTGATATGCTTGCCCTCTGCTCTCTTCCTCAGCATAAAATAGCATAACATAACATAACATACATTGTGACAATGTCATGTCCTGCCCACCATGTCTACCTGGCCCACTGTCTCTGCCCTGGTGTGAATCAAACAAGCCACACCTGTTACTCATTTGTCTGTGTTGATCACTCCCAGCTGCCTCTCATTAGCTCCCTTGTTTCTTTCGCATATAGCTGCTTCCTAGTCCTGTGTTCCTCAGTCCAGTCATTGGTGTCCCAAACCCTTTTGTTGCTCGTGCCCTTCTTTATTCTGTTCCTCCCATTTTGATCCCTCGTGATCCTGTTTATTTCAAGTCTTTGTCCTTTTGAGTTCAATAAACCCCCTTTTTGTTTCACTGCCACGCCTGCCCTCGAGTCCTTCATCCCACAAGTCACAACAAACATACGTTCCCCCAGGCCATTCTTAGTATGATTTGGTTATAATTTGAACTTTCCAGGAGCCAAGTGCAGAGGGAAGAACACAAAATAGGAATGTTATAAACAAAGGAACCAACTAACCAAGTTGTGGGTTTGAGTAACCTGCAACCTCACTGGAAAAATCAAACGAAACTGAACCACAAATTAAACTAGCTACAAATGCCAGACCAAAATAAGCATGAAACAGTGCTTGACCACAGATGAAGACTGGGCAGGTTGTTCTGACTGTTTATATAGCTTTATATGCTTTATATATTGTTTATATAGCTCAGGGGAGGTAAACTTGATCCATGGAGAGCCACTGCGGGTGTGGGTTTTTGGGATGACCCCTCAATCAACAAATAATACAGCAGTGGTTTTCAACTCCAGTCCCAGGGACTCACTGTTGTTGGCTGATTGAGAGGTCATCCCAAAAGCACACAGCCACAGGGGTTCCCCAAGGATCAGGCTCGCCACCCCTGATATAGCTGTTTATACATTTTACCGAGCAAATCCACTGCCTGCACTTCCGATTGTCATGGTTTTGCGTTCCATCCTGGAATGTCCAGTCCTGTCCAGTCCTGAAATATCCAGTCCATGTCCAGTCCAGTCCAGTCCTGAAAGCTCCACCTGGTTCATGGAATGTAGCTCAGCAAATACCTGTTTGTGTTACTAAATTATGATTGTAAATGGAAACAGAAAATGTTTATCATCTATAATAAAAAATATATACTTTATAGCCTAAAGTCAGTGTGCGAAATACCCGTCAATATTCAGGGGGGGGTCCCCATCTTCCTATTGTTGCGCAATAGGGAGATGGGGAGATCTTGAGACCCCCTTAAAATTTTGCTTTTGAGGCTTTCGGGGGGTCTCATGGATTAATCAGGGGTGTCGGACCCCCCCAAACCCCCCCGTATTTCGCACACTGCCTAAAGTCCAATCATAAATGAACAAGTGGAAGTATTACTAATATTTTTCAGCCAATAATTATAGTGTTACAGTTATTCCTAAAATCTATGCAGTTCTTGAACAGCATTGCTTTCAAACATGACCACTGATATGTGTCCTGCCTCGCTCGTCCTGCCCCGTCGACCACGCCTACTCGTTACCCTCGTGTGGATTCCCTGTGTTTACCAGCTGTTTCCTGTTGCTGTCATTAGTTCCTTGTATTTAAGTCCGCGTTACGTTCGTTTCCCCAGTCCGGTCATTAACGTCCATCATCAGTGTTTTGCCTTGCCTGGTGTTTTCCTTATTAAAAACCCTCGTTTCCCCGACGATTGCTTCTGTCCTGCTTCGCCGCTCCATGCTCGAGTGCTGCGACACGACAGAATGACCGGACTCACAAACAAGAAGCCTCAGTTGAGCCAGGCGGAATACCTGGACCTTGCTCAGGAGGCTATCTATTGGCTACAACAGCCCGAGGTCCAGGAGGACCCCGCTGCCTTCGCCCTGGCTACTCGGACTGGGGATATCCTGGAGCAGAAGTTCCCGTTCAAGGATGCGCACCTCGCAGGCGAGGTACGGGCAAACCTGCGGCAGCTGCGACGTGGGGTAGTGGAAGCCAACCTGAGGCAGGTAGCCACCGACTGTGGTTTACCTTATGGTCCCCTGGCGCAGTGGCCAGAGGTACCCCAGACGCCACCAGCAAAGACCAGCAAGAAAAAGAAGCGGAAGAGCCGCAGACAGCAAGACGCACCTGCGCTCCTCCTGGGGGAGGTCTCGGTTTTGGCCGCCAGTTCTGCTACGGATCGGGTAGAACCCCTCCCGGTCCTGAACCCCGCGGTGTTCGGGCCAGACCTCACCGCTGCTGCTCTGCTTCCGGAACCAACAGCCTGCCCCTTTCTAGGAACGCGCTTGGCTCTTAAAGGGGCCAGGTCAGTTTGGGATGCTATCCCACGGGTTCCCAAGGTGTGTGCAGCAGCGCCCCCTGTGCCCGCAACAGCGCCCCCTGTGCCTGCAGCTTCTGCCCCAGAGGTCCCTGTGCCTGCAGCCTCTGCCCCAGAGGTCCGTGCCAGTGACAGTGGTCCCAGTGCCTGCCACGCCCACCACGCTCCCGGTGGTCCCAGTGCCTGTAGCGACGTTGCCGGCCCCGGTGCCAGCGAAGACGCCCGCAGCTTCGTCCTTTGTGATCCCCGTGCCCACAGCATCGCCACCCTTGGAGGTCCCAGTGCTCCCTGTGCCCGCGACGATACCGCCAGTGCTCCCTGAGCCTGCAGCGGCGCCCCCGGTGTTTCCTGAGCCCGCAGCAGCGCCACCAGAGCTCCCAGTGCCCGCGTCGTTGCCGCCAGAGCTCCCAGTACCCACGACAGCATCTCCCTGTGCCCGCAGCTTCGGCCCCGGGGCTCCCTGTGCCCGCGACAGCGCCCCCAGTGTCGTCGCCCTCGGAGGTCCCAGTGCCCACAGCGTCGCCGCCCTCAGAGGTCCCAGGGCCCGCAGCAACGCCGCCTGAGGCTCCTGCTGCATCCGAGGCCCCTGTAACCGAGGAGGTCCCAGACTGCCAGACCGACGCTCCTCCCTCCAGCTAGAGTGGGACCCCCCGTAGCTCTCTCCGTGACTGCCCCCGTGGCTCTCTCCGTGACTGCCCCCGTGGCTCTCTCCGTGACTGCCCCCGTGGCTCTCTCCGTGACTGCCCCCGTGGCTCTCCCCGTGACTGCCCCTGTGATCCCCCCACCATCACCCCAGCGTGATAGGCCTCGGCCGTGTCCCCGCCTCTCCGTATCCCGTAAAGGGAGGGGACACCTGCACCGGGGCTGGGTCACGCCCGCCCTGCCCCCCTGTTCGCCTGTGGTCCCCCTGGCTGAGGCTCAACGGTCGCCTGCGGGTCCTCCGGCTCCTGCTCCGGCTCCTGCTGCTCCCTCCTCCCCTCCGCTTGTGTCCCCTTCGCCTTCCTCCTCGGCCCCTCCGTCAGTCCCTCCACCTTCCCCCTCCCCCCCTCGTCGGTACCTTCTGCTCCCTCCTCGTGCTCGCCATGGGTCCCGCCTACTCCGGCCTCGCGCTCGCCTGCTGCCCCTGCGGCTTCCGCGCCTCGCCTGCTGGGGTTCCCTCCGGCTCCCCGTTTCCCCCCGCCTTTTGCCTCCTCACCTCCTGCCTTTGTGCCCCATGTTTCCTCCCCGTCCCTCGGTGTCTTCTGGTCCCTTCGTGCACCCTGTGTTTGTTCCCCGGTCCCCTGTGCCTCCTGGTCCCTTTGTGCCCCGTGGGTGTGTTCCCCGGTGTTGTCCCGTCCTTGTCCCCCTCCTTGGGTTCTGTGTTCCCGTTTTTGGTGCCCCTGTGTTTGTCTGCGTTCCCCGTGGTTTGTGGTTTGTTGTCTGAGTTGGTCTCCCTGTGCCTGTTTTGCGTGTCTGTGCTGTTCCCTGTGCCCCGTTGATGTTTTTTGCT
>JAODKC010000082.1:9223825-9261672 GCA_026777985.1 Mormyrops attenuatus
CTCGTTACCCTCGTGTGGATTCCCCGTGTTTACCAGCTGTTTCCTGTTGCTGTTATTAGTTCCTTGTATTTAAGTCCGCATTACGTTCGTTTCCGCAGTCCAGTCATTAACGTCCATCGTCAGTGTTTTGCTTTGCCTGGTGTTTTCCTTATTAAAGACCCTTGTTTCCCCGACGATTGCTTCTGTCCTGCTTCCCCGCTCCGTGCTCGAGCGCTGCGACACGACATATGTGAATATTCCTACCCATAACAAGGCAGTTCATTTTTAATATTTGTGCAGAGATTAACCAGATCTTGGTGAAATAATATTAAGGTCATGGAATAAATATACTATGAATATAGTGAATTACATTTGAGTTATATTATAAGCAAAGTGTATGTCTTAAAGTAAAATCACTTACCTTAGAATACCTACATTGAAAATATTTGACCTCTTATAGTCTTGCAATTTCAAAAAGATCAAATAGCTGTCAGTAAATCAATATTTTCTTCTTCAACATTAAATCTGTTACATTAATGATATTTATGATAATTGTTTTTTTTTTGTTTTTATAACAGACATTGTAATTACACCAGTGTAATGTTTCACATTGTATGTCCTTTTTACTCATTTAATCATTCAATTACTTAAATGACTGGTTGACTGATTTAGTGATATAATTCATGAAATAATAACTATAGGATAACACCAACCTCTGGGCAGTTTTCCTACTGGATTCTTCCAGCTCTGGTTCATATTCTGTATTTTTTTCACAAAGAGCTTGGAATTCCTTTTGTTTATCAAAATCCTCCTCCAACTTAAGGATGTTCCTGTCCTCAGCATGTTTCTATAATGTAAGCAATTGATAGTTGTGTTTAAGCACTACATAAGCACAACATACAAAGTGTGTTTAAGCACACATTGTAGGCCTTCATGTAACTCACACCATCATGAAGAGGCAATGCTAAACACAAAACACACTTTAAAATGCTGGGCCAAAATACTGTAAAAGAAAATATCACATGACACAAAATGGTGAAAAGAGTAATCATGACAGTATGCTTAACATTACTTTAAATTGTACTTTGTTGCAGTTCTGATATATCTTAAGATGATTAATTGTTAATCTTCATCTTCTATTTTACATGAATTTATCTGAACAAAAGACTGACATATAAGTGCATTATACATTTACATTCATTTTTGCAGTTGTTGATAAATGCCCACGGCAGCATAGAAGAGAGGAATACTTGAGGTCAGAGATGAGGCCTAGTCAGTAGCCAGGACCTCTGGAACAGCTTAGGTTAGTAAACCACAGCCTGCTGGACAAGAGCACAGATCCTTAATTGAATTGAATTTGTATTTAGAGATCAGTGATCATTGTTGACACACCACAGCACACAGTGCACAACAACAAAATGCATCCTCTGCATTTAACCCATATGTGACATCATGACATAGCAGGGAGCAGCTAATTCAGTACTCAGGGAGCAGTACCTTGCTCAGGGTACCTCAGTAGTACTTGCTGGTCGGGGATTCAAACAAGCAATCTTTCAATTACAAGTGCGCTTTCCTAACCATTAGGCCACCACTAATGCACTGAGCTACATACCACGTGTCAGGCTCATAACAATGAAAAGTACACAAACCATAAGGACAACATAAGGGTGTCATTTGTTGCAAATAAGTATGCAATACGTACTTAGGAAAATTACCACATAGGGAAGATATATATAAAATCTAATCCTCTATGACAGTGGTTCTCAACTGTGGGGCTGCGGCCCACTAGCGAGTCTCAGGAGTGTGGGGGCAATTTATTTGAAAAGTGTAGAAATAATTACGACATTGCTAAAGCTAGGGCTGGGTTGTAATCTACAGGCATTTTGACAACAAAGATCTGGAACCTGGTGCCACTTTACAAGTCCCTGGGCTGTGTTGACCTGGAACTTTTGTTCTCCTGGCCACTTTTGTGTGTTGTTTTCACAATGCACAACAGGAACTGGGACCTTTACGCTAAATGAGCATGGGAGACACAAAAAATGTGTAGGATAAACATAATTTCATATGAAACTAGACCACCACACCAAAACTATGGAAGATAAAAAAGTCATTTTGTTATTTGTTAGTTATTGGGGGGATCGATCACGATCAAAATGGGACACAGCCTGTAATTTATATTTTACCTATATACTCGGGAGAAGTATCATGAGAAGTATCATGAGTTCCATGATTTAGTTTATTAGATTCACCTGCGTGCTGTTCCTCTGAGCCTCTTGATTGTTCTCCCCTGTCCTGTGTTATATTGTTAGCCTGTGTATTTAAGTACCTGATCCTGCTTTGATCCCTGTGGAGTCATTGATTCTCTGATGTTGTGATGATTTTGCTGTGTGTTTGTAGTTCCATTTAGGTTACTCTGTGTTCCAGTGTGTTATGTTTGCTTCTCTGCCTGTTCTTTGTGTCCTCTTTCAAATATAATTCCTAAATATGTAAAAGAAGGAAGTGAAACGGGCTGTTTTGAACTGTTACCTGACAGTCTTAACCACGCCCCCAAATGTAACACGCCAGCCCACTTTCAACCACAATGGACATGCACTTCAGGACTTCAACAGTTCTCCAGTTCTCTCTTGGCTGTGTCTGAATTCAGGGGCTGTATCCTTCTAAGGCTGCATTTCAAGACCAAATGCATCGCAGTAGTGTGACAAGGCTGTCCCATTTCAAAGGCATCTTCAAATGCAGTCAGAAATGCGTCCTTTTTTTGCCATCGGGAGAATCCTTCGTGGTCCAACATATCCCAAGATTTGCCAAAGCTTTCTTTTCAAACTTCGAAGAACGCAGTCTACAAAGGCTATGCTTTCATACACCACATAATTCAAAGGATGCAGCCCCTGAATTCATACACAGTCATTGTGAAGAACAAAGTGGAGAACAACATTGAAAATGGCAGGTTGTATGCATCTCGCACCCCCTAAGAAAATGTCACCTTGGGCCCCCTGCTTGGGTTGGTACTTTCAGTTGCTCAGTTGATTTTGCTGAGTGGGGGGATTTTGGGGCCCCCTGAATTTGTCATGGTATCTATGCCCCTCACACGCCCCTGCATATTGGTTGAGGCGGTAACAGGGATGTTAGCACTTTTCATACACTTCCCATGGAACCGATCTGGACACAGAGGGTCTTTGTTATAAAAAAAGACTGAGAACCATTGCTCTATGACAGGGGTGGCCAATCTTACCCAGAAAGGGCCACTGTGTGTGCGGGTTTTCGCTGCAACTGCCTAATTAGATTACTAATTAGAGGACTGATTGGCTGAAGAGTCCTCACACCTGGGTTTGAACAGCTGACCTAAAGGTTACCCCAAAAACCAGCACAAACACTGGCCCTTTGCGGATAAGATTGGCCACCCCTGCTCTATGACATTGTCTGTAATGTCGTCAAATAGATAGAAGTCCGAATGTCTGAGAAATAAATCATTAAAAACAAGACAAAAAGCCCAGGAAAATAAATAAATGAATCTAACTGAAGGCAATATCTTCATTATTTACAATTGACGATAACAGATTACAGATATTATGACAAAACAGACCAGCATATCACTGATTAGGTCAAACCACTGTACCATTTGCAGTATAATAATATTTTCAGCTGTGGCTCCAGCCAAGAATATGAGAAAAAAGCAGCTATTTGGGAAAGATAAAAGACACAAAGTCTGGAATGTATGTAGGAGAATAAATAAATGGACAAATGGAGGAACAGACCAAAGACAGAGGCATCATTAAGGGAATCATTTAGGCGGGGGTGGGGGGGACTTAGGACGATTCCAAAAAATTTGGAACATAATGATCTGGGTTGCAAGACCAATATGATGCGTTTTCTTGGGGCCCACAATCGTTAGCGTTGCCCCTGAAGAGAGAGCCAGGTGGGATATATTAACATGAATAACCCAAGGGATGCCCCCTCAAATACTAAAAATTGTTAATCTTACTACAGGTAGCTTAACTAAATGTTTTGGGCTACAGGATGAAACCAGAATACCCAGAGGAAACCCAGCAGCATGGAGAGATCATGCAAACTCCACATACTTAAGCTTCTTCATGGGTCCCAGGACTTTGGTTTCAATCATAACAACATCCAGTTATAAACAACAAAAACCCTACCTGATATGAACTGGTACCTAATCAGCATAGAGCAATTCAGTGCTAGCTATTTAACTGGTGATACAGCTGAGGTGAATTGCCAGGAGAGGTCAGGAGCATTACTGCAAAAGAGGAAAATTAAGGAATCTGTGGCTGGTCCTTTGAAAGCACAGGCAGATTAGTGTATTGTCCTCAATACACTGAATACCCCACTTTTAAATTAGCAGTTTTGTTCGTTCATTTTTCAGAAAACAACTGAGATACAGTGCACACAAAACAGGCAGCTTTCTGAGTGAAACTGCATGCAAATGAAACAAAATGCATTTTGAGCGTATTCAGAATTAAATTAAACACTGATAAATGCATAGTGATTCATTTGGAACACAGAAATATACACAAGAGTTACCAGATGGAGACAACAGACAACACTCGCTTTCAGGAAAGACTTTCTGTGTAGATTGAATTTTCATTAAAAAGCTCGATTCTTGGCTTTCTCGCTATGATCAAACCAGGCCAGAACAGACAGTTTTCATCACTGCTCAACACCTGGTCCCATTTTATTACAGGCTGCCTTCAATAGGACCATTGTTAAAACTGTATTATATCATCGGTTAAACTGATGAATCTGTGTTATCACTCAATGTTGTAGGAGAAAAGAAATCTAAAAAATGCTTGGTGTGTGGGGGTCTTTCTAATTTAATTGTGACCAAATGTGCCAAAAACCACATACTGTGTGCGTGAAAATAAATTATTTAAAAATAAATTCAGTGATAGAGTACCATGAAAACTACATGAGGGAAGAGCATGTATATAACAGATGTTTCAATGCAGATACATTTTATTAATATTTGTTTTGTGTATATTTGATGTATTAAGAATGCATTAATGCATAGTGTTTTTCTTCAGAAAATCGTTTGTAGACTATTTGTGTTTCGTTTACTGAGCTATTTTTAAATGAACCTAAGGAGATTGTTTTTGTCTCCATCCATCCATCCATCGTCCAAACCGCTTATCGTCTCCATCATTTATATTTATAGTAATTTTACATCATTAAGGAAAATCACAATGATACGTCAAGTAATAATTTCTCCATCATTTGAAACTGATTCCTGCTCAAGCTGAGAATTTGATTGAATAGAATATTGCTTATTGAATATTGAGTTTGGCTTTATAAGCTAGCTGTTCCTCTGTCTCCTTCATTTTATTGATGTAAGCACTCCAGTCATACTTCCACTGGCCCAAATCTTTTCTGCCAACCAAAGAGCAAAAATATCGCTTACTACTCAGAAACATCTGTGAATACATTCAGCTAGAACTGGTGCTGTCAGAAACAACAGCATTACATTCCCTGGACAACCCTGTGACTTGCTCCGCCCATCTAATTCATACTCACCAACTTGTACAATTTCACACTCACCAACTCACCAACTTGTACAATTTCAGGAAGTACTGAATGGAAATGTGAAAGTTTAGAAATGTGTTTTTACCTGAATGCTGTGACTTTATGTATTGATATGTTGGTGTGATCTTATACTTAATTTATGTCACATTTCACTTCCATGACGATTTTCAGAATCTTTCCCCACCAGTTAGGTGTTTACTTGTATTCCTTTGTATGTTTTAGTGTCCATGTTTGAAAATGACATTCATATTACATACTTTCTCTTTATACTGGTTTACTTTCTCTCTCACTTTAAAAATAGGATCTTAATTGTAAATACTAAAACATAAAAGAGTGACTGAAAGTTTATGAAATGAGCTTAAGTTAACAGATCACAGAGGAGTAAAGACATAGAATATCAAACACATGTGTCCCAGTTTAACTGGGACAAGTAACATATATTCACCCTATATACCAATGCACCCCCTGCTAAGCACAAAGGAGAGAAAAAGAACTGTGTAGGGGGTTTGAGCTGGGGACAGATCTATTTCAAAATTGCATCCTTCGGAAATATGAAAAAAAAAATGTGAACACATATGCCTGTACACATTATATGATGTTAACAAATTAAAATGATTAAAATGCATAAAATAGGCACCACGTTTTAAACACATCAAATTGTTATAACTAGTAACATAACAAAAGTTTACTGTGGGAAAGTTGCTGTCATGTTGTGTGAGACAAAGGACCCGGCGGCAGACGTGAATGGCAAACAAAGGGGGGTTTATTAAACTTAAAAGTACAAGACTGGAAATAATTAGAAACACATGGAAACTGAACAGGGATGACAGAAGAAAGCAATATATGAGCTACACTAGGAAACATCACTAATGACAGATCTGGGGAGTACAACTCTGGGAAGGATTTAAATATACTGTAAGACTAATGAAGGAGCAAACAGGAGGCAGCTGGGAGTGATTAACAAGAGGGCAGCAACAAAAGGTAAGCCTTAATAGGCATCAAGCATGGCTCTAGGAAGGTAACAGGAGGGGTAGGGAAGTGGGGCGTGACAGTTGCTGAATTAATGCTTACATACTTGGAGGAAGAATGCCTGTAGACAGTTTTTTTTAGTGTGCATGATGTACATGTAACTCATTTATATTCAACTGATGCTTTTATCCAAAAACGCTTACAGCAGAGGAAAGAGGTGCAATTTATGTATCCTTCGTGGGATTTTAACACTCATGCTCTTTGCTGTTAATCTAGTGTTCTACCTGCTGAGCTACAGTAAAACTGTTGATGTAATACTAAATCGTCCTTTAGGATTTTATTTTTCAATTTGAATCGATTGTGCCATACACAGAAGAGATCCCTTAAAAAAATGAATGCTATTATTTATAGTCTACACATATACAAGGTTTTAGCTACAATCAACAAAAATAGTATTTACAAATCAAAGTTTACAAACTCTTGGCTCTTTCAGTTATAATATAGGCCTACCAATTCATTGCCCACAAAAGAACAAGGAATACTGGCAAACAAGTGACTTTATCTTGACCGATGGCTGAACTCATATTTTGAATGGGTAAATGTGGTTAATCGCTTTCCTTTTCAGACATACTCAGAGATACAGTATTTACACAGATCAGCAATAACATTAAAACCACTTGCCTAATATTGCGTAGGTCCCCTCAAGCCTCAAAAACAGCTCTGACCTGTCAAGGCATGTACTCCATAAAACCTCTGAAAGTGTCCTGTGGCATTTGTCACCAAGACTTTAGCAGCAGTTCCTTTAAGTCCTGTAAGCTGTCAGGTGGGGATCACACTTGCTTGTCCGACAGGTTCTCGGATCAGACTGAGATATGGGAAATTTGGAGGCCAAGTCAACACCTTGAAGTCTTTTTCGTGTTCCTCATACCATCCCTGAACAGGTTTTGCTGTATGACAGGGTACGTCATCCTGCTACCAGAGGTCACTTCCATCAGGAAATACCATTGCCATGAAGTCAATGTAGTATATGGTCTACAGCGTTTGGGTAGGTAGTATGTGTCAAAGTAACATCCACACGAATGCCAGGACCCAAGACAATCACAATGCTTCTGCCGGCTTGCCTTTCTCCCATAGACCGCCCTGGTGCCATCTCATCCCTAGGTAAACAGCACACATACACCCCACCATCCACTTGAAATAGAGAACATGACTCATCAGAGCAGGCCGCCTTCTTCCAATGCTCCATGATCCAGTACTGATGCTCAAGTGCCCAGGTCACCTTCTTCCATTGCTCCATAATCCAGTACTGATGCTCAAGCTCTCAAGGCAGGCACTTTTAGTGGTGGACAGGGGTCAGCATGCATCAAGCAAGCTGCAAAGCACTCAGTGTTCTGACACCTTTCCATCATAGTCAGCAGTGACATTTTCAGCTATTTGTGCAATAGTAACTCTCCTGTGGGATCGTACCAGACGGGCTAGCCTTCGATCCCATTGCGCATCAATTAATGAGTCTTGGGAACCAATGACCTCATCTCTGGTTCACTGGTTGGCCTTCCTTAGACCACTTTTGGTAAGTACTGACCACTGCATACTAGGAACACTCCACAAAACCTGCCATTTTGGTAGGTACTAACCACTGCATACCCCATTAAACTTGCCGTTTTGGAGATACTCTGACCTATTTTCTAGCCGTCACAATTTGGCCCTTGTTAAAGTTGCTCAGATCCTTATGCTTGCCCATTGTTAAAGGGCCGGGGCATGGCAGAAGGACAATCCACGGCATGACGTTAAGACAATGGGGTTTTTATTTAAAAACTGAACTCAAAAGGAACCAGAAAACAAAGGGAAAACAAGGGGTCTAAAAAAGCAGATGGACAACCAAAACCTAGCCAAGTGAGAAGAGGGTTTCAGCAAGGAGGATATACTGAGAGCACAAGGTAGAATTAACTCTCAAACTATGGGGAACAGCAAACTGTCAGGGTCTGTATCATCCAACCCTGCCCTTCGTATATCCTCCCCATTTGGCCAGCAGGCGTTCCTGGCCATCATATTCTCCACCAGTGTGTGAAATACCCATCAATATTTGTGGGGGTCCCCATCTCCCTATTGTTGTGCAATACCGATCTTGAGACCCTCTTAAAATTTTGCTTTTGAGGCTTATGGGGGGTCTAATGGGTTAATCCAGGGTGTCGGACCCCCCTGGACCCCCCGCATTCTCCACCCTGTCTCCTGTCCTTCAAGTGTGTTTCTTCAGCTCCCTGGACTGCCCCATAGCTCTATGGGCTGAGTGTGTGACTGTAAACCCTTTGGTCATGAGTTCAGGGCCAGTCCCCTCTGTTTATTTGTATTTATTAGATTTTTGTTCCTCAGTGTTTTTTTTCTATTAGTTTTCTTTTTCCTAGTTTTCGGTTTGCGTTCTGTTTTGGTTTTTGCTTTGTGCCTTCATAGTAATGTATTACTTTGTTATATTCCTAGTGTTAGATTTCCCCATTAGTCTCTTAGTTCCATGATTAAGTTTATTAGATACTGTCACACTCGCCGATCACGGAAGCAGGGACAGGCAGACGAAGGATCAGAATCGAGGGGTTTATGTAGAGCACAGGATGAAAGAAACACGCAACGTTAATGACCGGACTGGGGAAACGAACTGAACGCGGGCTTAAATACAAAGAACTACATAACAGTAACAGGACACAGCTGGTGGACACGGGGACTCCACACAAGGTTAACGAATGGGCGTGGTTGACGAGAGGGCAGGACGAGCGGGGCGTAACAGATACACCTGTTTCCTGTTTCCCTGTGACTCATGATTGAGTGTTCTACCTGATTGCTCGTTGTCCTGTGCCCACTTGATTGGTTAATTGTTTCATGTTTCACTCCTGTGTCTTCACTACCTCATTCATTTTGTGTATTTAAGTTCCTGCCTGTATTCATTTTTTTCAGTGGGTCATTGTGTTAGAATATGTGTTATGCTGTTCTCTGTTTGTGTTATCCTATAGTTTTTTTGTAGTTATTTGTTGGTTTCCCGGTCTTGTGATTTATAATTTTTTTAATAAATGACCACCCTCGTGGTTTCTCTGTTTTGTTTTCTTGGAGTCACAAAGTGGATCATTGCCTACTTTATGCCTGCATCATGCCCCGCTGCCATGACGCCAGTCAACAAAGACAACAGCGTGCAAAGGAACCAGAAGCAAAAGCGCGCAGAGAAAATGGCAACCAACACAAAATCAATGACCGAGTGAGGAATAGAGTATGGGCAGGCACTTATACATGACAAGGTTTAACAAATCACAGGTGTGGGCAGTTAACAAATACTAAGAACTAGGAACTCTGAAGAACAAGTGGGGGGTGAGGGCAATATATTGATACCAAAGGTTCAAACAGCAGGAGAAACTAGAAACAAGGGCACGAGTGATAAATGACAATTTGCTTGTGCATACCAGTGATTTGTATACATACATTTAGGAAATATGACAAATGAAACCCTAGGTCTTCAGTCTAACTACATATCTGCTGAAAAATATTAGTCATATTCTATTTGAGTTATCACACTAAAGGGATCAAATGCATGAAACTACCCCCCCAATTTTTCTCATTAGGAGATACTGCTTAAGTTTCGGAGCGATCTGTCTCAAAATTTGATCACTTCCAGTTCATCATCCCTATAATGTGCCTGCAAAGTTGAAAAAGATCCTTACGATATTATTAGAGTTACTATGTTCACAAGACCAAGTGTCTTCTACAGCTGCCATTTCCTTCCTTCGGTGTCACATAGCATTATTGCTTAATTTTTGGTGTAATTTTGTCCTGCCCTGCTCGTCCGCTCCTCCTGTGTGCCATGCCCCCTCGTTAATCTCATGTGGAATGCCGATGTCATCAGCTGTTTCAAGTTGTTTTCATTAGTCCTATGCATTTAAGTCCACTTTAGAGTATGTTTCCCCAGTCCGGTCATTAATGTTATTTGATGTCATTGCGTGTTTCCCTGTGTGAGATCTGCATTAAATCCTGTGTTTACCCAACTCCTGTGCCTGTTTCCCTGGTCGATGCCCCGGAGTACAGTGACAGAATGACTCCAAAAGAAGACACCTCGTCTGTCCGCAGAGGCACAACCCCCTGCTCCGGCCCCTGTGGCTCCTGCTCCGCCCCCTGAGATTCCTGCTCCGCCCCCCGTGGTTCCTGCTCCCGAGGTTCCTGCTCCGGTGCCTGTGGTTCCTGCTCCAGTCTCCCCAGCTCCCATGGCCCCAGTCCCTGTCCCCGTGGAGGTCCTTGATCTCCCGGACCCTGCTCCCATGCTCCCGTCTCCCATGGCCCCAGTTCATGTCCTGGAGGAGGTTCCAGACTATCAGACCACCACTCCTTCTCCCTTTGTGGAGGAGCTCGGGTGGGACCCCTCAGGGATTTCCCTAATGACTGTCCCACTGAACCCCTCCGGTGGGTCACCCCAGCCACCACCCCAGCATGGTAGATCCCGGCCTGGTCCCCGTCTCTCAGTCTCCCGGACAGGAAAAGGACATCTGTACCGGGGTGGAGTCACACCCGCCCAGCCCCCTGGCTCGCCTTTGCCTCGTTGTTCGCCTGTGGGTCCCCCTGCTCCGACTCGTCGATTGCCTGCGCTTTTGCCGGCTGTGGCTGTGCCTTCACCTGCTGCGGCTTCTGCTCCCTCCTCCCCTCCTCCGTCAGTCCCTCCACCTTCAGCGTCCCCTCCGGCTCCTGCCTCGCGGTTTCCAAGGGTCCCTTCTGCTCTGGCTTCGCGGTCGCCTGTTGCCCCTGTGGCTTCTGCCTTCTGCCCGCCGGGGTTCCCGCCGGCTCCCCGTTTCTCTCTGCCTTTGCTTCCTTTTGTGCCACCTGTGCTTGCTCCCCGTCCTTCTGTTTTGCCTTTGTTCCCTTCTGGTCCCTTTGTGCCTCCTGTTGGTTTGTCCCCTGGTGTTGTCCCTCCATTGTCCCCTTTTGTGTTCCCGGATCCTGTGTTTCCGTCTTTGGTGTCCCTGTGTCTGTCTGCGTTCCCTATCGTGTGTCAGTTGTTGTCTGAGTTGTCCTCCTTGTGCCTGTTCTCTGTGTCCTTGCTGTTCCCCGTGCCTCCTTGATGTTCTGGCTTTTGTTTCCCCAGGTTTCGTCGTGTCCCCAGTTTTGTCTGATCCCCTTGGGCATGCCCGGAGTGCACGTCTTTGGGGGGGGGGGGGTCCTGTCCTGCCCCGCTCATCTGCTCCTCCCGTGTGTCACGCCCCCTCGTTAACCTCGTGTGGAATCCCGATGTCATTAGTTATTAGTTGTTTTCATTAGTCCTGTGTATTTAAGTCCATGTTACAGTATGTTTCCCATTTGTCATTGCGTGTTTCCCTGTGTGAGATCCACATTAAATCCCGTGCTTACCCGACTCCTGTACCCGTTTTCCCGGTCGATGCCCCGGAGTATCCTGACAAATTTGTCTGAAAATGAAACCGGGTGTAGATTGTCATCCATATAATATTTTAGGAAGCAGTAATCATATCCCTGATTACAAGGTCAAATGTCATCTGCTTCCACCCTTCTATTTGTTGCCACTAAGCAGCAGCACTTTAGTTTTGAGGAGATCTGTCTCAAAATTGAATCAGTTCCAGTTTGGCACCCATACAATGCCTCTGCATAGTTTGAAAGAGATCAGTCAAAAACTTTCTAAGTTATCATCTGAATGGGGTCAAGTGTCAAAACTGCTCCTTTTTTGCTATCCCTATGTAATGCTGTTTCAGTTTTTTCAGTTTTGGGACAATCTGCCTCAATATTTAATGAGATCCACCCCCCACCGCATCCCCCACATCTCTGCAAATTTAGAAAAATATCCATCAAATGGTTCTTGAGTTAACATCTATCATCTGTCAAAACATCCTGTTCCAAAATTTAGTCGGTTTTAGTTCCTCACCCATACAATGCCTGTGCTAAGTTTGAAAAAAAAACGAAAAAACTATTTTTTGAGTTATTGGCTTTCATACCACAGTATATGTAGCGGCAGTGGATACGGCGGTAGCCATGGACCAGTGCTAAAACCATATGTATTCCCCAAAGGCTGAGGAATACAATGATTGTAATATAATATTTATAGACTTATAATGAAGAGACTGTAAGTTTATCTCTGGCTTCGGAGAGCGCAAAATCGGCTGTCATAGTATTATGTTAAAAGTTTTACATTTTGAAATGCTCACAATTTATCATACTGCTGAGCTTCTTACCCTTCTTAGCTTTAAGTTCAAATTGTTATTGTGCATCCTTTAGCTCACAGACAGATTTACAGGGGTGGCATAGGGTGGCATTTGTCACCATAACAAAAATGATCTGCCACCCTGTTTGCCACCCCAGTTTTCAGTAATGTAACTATTATATCAATTAAACTCAATATAATTAAGAAAGCTACAAAAGAGCTCTCCTGACTTAAAACACATCAAATATAATCTCCTGATGAGTCAAACCCATATACCATGTAGGCTACCCCTCCAGAAAATGATGGTTTGATCCACTTTCACCTGTTCCTTTCCTTTTCACACCATACAGTGTAAATGCTAGAAACTTTAATGTGCCATATGAGAGATAGGTGTAAACCTATCAATCTAAAAAAAAACTTTACATGGCTTGACAATGTATACTGTAAATTTGTCAATTATGTTGTTTGTATGTTTGTGGTGCGGCTGGGTGATATTTAATTAATTAATTAATTAATTAATTATTATTATCCAGTGTTTCTTCTAGCAGTTTAAGGTGGGAGTTGTAAAATACGTCGATCACTTATAAACAATAAACTCCTGATTGTTGCACTAAGGCTGGAATTGTAATGACTGACTGTATTTATATCACATGCACCTCATACATATAGACCTGTGCATCTGAAAGGATGCCTTTGTGTTGCAACCCTTCATGCCACACTCTTGCCACCACAAGCAAAATTTTCTCTTTTGGCCCCTGCTTGAGCTGACTGAAAGTCCTTGAAAAGGTCTGATTGCCTATAAACAAAAATAAGGATGTAGTCATTATCATAGAGAGGAGACATGTCAGGGTAACATGTACAAAACTTTGAAATTTAAAAATAATGTATTTTCAGTTTTACACTGTATCGACTTACATCCATTTTCTGTAACTGCTTGTGCTATTCAAGGTTGGGGGGGGGGGTGGTCTGGGTGCCTATCCCAGAGACTATGGGTGCAAGGCAGGGAACAAGCCAGGATGGGATGCCAACCCATCACAGGGCACACTCACACACTATTCACATACATATGCATGCCTACATGCAATTTGATAACTCCAAATAACCTCAGCATGTTTTTAGACTCTGGGGGGAAAATGGAGTACCCGGAGAAAATCCCACACTATCAGAGGGAGAACATGGAAAATTCACACATAAAGCTATGGCGGAGACTTGAAAGCTGCTCCCCAAGGTATGACTGCTGTCCACCATGCCTCCCCCATATCATTACCATTATCCTACAGTAATTTGACACACCATGCATATGTCTATTTGTTTCTATCTTGCATTCAGTTTTAGTGCACAATCTACCTTTGATATTTCATGCATGTACATTTCGCACAGGAAACTGTAATAGCTCATGAAGTTCAGAAAATCTGAAAGTGGACAGAGAATACTATGATGTTCTCGAAAAGGTAGCTAAAAGTTATGAGAGGTTTTTATAAAATCAATATGCATGATACACGTTCAGATAAAGTGTAAGATCCAGAAGTGCCATCTGAAAGCAAAGACAGAACAGCTATGAAATGAATTGGCTCAGACTGATCTTCCTATAGACCTGAAATATTGCAGGATTACTGACAGATAAAACAGTCACTGCTTATTTACTAACCCATTCTTACACATTAATAAGAAGGGAAGTATATGTGGAAAAAGAGGGAACTATGAAGTAGCTTTTATCACAAAAAACACATTTACGTAAAGTGCCTTGGGATGACTGTGTTGTGAAAGTCGCTATATAAAAATAAATTGAGTTGAGTTGAATTGAACTGAATCACCACAACAAGTCGAGGAAATACCTTAAAGGAAGTGTATTTAGTGCTATGGGTAGGAATATCACTTTGTAGAAAACATGTACATCTGTGCTGAAATTAATTGGGCCCAGAAGTATACAGGGGGGCAAGAGAACAGCAAATTTTGACCTCTCATGACAACTTACATCAAAAACAGCTCTACCCACAGCTCCCAGAAACCACTACAACTTAAACAGAACTCGATCTAAATAGAGCTTTTCAGCATATTGCCATGGACACTGCAGGTCCACATGTTCCAGCAGATGAGCCCTGTGACATATAAAAATAGCCATGCCTGACCACAGGAAACTGCAGTAAATCTACCATGTGAACTTGCTGAAGGAATGGAGACTAAAACTGGATGTAGTCATACAGAAACGTTTCATCTGATCAGTGAAAGAGAAATAAAAGGCGCATAACATTACATCCCGATGGGGTTGGGGGAGGGAGGGGGGGGTCCTTCATTTAAAATTTCCCGTTGTTTGGTTGTTAGACAGAAAAGAAGGTTTTCAAATCGGATAGCGGTGTTTTATGGTTTATAATTGCACAATCAGTATTCATGTTTAAATTCCATGTTTATAACTAGGGCAAAATGTTGCCTAAATGCTGGTTCTTTATTGCCACAGACATACCCCTGTACGCTGTTATTTTTGTAGGCATTACATTATATTTTAGAACTTGCACTCGGTGGATTTCATGAAATAAAGATATGGTGGTTTCACTCAATCTATTTCCCCGGAGTCCTCCCTTGACCAGATCTGTCACAGTTGACCTTGCCTGTTCCTCTCAAAATTGTCTGCGCTTGGGTCATATATATCCCTCTATGTCATATTTGCTTTAATATTAAAGATTTAGTGCTTCTAAACTATCCTTGTAAGGCAAACCTTTAAGACCAATAATAATTCTACTTCAAAAATTGCTCTAAGACAGCAATAACTTTTTTTTTTTATGTGGGGTGACTGAAATGGTACACTTCATCAGCTACCTATCTAATATCATACTCCTGCATTCTACAGCCTCAGCATGACTTCCTCAGTCTTTAAATCAAAACACTAGGAACGAAAGCATTTTTTTTTCCAGCAAAATCTGCTACCGATAGTAGAGAAGAAGAGCAAAGAACGTAGGTTATGTGGAAGCAACTATTTAAACTAAATTTAAGCCCAATGTCTGGAAAAAGACAGATGGAACATTCCCGCTTCCTGAAAAGAATGCATCTTCCTTATTGTTCTAGTCTCATTTTTTGTGAAAATTCTACTGTTCCACATTCTCTGTTACTTTAGTTAATGGTTTCCATCTTCACCTCCATCCGATTACCCAGTACAGGGCTGCATGTGAGCCTGGAGCATATGCCAGAAGAGAGGGGGCATGAAGTGGGGGAGACCCTGTGCAGCATCGCAAGGTACACACTCACACAAACAATCGCACATTATGAATAATCACAAATTATAGAAAGAAATACACCTAACCTCACGCTTTTGAAAAACAGGAGGAAACTGGTGGGCCCAAAGGAATGTTTTTCCATTTGCAAATTGAACCATCTTGTATGTATCCACATTGCATAAGTAAATTACAAATATTTAGGATCTTAAGACAGAACCCCAACTGATTACATTTTTCCAAGTGGGACTGTTGTTACACCCTGTTTGACAGCCAATTTAGTATCCCTAAAGTACCTTCTAGTTCCTCTGAGTGTTACAGAATGCTATTTATTCTGGACTTTGCCAGATGAATTTTGGAAACAGGAATATATGTTAAGTACCTCTGCAGTCTGGAAGGACAAAAAAAAAAGAAAAACGATTTTTGGGCAGGTTCAGCCTAAATCCTTGTTGACGATATTGGTGCTAGAAGCGATCATTGCCCTTTTACATCATATAACATTCACTGCTAGATATTTATGCTGGATGGAATAAAATCACTCCCTTTTTCCTGGTTTTATTATACATACAGCCACACTTGCCTTTCCCAGCCTGTAGCACACATATGATTAATCCCTCAGAGGTTTTATCTCCCAAGTTCACCCATACAGCCTTGGCAGAGCTTAGCTCTTTATGCATCATTTCATTTTTATATGGACTTGAGTCCCACCCCCTATCTATTCAGTCTTTACAAAAATATTCATTTATGTCCTTATATAGTATATGGCAAATTGTTTAGCACCGCTACACTAAGCAGATGGAACATGAATTTCACTGGAAAACACTTGAACCAATACCAAAATCATTTAAACAAATTCTTATTATCTTTCTCTGAACTCAGCTAGCTATTATTGTTATGTAAATAACGCAAAAAAATGTTTGATACTAGCTAGCTAGATTCCAATTAAAGCAGTTTGAACTAGCTAAGAAAATGAATTGTTGAACATAAATCTTTGAAATTCATTTGCTTTCCCTTTGTCATTTCTTTCCTCACATCATAAGGCCCTTCCAGCTCATTGTTAATGGCTTACTGCAATGTTTGAATTAATATGTGCACTGCTGTTCTTCGCTGTGCTGCCAGATTTCTAGGATTTGTATAGCCAAACTGGGTTCCTGCCAGATTGCTGTTGGTGATGTTATTGGACATATACTATTTTAAAGGTTACACTGAAATTTAATATATATGCATGCATGCATTATACCTTCTCTTCAAACTCTGAACCTCTTTAAAACTTAAACCAAAACAAACAACCAAACAAAAAACTGCAGTTGAAGATAATGCAGCCATTTAAAGAACATGTGTAGTGTTCAGAACCGGTCATTGACTGGTATTTCTTGCTGGTGTCGCTGCCAGCATCGAGGGGCCGGGTGCTAGCTAGGTCAAGCCATGAGATGGCTGATGGCCCTTGGCACAGACCATCCATCCAACCATCCATCCATCCATCTCCCCACTGTTTATCCAAGACAGGGCTGCAGGGGTGCAGAGTTGGAGCCTATCCCATGCAGCACAGAACATAAGGCAGGGGAATACCCAGAACATACACATGCACACACTCACACACACAGCAGGCGGTGTCAGGCAACAGTACTACCCACTGAGCCACTATGCCTTGACAAAGACCAACTATCTAAAACTAAATAATTCTGAATTCCCAACAATGGACACAGAATTTTTACTGAATAACAGGACCATATACTGTAAAAGTAAATACGTTACACTGGTGTATATTTGTCTTTTAATAGTACCTCATTTTGGGTTTCCAATTTTAGTTTCTCCTTGATGAGTGGTCCAGATTCTTTGATGAAAGCAATGTTCGTGTTCAGTTGCTGGTTCAGCATCTCTGTCTGGGCCAGTCTCTGTCTGACTTCTTCGAGTTTCTCCTTTTTCAGTTTGATGTGCATTCTTGTATCAGTTATATCTGAAGTACAAGTTTCATTTTCTGAGGCAGGGAAACAGAAGAATAATGATATGGCCATCAGTGAACGAGAGCCATCCATCTGCCAAATGCTCATCTAGTACAACGTCACAGTGAACAAAAAAAAACGTTTCCACACAAAGCAACTATACTACTTGGACGGTAGAATGTCTTTTATTCTTAAAATCAAGACTTTTTTTTCCAAAACATGAAAGTGTTAGGGCCACGATCTTCTCCAACACTTTGTGCATTCACTCCTGTTAATGCTAATTACATATCTTTCCGCCAGATACTACACTTGCTTAAACGGTTCTCACTCAAGCAATTATCTGACATATGAAATTAGCCCACTATATTTTGACAAGTGGTGAACGGACTTTTATAAGGCAGGCTCGAACAACTCAGCTGTGTTCATCAGTAAACTGGTCTATGAATAAAGAGCTTTATGTTGGTTGTAGAAATGGTTGGATATGAATGACAAGGTTTAACAGAAATACAATGTGTATCAGTGACTGTAAAGAAGTGGACAAAGAAGTGTCCTAAGGGTTTGTGTGAGTTGCTTGGTTTCCAGTCTTTATATACATCTCATACGTCATCTAAAGATACACACAGCCCCCTAGATATGAATGAGATACATCCCCTAAGTCTATAGTTACATCAAATTTGTAGGCAAGTTGAAACAGGTATGTACAATTCTCATTTAGTGTCAGTTAGTCAAATGTCTGTCTTAGTACACAATGCAGATCCTTCTTGTGTTACGATGTGTTTGACGTACGTCATTTCAACTTTATGATGGTGCGATACGATACACAGTCAGTAGCCTTTAGACTTTGAATTCTGATCTGTTCCCAGGCTAGCGATACATGGTACAATGATTCATATGCTGGCAGCATCCACCCAGCCACGCTTCCAGTCTCTGTAGGGATTGTGAGCATAAACATCTCATACACTGTTTAACAATGGTGTTTATTTTCTATTAAAAATTTTTCCCCAAGTCCATTATATCTACTAAACGCCCAAATGTGTCCTATGAATTCATATTCAACTTACGATATCTACAATTTACGAACATGACCTCATCGTAAATGGAGAAGCATCTGTATATATTTTAGACAGCATATAATTGCATATAAAACATGAAAGAAACACTATCAACACTAAAACATCTTAAAAACAATAATACAGTGAATAATACTAATAATAGTGTTATTATTACTGTTATTATTATACAGTAATAATAAAAATGACTACACACAGCACTGTACTGAACCTCAAGCCAACGAACCGCTGAAGCCACGCAATGTTTTCATGAGTGTGACAAAGTAGAGGGTGTGTTAATTATTACGAACCATTGTAACTCACATTTTAAATATACTGTAATAGGCTTCATGGCACTCCGTTCGTAAGTATGAGCTGTCCATAAGTTGGAAATTCTTAACCTGGAGACTGCCTGTACTTAAAATGTACTAACCAATGATACTGTGTACAATGCTGACCAACAGACTTCCATGCATAAAAATAAGTCAATAAGAGGCAGCTCTGACTTCTTCACTAATTAAGATGTAATAAACAAGGAGATGCTCATTCTTACAAATACGTTATTGCAGTTCAGATTTTTAACACATTCAGGATTAGTGGGTTGTTTTGGACTAGCAGTCATATCTATCAAGTTTCTGTGAAAGATATTCACAAGAGAGCCAAGAGAGTCCTCCATCTTCACCCGAGTGGAAGCCCAGTGTTAGAGAACTGTTTCCCGAAGACAATGGTTAGGACATTAATCACAGAAATATATCTTTTCACAGGCATCCTCTTTTCCAAAGCTACAAGAAGATGAAACCAAACATTTCAGAAGATTACTGGGTTTTATTTTTCCCCACCTCAGACACTGCCTTGTTAATACGACGCTCGCAGTTGGTCATTAACTATAACCTTTCAGTCTGTATTTTTTATAATTAGAAATGAAAATCAGTTTTTATTGGAATAGTTATATGTTACTTTATCAATTATACCTTATCAATTGTCGAGGGAATTCGGGGCCGATTTTCTCCTTGTCGTAACATTCCGCATATGATGGTTTGCTCAGGTATTAAACTAACTATTTTCATTAAAAAATCTGCAGAGTTGGACCTCTTTTTGATCATGCACTCATGCAAGGTGACTGGAAGACATCCAATTTATATAGTGTCAGTCCCTGTCACCAACTGAGCCATATGGACAGACATAAAGTAATCGATGTGAGTGGCAGTTTCATGTAACGAGATATACGATGTGTGACCTTTAGTTTATGTCCATTTCCCCATTTTCCATAATCCAGGATATTACCACAGGAGACTCATGCACATGCATTCACACAGTTCAGACACCAGTTCATATTTTTTGGAGTGCAGCAGGGGACACAAAGAGACCGAACAACTCTGCATATACAAGGTGTGTGCAGGGATCAAGCCCACAACCCCTGCAGCAAGAAGCCAGGGTGCGACCTACTGAGCCACTGTGACTGTAGAACCTGTGCATAATAATGCACAATTTATAACACGCATTTGGTAATAATTTAGTTATTTTGGAGAGGGAATCTTACAAGGGCAAACTGCATTCATTGCTTGAAATTAAAAGTTGTAATATTGCTCTTATTATGAGATCAAAGAAGTTCATGTTATTAATTCTTGCCTAACAAATCAGTGAAATATGTTATCTTTGTTATTATAGGCATATGAAGGTCTATCACTACTTATTTATCATGAAATGTCTCAAATAAACCTAGAATCAAAATAAAAAACAGACTTTTGGGATACTCTGCACAATTTCATATCAGTGAGACTGACTGCCCACTGTAACCTTAGTATTGAATTAAAATTTCTATACTGTGGCTCAAGAAATTGCTTTTGCCATTGTGAAGCAACACTGTATCATCACCAACCTCCTATGAAAACATCGCATGTTCTGAAACGAAAATTTAATATATGTGATTTTATCGTCAACTGTAGTTTTCGGTGTTGTTTCAATACTCTCTAGCACCATATTAAGTCCTGCTGATCACAAGAGAGATATTTCCGTATGGCTAATGGCATTGTCAGTCACTACAGGAAGCAGTTCCCTTCTACTGGACAAAGTAATTGCATGGGCAGAGAGAGCTCCACTCTGATCTTCTTTAACTCCCCTATCCTGAATTCATATGCTTCAAATAACACACATTCAAAAGGGAAGGTATATTGTTTAACTAAATTACTATGATTTCTCTGAGCTTACATACCCACTATATGTGCACACAATCACTGGTTTATTTTTAAATAATTGTAGCAGATCTACAATAAGAGACACGTATCAATGCAGAGATCGGGTTCTGTTGAGTGCAACAAGAAAAAAAAACATAATCCTTGAAAGTGCAAATCAATAAACTGTTCACTAAGAGCACTCTTTGTTCCAAGAAAACTGAGGAAAAGAGCTGCTTTGATTGTCTTTTCCATTCTTTGCTGGAAGCTTCTTCCAGAGGATTTAGTCGCAGGCTTCGTTATTGATTAGCACAATGCACTCCCCCGCCCAACAGAACTGCACTTTAATAAAGTATGAATAGCATTTTGCTCTTTTTTGCATCTTTCAAAGGAAAAAGAGCCCTGTTTGAAATATACATTAGTGTTGACCTGAAACATATGGCTATTGACTTGAAATTTTAAACAATACGACCAAGCAAAGCTTTCAGCTCAAGGGCAGTTACCTGTGCTCTATTTATGAAATGCTTTGTGACAAATAAAATATCCACTAAAAAGTCCATTAATAGGTCAGCCATCCATTTCAACATTTAGAAGTTAATATGAAACAGTACTCTTTCCTTGTTAATCTGTAAATTGTTATGCACCAATGTACCACTGGGGTTTTCTGTACATACTCCTGCTCAGATATTCACAAATTGTGCAGGCATAACAAACAAACAAACAAACAAACATAGGCTAACAGGTATTTCTCAGCCAGATCTGCTGCTGTACAGAATAATCTGCACATGGTGTCAATTTACATAGCCTGGGACAGAGAGGAGAACCTTGGGAGTTTATCTGGGTGTTTCAGAGGCAGTACACCATGATAAAATCTAACTTGATCCAACTATGAACCGGCTATTTCCATAATCTGGTGTTGACATATATTTTCCTGCTTACGGTTCTTAGTCTACTGATCCATCCATCCATTTTCTTTCAATACCCGCTTATGCAGGGTCACGGGGGTCTAGAGCCAATCCGAGAGGCTACGGGCACAATGCAGAAAATATCCTTAGATGGGGCGACAATCCATTACTGGGCAGGGAGACACACACACACACACACACCTATGGACAATTTGGTAACTCCAATTAACCTTAGCACATTTTTGGAATGTGTGGGGAGACTGAAGAGCCCAGAGGAAACCCCACAGGGAGAACATGCAAATTCCATAGCATAATTCAGAGTCACCACCCATCCATCTTCTACAGACTGTTTAGAATCAGGGTCATGGAAGAAGCCCAAACCACACAGGGGAAGACAGAAACAACACAGAACAGAGGAGGGATTCGAACCTACGGCCCCACAGGTATCAGGCATAAGAACTACCCATGGAGTCCAACAGATACATCAGTTCATCTAAACCAGAAGGTTTTGGACTATGGAAGTCATTGCATCACCTTACTTCTGTACTAAAAAACTGGAATTCATAGTATAATTCACACTATTTTTGCTCCCTCACCCCCCTCACAGGCTATCTGGTTTTAAACTCAGAGACGGCTAATAAGAAAATGGAAGCAAATACATCAACTTGATCCAGTCCACTGATCTATCCATCTGCATCAAATCAAACTTTTCAGTTCCTAGCGCCAACCACCAAATCATGCAACAAAATTTGCTAATTGTGAATTGTAATTCAATCATTACCTGCCACAATCACAAAAAGCTAATGTTGTAATGATCAGTGATTTGTAAAACGATGATGAGGGAATTCATTGGCTCATTCACCATTTAGATGAGGTCTAAAAGTAAGCAAGCTGGATTTATATGGCCCCTAACGTGTTTTTAGATCATTACAAATCTGGCCCATAGATCATTCTTTTTCCACAGAATAAAAAAATAATTACGTAACGTCATTTTGCTGGCAAGTTTGGCAAGTTTCATGCTTGCAAGCAAAACATCCAGATCTGTGCATCACTAACTGAGCTGAATTTCTTCCACTATAACACTGTAGCAATTACTGGGAAAAAACCAAGACCTCACAAAACACAGAAAGTAGCTAAGCAAACAGGTGAATGGACATCAAAATACAATGTAAATCCATAATGGAAGATCCGAGATTGAAGAGACAGTGATGAAGGCCTAGTATCGAAACGTCTCTGTCACACTTATTGTGGATCATTAATAAAAAAGAATGTAAAAGCCATCCGAGTTTGGGCCTGCTTATTGTTAACTGATAGCCCAAAAGTTATTCTTAGCTACTATGAATTGGGGCAGACCAATATATCCAACCTTCCATTCAACCTCTAAAACGGCTTTTCTACTAGAGAGGTGTGGTGAATAAGTTGTAAAGGAGAATACAGAAAAGTGGATCATTATGTATTGCTGGGCAAATGAAGCTTCAGGAACCATTTGCTGTACATTTTGACCCCACTAGGTGATGCTTTTGGTTTGCTCTGGGGCATGTTTTGAGCCCTTTTATGAACAGAGAGCACCATCTAGTGGGGTCAGAAAATACAGCAAATGGTTCATGAAGCTTCATTTGGACATCACTACCATTATGCAAAAAAAAAAAGTAGTTTACCTAAATTATAGCTCAGCAGCACACGGGATATTTTTGTGATTAGTTAAATTTAACAAAGTGTTGCACTAGTATGGGCAGCTAGAGGTCAGATCGCAGGATCAGCCTGTATGCAGCAGCCATGAAGCAGTTGGGGTTAAGGGCATTGCACAGAGGCTTGACAGGGATATAAGACACAGAGCTGTAACCTGCTGAGTGATATAGTGCCACCTCATGCAGGCCCTGATCCCAGCATGTGAAGCCAACAATTAGCCAATATTATGATTTACTTACTAGAAAGACTGGAAGCTTAAAAGATTAGCATAGCATACAAAGTGCATTTTTTTTCTTAACATTAAAAAATGGGGCAGGTAAATGGACAGATTACTGCTGCAAGTGAGCAGAGATTAAATTTCACAGGAATTCAAATCATGGCATTTAGTGCTCGAGTCTGACTAGCAACTGATTTTTACTTGGCAGGAGATAATATTTCCAGCTGTGCTGAAGAGCCTCTCTTTTGCTAAATAATATCTGATGGCATCCGTTACTGTATATCTCGGTGTTTTTGAGAACTTGACAGATGCAAGGTTTCATTATAGATGGTGTTCTTAACGGATAACTGCGTTGCCGTACGAGTTGCTGAGCTTGCCTCACATTTCTGAGTCTTTCGTTCACATATTGTTTGGTCATTCACCACTTTATGATTAAGCTTTAAGTTAAATAAATTGGTCGTGTTGCCTTGTGATGCAGGCACAACTTTGAAACATATTCTGTAAATTATTTGCTGTTGTTCTTGGTCCGATTCGTTGAAACCAAAATGATTCCAAATAACTCATGTACGTTTACCTCTTTTGTCGACTAAAGGTACCCATACTGCCATTTCGACCATGAACGCGTTTTGACTGCTATGCTGTAAGGAATTCACTAACAACGTTTAGGAAGGGGCAAAGCGCACTGCTGAAAAATTAGTGCGCTGATCTGGATTAATTGCACAGGATAAAGTAGGGAATCATTTCAATACGATTATAATTTTTTCATAATCGTGGGAAGTCATAATTGTAATCGTGATTCAAATTCGATTAATTGCACAGCTCTAGTATAAACTCACTGCTATTACCTACCGGCCATATGTGTGTACCTACATATGGTCGGTAGGAATAATCTCTGTTAAACATACGAGGTTAGAAGGCTAGTGCCGATCCATGTGCTGCATTATACATTATATACTGCATTACAAAGGTATCTATAGTGTATTATAGATGAGAGCTTCATAAAGATTTCATAATGCATAATAAACATGGCTATAATATGTTATGCCTTTTGATAAATATTTATAGTCATGTTTATAATGCTTTATGAATGCATTATTATTTGTTATGAATGTGTCTATAAATTAATTAAAACACTGCCTTACTTGTTATCAAAGTGTATGTACCCTGTATGTGATCTTAAAGTCTGTGTGTGCATTGTTCGGGTCATGGTACAAGCAATAGGAGATTGAGAAAACAGTCTTGCTTACCTTAATTATGCAACCTGACCCAGACCATCTTCAAAGAAAACAAACATTACTAGCATTTCATATTATACACAAAAAGAAAGGTTCCATATTTGAATAAACCACTTTTTCTGTGTAATAAAAGGACAAGAATAATAGGCTTCCAAATTTAAGCTAAAAGCTCTCTATGTAAAACTATGACAATAGCCTGAAGCATATTTTAACTGAAAAATCCCAGAATGAGAAAAATGTAAATCCAATCCAAAAAAGAACAGAAAAGTTAAAAACAAATTCTTTTAGCACTAAAATGTTTTGCGGCACTTTAAATTAAAAATAACATCATCCCAATCCCTGATTGTGCATGCATAGATCAAAGAGTACACTGCCGATGCCCTTTGGCTCTGTGAAACACTGAGTCAGTATTAAAATAAATCTTAGTTGTTTTCACATAAAGGCAAGGCTTTTTTCTCTTTTCATTAATTTATCAATGTCTCTGATTTTCAATAACCAGCTATGTAATTAGATTGCTATTGGCTAGAGTCTATTGTTTGAACCCACAACCTGGACAGAATCCCAGGGATCACATTTACTTATACAATTACACCCAAAAGACTATTCAATGTTGAGATTGATAATTTGGTTATTTGACAGAACCCAATGAATCAGAGTGAAACTCAGGCCTAGATTTGACCTCATGTTCCCAAGCATTCTAGTTTCCAGGTATTTTCATACGCCTAACATAAAATTTAAATATACTGTAGCAGAATAAGTGCTAATGACTCGGGCTGTTCTCCTCTGACCTCCTTCATTAACAAGGTGTTTTCGGCAACAGAGCTACCACTGATTGCATGTCATTCCATTTAGTGCTTTCTTCTCTATAAATGCTAGATAATATAGTATGTGAAAATCCCCGGAGAAATGCTGTTGCTGTGATGCAAAAATCACCCCATCTGTCTCCAACAATCACACCAGCTTCACATCCCATATTTAGCCATTTGAATGCTTCACTATACAGTAATTGCACCTCTTGACCCCATTTGTGCATTCTGTATATTGAGTGGCAGCCCCATGATTCTATGTTTCGTGGAGCAGGATGTTCGGATTAATAAGCAGGTGTGACGAAAAAAGTGCCCACTAAGTGTATTTACACACTGATTAATAATTCATTTTAGAGATGTGTGCTTGCACAAACTACAGATGAAGGTATTTCAAACTGTATGTAATATTGTTGCTAACACCAACTGAATTTCTAGGAAATTGAATTAACACAGTATTCAATATATCCTTAACTGATGATTGCAATATATTGATATTACCTCTCTCCATAGTTGCAGGGAAGTGCTGTTGTTTCCCGAGGGACAAGCCATCGATCTTCATTTGAAGTGATCGTTGGCGCTCCTGCTCCACCTCCAGAGCCTTTTCAGCGTCCTGCCAATCAGCTGCAAGCCGACCAATCAGGCGCATCACCTCCACCGGGACCCCGCCTATTTCATTCTGAAGAACTGTCAGTGTGCTGCAGTTCTCTGTGTAATAATGGGAAAACTCCTTAACAACCAGTCTTCATAACAATGAAATTAGATATAGAAACTTCTTTATCTGTTTAGTTATCTTGTACTGAGGATAATGAAAACAAATGAAATCATCATGTAAGAAAAATACAGTCATTTCAGAAAGAATATCAGAGATTTATAAATACCATTTAAGCATGAGCCAAAGTCTTCAACACACTGGGCAGCAGAATATTCAGAAATCCTTGAGACCCACAAAAATCTAAATGAATGAGAAATGGAAAAATAAACAAATGAACAAACACAAATTAATGAGATAGACAGATAGATAGACAGATAGACAGATAGATAGCAGAAGACAACTTCTGTTACGCAAGACAAGACAGTTTAGTAATAAAATAAGTTTTATGGGATTAACATGGGCTATATAACATTTTAAACATTCTTTTCCTTGTGATGTTACTCATTCAAGATGTCAAATTAACTTACGGACAAATCTTTTTTTCTTTATGAAGCACGGGTATAATTGCCGGAAAACAACATTAAACCATAAAAAGGAACTTAAAATGGGTGAGTTCTGCCAATAGGTGCTAGAACCGAAGCATTCTAAAGCAAATGAAACTGTACATGATCATACTGAAAGTAACATCCAAGGTATTTATCACTATTATATTTAACAAGTGAAATGTAGCACTGTCACATCTCATCCTTTAATCAAGCAAGCACAGACATAAGTGTTACTCTGTTCATTTATACATTCTAAACTGATTGAGTAGAGCATTACAGAATCATTTCTGGTGCTATTCCTTTATACATTTGCCTCATTCAAGCTGTGCTTTTCTGAAAATATTTTCAAGGAGAGTAGTTCAAAGTTAAGTGATACCGTCGTTTATGAACAGAAAAACACACGTCTAGTTATTAATACAAGACCCAGAAGAAGAAATTAACGTTTATGCCTTGATGTCACAAGACTACTGCTGTTAACCTGCAGGCAATGCAAAGGGTGAGTTATTACCTCTACTAATATTACAACTCTGGAAGATTCTACAGATCTTCAAAGACATACTGTCATGATCTCACACTAGCAGAAACAAATACAGTAAGGGACAGAGAGTAACCACCAATCACTCTCATCATTATGCATCAGGTCCATGTCAAATATAGAGCAAAGTAACAAAGTACATGTGCTTTGACTATAAAAGCTTTTATCTAACAGACCAGAAATATATTATAAAAGCGGCACTGTTTTCAAGGTGAAAATCATTTTACTTTACTATGACATTCATTCAAACTATACACAGCCTCCGTAATTAAAGTGACACTCTTTTGCGACTTCAAGGTTTGTGCACCCAGTAGCAGAAAGAAATCTTGCTGCTTCTACTTGGACTAAATAGACTGTTGAAATGCTGCAGTGTAAAGAATCAAAGTATCAAACAGCAGAAGATGTAGAAAACCCCATGATACGATAATGTTAATGCTTTAATAAATTTGTTAGCCAGAGAGTAAAACGTGTAGAGCCCAAGAGTAAGAAAAAATGCAGTAACAAAGCTTTACATATGGAAGTTAGTGATAGGCAGCCAGCCATTGCCAAAATGTAATTAGACAGATGTCAGCTGGTTGTTTCCAGTATAGGAATGATAAAAAAGTATCGAAGACTGAATATAATAATAGCTGCCCTAGGGAAGCTGATGTAATAATGGGAAGTACATTTGTACCGCTATGACCCTCTCTGTCATTCATTCTGATACAGTCTCAGGTACCAATAGTTACATTAGAAGCCTTTAACCTTGTCACTTGTTACACAATCAGAGTCTTTAAGCTGAGATAACATGGGACTCTTACATAGAAAAAAAAATCCTGGTTTTCCTCAACCAGATTGTGTTCTTCATAGCACTGGCACAATGTTCTATGGAATTCATTATGGCAACCAAATCAAATCAAGATCTTAACACCGAGAAGAGATGCAAATATATTCCTGGAGATTGAAAACCGGACTGCTGGAAATGAGACATGCAGTTTGCCAGTTTGGACTTGGAAACAGCAAGAAGAGAGAGAGAAGGAGAGAGACTAATTAGCTTTGGTGAATCCAGCAACCTGTTCATTGCCAATACAATGCAAGCAATCAAAGCATAGTCTTCACACCTGGACATTAGCAGATGGAGTCTACGGGAATAAACAGACGACATTCTCAGGACCATACAAGTGAAGCAGAGCTCAGTTGAAACGGCAAAGACGTGGCCTGGAGAAAATTGTGGAATAGATCATAAACTACTCATGTGCAAACTCCAAGTGAAGGTGAAAAGGAACAACAAGCAAATCTGACATCCAAGAAATTACCTAGACTATACCCATTGAAAAATCACAATCCAGCTAGAGATGCTGGACCTACTTGATAGAGAACCTGTGGACGGAATTCAAGCAGGTAACTAAAGAGGAATATAAGAGAATATGACAAAATGAAATTTGCACAAAAAAAAAAAATCTAAGTTGATGACAGAAAGCAAAGTGGAAATAGAAAAGAGAAGGAAAATCAAAAGAGATAAAGATGTGTTAAATGTAATGAACTGTTCCAAAAAGCTACCAGGAAAGACAAAGACAAAAAGTATGAGATCATTTGCAAAGTCATTGAATAAGCAAATGAACAAGAAATAATAAGGCTGTTTTAAGAAAAGCGGACATATAAAATGATGAAGAGACATTAAAAAGACGTTCCAACCTCAAGTAGGTATCAATGGACAAATAATAACTGACAGAACAGAACAAAGCATACATAAAAGCAGATATAAAAGGAAGACAGAAAGGCCTTTATAGCAAAGATATCAACCATCAGGACATATTTACTGAGGTCAAACACATGGAAAATATTGTATAATGGAAGTGAAGATGAGATTAGCCCTGACATCACTGCTGAGCAAGAAATGTTAATGTAGACACCAAGAGAAATTTATTAGATTATAAGAATTGCGAGAAGAATCAAAATGTTAACTAAATTATGCCAACATGTCAGGAAGACAATTCAATGATCTACAGGCTGGAATAAAATCCTAATAAAAGCAGTGCTGGGAAGGTTACTTTTGATACAATGTAATAGGTTACAGATGTTAAAAATGTAATAAGTAATGCTAACTATTTTGATATCCCCACCATTGAATAAAGGTGGTCTGATGAAGAATGCAAACCATTATACAATTTCCCTCATACAACATACAATTAAGATGCAAGACAATTCAACACAGCTTAGATCTCTGCATAGAAAGAGAACTCCTTCATGTACAGGCTAAATGAAGGAAATGCTGAGGAACAAGAGACGTCATTGCTGACACACAATAGGAAAAATAAATAAAACAAAAAATGAAGGAACACTAAAATGAGGTCAACATGTGCAAGAAAGACTAAACTATAAAATAATCTCAGAACAATGGTTGTACTTGAGCTTCAATAATTTGAAGGTACCATACACTGCAGAAGATCTTGAGTGACTTTATAAGGCAGCATGGGAGCAGAGTAGCACAGGATTGGTAGCAGCATTGATGGTGAAGAGGTGACAGACCCGGGGTGGCGAACCTTCGGCTTGTAAATTTCTTACTGTATCTTCTGAGTTTTTTTTATAAATATATTTCTGATGAATCAAAATGCATTTCAATATTTGATACTACGCCTGATACATTTGCAAATGTATTAAAAAACTTGCCGTCATGTGACTGAAAGGAAACAAGTCATGCATGTCGCTACAGTGATGCACAATGCACTTGATGCTTTGATTCAACTCGACTGTGACTTGATACACTACCCAGCCCACTGTATATGGTTAAATTTTAAATGTTTAAATTAATATGATTACATTTTATTGTAACGACGCATTACAATAAACTGACCCAGATGACCTGAATATGATTAGAAATATTTTCGTTTGACTTGTAACAGTGGGTGATCGCAGGCACCTACTTATTTCAAATTAACCCACGCAGTACTGTGTAGCTACTCTAGCCCAAACACACAACATATTTGCGAAGATGCAGAAGTTTGGCTAGCACAACTGACTGAAAAATCACTCTGCTCTTACGCACACACATGTGAAAGAGTTGCTTCAAGCAGCCACAACCGAGGACAAGCGAGATCTGGAAAGGACTGCAGCAAACAAGACTGTCGGGTGTTCCACTAAGTAAACTGAGGTCAGAAAAAACTAATTAAAAATAACAATTAATTAATAATTAAAAACTGTTAGGCTATTATGTCATTAGGCCTATAAGTCACTGTTGCAGTGTGGCCATCCTTGTGTTTTGCAGTTCTTTGCAATGGTGTCAGAGTTTTTCTTGCTCTTTATGCTGGACTGGTTGGACATCCTTGCTATTGACAATGTTTGCCTACTTGGCCTCACTGACAGCACAAGATCTAGAGATCAAGAAATATGATGCAGAGAGGCACTTTACAGCGCTGCAACAAACGACCGAGAGAGAGAGAGAGAGAGAAATAGTACTCATACATCTCTAAGAACAAAATGAGACGATGAAAATATTCCCTATGACTCTTTACAGATAAAAAATTTGGACAATGAAGAAGCATGATGGAAAGATGATCCTGGCCAATATTGTTGATGTTATGAAAAGACCCAGTACATCAGAAAAGACCATAATGCTTCAAAAAGTTCAATGTTAAAAAGAAACAGAACAAACAGCAACTAGAGGAATGGACCCAGTCGTGACAACAATGAGCATGCCTTTGGGAAGCCTGAGGACTTGGGAAGGTGTTATGGCGACCATGAGTCAACGCAGACTTTACAGCACTTAATAATAATATTAATGATGCTAATAATATTAATGAGCGAGCATTTTCAGAGTTAAAGGTTATATTTATTCAAGCAGCTTTGAGGATTCCTTATTTGTCACAGCCATCTGTTCTACAGCCAGCTGCAATACAAAATGCTCTAATAATTTCTCTCCTATTTTCGCCAATGAAGTTCTTATGTGGAGAAGAGAAAACTATTAAGCACGATTCCTACCAGAAGGTGACAAAAAAGTGGGAAGTACATTCTGTCTAGTACACAATTTCTTACCCTGGAAACTCACCTCGGAAAGGACTGTCTGTTCATAAAAATAACTAAGAAAATTTCTCATTGAGACTTCCAGTCATAGTGAGGTCTATTGGCACTTTCAGAAACCTGTTACTACATCCAGTCACATTTATTTATTGAGGAGACTCTTTTGTCCAAAATGACATATAAGTGAAGGAAGTGTAAGGTCAAAGAGCAGGGTCAGCTAATACAGTACCTGGCATCACAGTAGTTTTGGGTTAATGGCCTAGCTCAAGTGATACGATACAGACACAGATCCCAAAACCTACAGACCTACAGGCCATACCAGATGCAATCATGGTTGAATAACTCGGTATCCAGCAACATTTTGGCAACAATACATACCTCTCTCAGGAGGAAGGGGTGCCACATTTCTGTGTGAAGGAAGCTGTATGCAATCTGCCCCTTGACTCTCATCATATAGCTCTCATTCATATTTGCAATGTGATGAATCCTTTCAAACCTAATACCCACATGACTATTTAGGTGATTAGTTGATATCAGTATTTTCATTTGTTCTATTGCTCCTTCTCCACTTTTATTTCTTAACACAGCAGCTCCATTTTAGACACTCCCTTCCCAGCTGAATTTTTGTTTATCCATATTTCCCTTTTATCCATTTCCATTCAATAAATCAAATGCTGTATCAGATTCCATTCAACGAACATTAAATCTGATCACATTGTTGTTTTTTGGATGAAAAAACAAAGGTTCTGCAATTCAGATCTTATAATTCAAATGTAAACTTCACGTTAAATGGAAGCGCAACATGCACCTGTACGATTTTGTTGAACAGACGGCACACAAGGACGGTACACATCAGCCTAAGCATAGGATGTAGCTGATTATTAGTTTATTATGGTTTGTTGACAATTCATTTTAGTGCTTTAATTATGTTTTAGTGCCTTAATTATCCCTAAGATGGGCTAGTTGCTATTATGTATTTGCATATCCCGGTAGAGTCACGGTGCAACACAAAACTTTAATTAAGTGGAGAGATGCTGAATAACAGCATGGTTACATTATTCTGTTAATTAGCCTTTTCTGATTCTGCTGTTTGATGGTAGGAACTTATTCTGGGTAGTTTTAATGTATAGTTAGTTCCACATAGTGTTTTAGTGACAGCCTCCTACCATCAAGATGCTGGGTTACAAAGATAAGGGTGTCAACTTGCAGGAGTCCGATGAGGAAAGCCATCTGTCACTGTAGACAGTTCCTAATTAACATTCCTTCTCCACTTACTGCTAACTCTATCGTTCCAGTCTACACCAGCAGCCAATCTGATCCAGCACTGATGGGCAGCCACGTCAGCACTGCCAAGCTGCAGTGAAGATAGTTGACTTTATTCCAGTCTGCGTTCTTTTCTTTCTGTCTCGGTTTCCATGGATTACCCAGAATGGCATAGATATTCCATCCTGGCATCTCTGCCAGCTACTGATCAAGTAAGGGGCACAAGTTTGTATATTCAAGTTTGTGAGAATAAACTGTCAATCTAAAGTGTCATATTACTGTTTTCTCTTTTGTGAATAACATGTAGGAAGTGTGTATATAAAACTCTTACTTTTTGCTTAGCTGATGCTTGAATGCAAGATAGTTACAATTTGAAACATTTAAAGTTATTTATAACCTAAGAAATTATGACATTCCTTTATCAAACATATTGTATTGCCGGGCACACCGAGGCATCGCGAGAGCAGCGAAGGACAAGGAGACCCATGCTCTTTAATTGTAGCCCTTAACAGGACTATAACAGGCACCCGATGAGCACCGAACCCAAACAAAACAGCAGAAACACAAGGATTTCACATGCTAAGCTGTAAGGTGCACACACAGTGGGAGATTTGTATAAAGCTAAGAACGTGCAAGGATCGGACAGGGTTCACATTAGACACAGGCAGACATACATGCTACAATCGGGAAATACAACTATGATCAACAACAGCACAACAAGGGGATATTTACAATGCACAGACAGGGGCTAAATTACCTGCGAGCATGCCTGGAATGCTAATCCCCACCAGCGCTACAGTATTACACTAGGGCCATAAGCAGAGGCAGACATTTCAGGTCCAGAAAGTAAAAATCCAGACCAAGATTTTGTTTCAACCAAGCAGTTGAGTACTCTGTGACTGTGACTCTTTATGCTCAACTGGTTGGTTGAAACAAAATCCTGGCTTGGATTTTTACTTTCTGGATCTGAAATGTCCACCTCTGGTCATGAGCCACAAACCTTTAACAACAACAAAAGGCACAATACCCAGCAATCTTTGGGATGAAACTCCTCTCATACACTATATGGAAAAAGTATTGGGACACACCTCTTAATAACTGAATTCAGGTGTTTCATTGACACGCATGTACTGTATAAAATCAGGCAACTAGCCATGCACGCAGGTTTACAAACATTTGTGAAGGAATTCTGAAGAACTCAATTCAAGTGTGATATTGAGGTTGCCACCTTTGCAATAAGTCAGTCCATGAAATTTCTTCCCTGCTAGATATTCCACTGTCAGCTGTAAGTCGTATTATTGCAAAATGGAAGCGTTTAGGAATAACAGAAACTCAATTCGGTTTCAATTTTTGATTTCCTTTAAAATTCTCTCTTCTTATTCAATAATCAACATTTTTGCAACCTATCTACCGACTAGGCTACCTCCCCCCCATGATCCTTACTATCGTTCTATTTCTTATGACGCTACTCTCCCCCAAGAGCCAAGGCTCCTAACTGACCAACCACAAGCACCAAAACCTCAGTCTTACCCTTTTAGGCAGACATGCTATCACTGCTGCTTCTTTTTGTCTATTTACCATTGTTACGATCTCATCTCAAAGCTTCACTACCATTTTGAAGATGACAACCTTTCTTAATTTTCCCCTTGGACCCATATATTTCTACTCATATAGATACCTGTTTTTTCTCCATCAGGAGGGCTAATCATCATCATCTGAAGCTGACCTTGGGACATTCCTCTTCAAATCAAAATAATATTTATTCTTGGCTTCCAAGTCGCCACACACTTCATCAACACTTCCAACACATAACATCAATATCAGAATAATAGAGACATCTCTAGAATACCAACCAGTGTATTCTCTCTCCCTTATGTAATAGTCTGTTCTACACGGCTTCTGCTCTAGGCTGTGATTATACCTCAGCTTTGTCGTTAAAAACTCCCTCCTTTGAACCAACTACTAGCTTGTGAATACCTGATATTGTGAATTCACCTATCAAATTAACTGAAGTTGAATGCCGTTTTTTTAATATATATACAGTATCCTAAGGCACTTATGTTTTAGTCATAAAAGCTTAACGCCTCAACCCATGAGATCTCTCTTTATTAGCCTGTAGCTGAGACTTTGCTATGATTTACAACATAGGAATGCAAGTTTCAGAAAACAATTAAGAAGGAATAAAGGATCACCTTATCATAATGGCTTTCATCTGAAAACATAATATTTTTCATGCCATGCTATAGTATTGATTTGAGGTAAAAGTAATTGCATTTAATTAATATCACAATTACTAGCACAAAATTAAAAGATCCACCATATTATACCATGAACATGCCACTGAAAAGCTTGAAGCTGCAGATAGTAAAGAGGATGTTCCAGACTCCATATGGCTGACAGGAGTGGACATTAGATGGCATCAAGTATCTTTATTATCATTGTTGTTGTCTTTAGGTTATGGTTAAATAGTTTTTTTCTAGTGAATCTCAAAAGTAAACATGGTATTCTCATTCCTATGTCTATCTCCTAGAGATAAACCATAACATTCAAATATTTCATGCATAGAGTGTGTTTGTGTGTGTGTGTGTGTGTGTGTGTGTGTGTGTGTGTGCATGTGCGTGCGTGTGTGTGTGTACCCCATAAGCCTTGCAGTTCTGGAGATGCTCTCACCTAGTTTTGTGTTCATAATGATTTGGCCCTTGTCATAGTCAAATAGGTCTTTATCCCTGGCCATTTTATATGTGATGCATGAATGCAATCAATTGGTTTTAATGTGCTTAGACAACACCTACCTCTGGACTTTGCTGTCAACTGTTTTTTGGGGTGCCTTCTGAAGGTGATTTGCAGACTACACAAAGAGAAGACATTTGGTAGTCATGAAATAATCCATTCATTTCAAAGCAACTCAATTACAATAGGTAACCCTGAATATTATATTTAAGCCACTGGTCATTATGATAATGTAGAGATAAAACATTGCTTCTGTGCCAATTATATTTACAGCAAATTACTGAAATTGAAGCAGAGTATATTCGGCCAGAAAACCATTAAGATACTAAAAGCAATCAGTTACTACTGAGAGAGCCTATGTCATCACATACACTTCTCCTTCTTTAACAGTTTCCATGGATACGAAATGTGCACCACAGGCAGTCTTCCATAAACACGTCAGACATCACAACATCGCAAGTTATCTTTTATGCATCGGTGGCTTTAAAGCATGTTCACTACTCTGTGATCGATAAAGTTTATATTCCGGAGCTGAATAACTGAATTTAGCATAACAATAAGCAGGATTTCAAAATCCTCTCTTTGTGAGCTGAGTACCTTCAAATACCTTGACACTAAAAATAAGTACCCCCCCCCAAACCACCACCACTCTCTTTGTTTTTTTTGGTAGGGATTGTCGTAATGTATTTTATTGTATGAAATGCATTTTACTTGCATGCTCTGTTTTTAAATATCTGAGGAAGACTACAGCTTTACTAGTGATGCTTACAATAGAATGTCTTTACGTTAACACCACAAATCCACTGCTAGCAAGCATTAGATATAATTTTAGTACAAAAACAAAAAAGACAGCCATATTATTCATATTATATTCCATCTTCCACTAACATAATACATAAAATACACTGAGGTTTAAATTGAATAATATCAATAATCCCATTTTAAAACTTGGCAGCATATACCCCCTGAACAAATTGTACTGTGTTACTAAGACTATCGATTCTGACGACAATATCTTGACAACCGTTATTGCTAAAAATAATCTTGCTGGGCCACTCAGCCTGAACATTTCGCCTTTGCCAGCAAGCATTGATATGATGAGGCCGTTTGAAAAATATGCTGTTTTATGTACAGCTAAATTTATGCTCCTTGCATTATAATTCAGAAACACCATTTGACTTGTAGGATGGGAATATCCATAAAAAGTTGCATGGAGTCCAAAATAGGAATATGAGGTTTTTTTATATGATCTATTTTGGTCTTGTTCCCCAGCTGTTGAATCCAATAATTCATTAACTAAGTGACAATAAGTGAGACCTGTGGCTGTCATTTCTGCTAAGAACAGCTTTAAAATTGCTACATTCTTTTTACAAAATATATAGTTGAGTAAATAACTTTTTGTTTGTGTGGAGTACATAATTTGAAAAAATAGACTCCATACAATATACATCTCAAGCTAATGTTTATAGCTCAGTAAGTCGTAAAGCACTGTCGATAACAACAGTCCAGGCAGTTTAATAATAGTAACCCCCCCCCCCAAAAAAAATGATTTTCATTATTTTCCTTCACTGCAACACCTGATCTAGATGAAAACCATACAATTGTCTGCTTTTTTCTTACCTGTTCACAGTTTTCAAGTTTTCGTTTCAGCTCTCGAATATGGTGAATAGCTTTGTTAACACACAGTGATGGTGTGTTTGCCAAAGCACAACTACGCCGTCTACTGGAGCAGGCCTTTTGTAAATTGTCCTCATCTTTATAAACACACAATAAAAAAGATCAATAAATACACACTTAGCATCTCAATTCTCCAGAGGTTCTTACTTAAATATCAAGCTGGAAAATATGCCATGTGCAACAAAGTGTGTCTTGGAAAAAGCCAGGCAATCCACAAAAATAAGAACTATTGTTATTAGTCTTGTTAACACTACTGGATCACATTATATTATATGCAAGCTAGATCACATAAACAACTGTCTGTTTGTACTTCAGGAACATCCATCCATCCATCCATACATCCATCCATTTTCTACCACTGTTCCGGGTCAGGTCGCGGGGGCAGCAGTCTAAGCAGGGAAACCCAGACTTCCCACCCTGCGGAGGAAACCCATTTCGGCCACTTGTATTCGCGACCTTGTTCTTTCAGTCACTACCCAAAGCTCATGACCATAGGTGTGGGTAGGAACGTAGATCGACTGGTAAATCGAGAGCTTTGCCTTTTGGCTCAGCTCCTTCTTCACCATGACAGACCGA
>JAODKC010000082.1:9261772-9279259 GCA_026777985.1 Mormyrops attenuatus
AGAACAAGAGAGTCCCCAGGAGGAGCGCTCTCCAACACCCCTTCCAAGGACTCCAAAAAGGGTGGGTATTCTGAACTACCATTTGCCGCATAAGCGCAAACAACAGTCAGGACCCGTCCCCCCACCTGAAGGCGAAGGGAGGCTACCCTCACGTCCACTGCGGTAAATCCCAACGCACAGGCGCCCAGCCAGGGGGTAATAAGTATGCCCACCCCTGCTTGGCGCCTCTCTCCGTGAGCAACTCCAGAGTGGAAGAGGGTCCAACCCCCTTCAAGGAGACTGGTTGCAGAGCCCAAGCCATGCGTCGAGGTGAGCCCGACTATATCTAGTCGGAACCTCACAACCTCGCGCACCAGCTCAGGTTCCTTGCCCACCAGAGAGGTGACATTCCATGTCCCTAGAGCTAGCTTCTGTAGCCGGGGATCGGACTGCCAAGGTCCCCGCCTTCGGCCACTGCCCAACTCACAATGCACCCGACCCCTTTGGCCTACAGATGGTGAGCCCATTGGAGGGGGGACCCATGTGCCTAGAGAGTATATTCTTTTTCATACAATCTACTTGATACAACAGTAATCCATTCAGTGGCCACTTCATTAGGAAAATTGTACTGGGCCCACTTTTGCCCCCAGAACCCATTTCAAAGGTAGAGGAGTTGCGTGTTTAGAAAAGCCTTGTTGCATAACTCTGCTGTAATAAGCTGTTATTTTTGCACTTGCGGTCTTCCTGTTAGCTTTAATGAGTCTGATCCAACCTCTCTCATTAACTAGGTGCTTTTTGGACACAGACATGCCATAAACCGGAGCCCGACCTTGGCCAGACTAGACCCAATGATTTTACTGGGGTGGCAACGGGGTAATATTTTGCCGACTGGGGGGCAAGCTCCTCTTCGGTAATTTTTCCCGATCGTGAGCATTATCCATTAATCCTCTCGCAATCGACTTGCCGACATGCCATGACTGAGTGATCGACGGGTTGGCCAACTCTGGTATACAGAATTAAATGCTGCAGATTTTGTGCTTATTTTTTGGTGAGGAGTTGCCACATGCTACTGATGTAGTCACCAATTTGCAGACTCCAGTCTGAATCTCAAAGCATGCAGTGATCTACACAAACTCAGAAGTGGGACTAAAATTAATAACTGATGTGCTTCAAAAAGATCACTTTTCTGAGTACAGGGTAGTTCAGCAACCAGCCTATTCAAAATGCTGCTTCTTCTCCAAATGCATGTCACTTTGGGCTTTACAGACAATTGTTTGGTGCCTCAGTGACATCAGTAGTTTTTATTGTATGAACGGCTAAGAGTGAAGAAATTAGCAAAAATAGAGACTTCAAAGACAACCAGAAGGCAAAACACTCCTTTATTCTCCCTGCAGGAATTACATGCTCTGAGTGTCTGTTTTGTTCAGAGTCCATGGCAATTGTGAGAAGGAGCACTGTGAAGCATCATTATGAAACAAAACAGGTTGGAGGAAACATACCCACACAGGCCAGAGTGGAGAATAAGTAAAATAAATTAACTGCAAATTGATTAGTCTGCCACAGTAATTTCCTGTACATTTGCAGTTCAAGAACATGCAGATGAGTGTTAATTGAACGTATCCTAGACTTTGGGGCAACACAAAAAAAGATTTTGCTTGATAAGAACGCAAATGCATTTGCTGAAACAATAATAAAGGTAAAAATCACATAGATCACCCTGTCAGCAGCAGCATCCAAATGTGCAGGATATGGGCTGTATATTTTTTAGTTTTTTTAGAAAACTTTAATATTTATGTTTAGTACTGCTTACTATTCTATCGACCCTTTCTGTCAGCCGTTTCTGAGATGCTGGGACAGCAGATGGGGGCAGTGTGTGGCTCCAGGGCCTAACCCTCCGTGCCTGTGATCGGAAGGTCCCCTGTCTGAAGCCGGCCTCGGCAGAATAACCGCGTCTGTGGGCCCCTGAGCGAGGCCCTTAACCCCTAGCTCCATGGACACTGCTACAGGTGGCTGCCTTTCACTGCAAAGCTTGCGCTCACTGTACCTACATATATTTCTGTGTGTCATGGAGAGCAAGATGGGATACGCAAAAAGAAAACCTGCCCATGGTGATTATCTGGCACCGTCAAGCACACAATGTTCAAAATCGAGTCCATTGTAAGTTTCAGCTTTTCTAATCAAACATCAAGCGCACCTTAATGTCACATGATTTGCTGTTAGGGTGAGCAGGCTATTGGCGTTAACAAATGGATGAACACACAACTCTACACTTTGAGCAAATCTACACTTTGAGCAGTTCTCAGGGAAGAAGTAGCTATTACACTGTACTAGCAATTGACTGAGTTCTGATGGCAAAACTAAATAGCAACTATTTTGTTGTTCCTTTCATTTTGGAAATTACCTTATGTTCAATATTCACTCTATTTACAACAGTTTTCATTTTATTAAGAAATTCTGTAATATGTTTTAATTGTTAAATTCCCTTATATATTTATACCAGCAAGTGCATCAGTAAATGGGGCATTTTTTATGATAAACCCAAATGTTGACAAATTCCTTTTGTTACAACAAAACCTTTATATTATTAGACAGAAATATGCACAACTAGTTGTTTAAACAATCATTCATCACTCTGGCAGCAGACCCAATCCCTTACCATAAACAGAATGTTCTGTAGATATGCGGACCTGGACTTTTGAAAGATCTATAGCAGAACCATCTGTGTAAAAAAAAACAACAATGATAACAAACATTGGCAAATTTAGAAAAGTGGTTATTGCTTTATGCAAGTGGACCTGTCTAAATTTTTAATGTATGTCCATTGTAGCATTTCCATTGCATCCGGCTAAGCTGATGTTGCTTAATTTCTTCATTAACCAAATGAGTTCAGAGGAACCTGTTTTCAATGTACAGTATATCCCCCATTAACAACACAAAACACAAACAAACCAGATACCGCCATCCAGCTGTCACACCTTCTACCTGATTTTTCCTGGAAACAGACACCGTGGGAAACAGGCAACTGATAGGACTTTGGACTGGTGATGGTCCAGACAGCTCCAGAACAAGCTGAGTAAGAAAAGACTCAAATGCAGAGAATTGGTAAACACTGGGGAGGAGAAGCATCCCAGAGACGGGACCCTGGAATCCAACCAGATAAATGAGCCAGAAGACAGGAAATACAGAATGATAGATTAAAAACAGGGAGATACTGGAACCAGCTTGGAGATGAGACTCCAGTGACCTAGAGACTAGGACTTTTGCATAATATTTGTCCTTCATGTCATATGTTTTCCTGCTCATGTCAGTGCAGCATCTTTTCTGTTCTTCGAATGATTAATTAATCATCCTATTAGAAATTTTGTTAATAATAATAATAATAATAATTCTTATTAATTATCTAATTTGACTAATTATTTATCAAATTCAATTAATTATTTCATTATTATTAATAATTGTTACATTTAATAATATTATTATTTTGCAAGTATGCCAATAAGGATTATGAACTATCATCTTGGAAGCCTTACATGACAAATTTTTACATGCACTGGACAAAAAGCAGGGGACACCCTACATGGGACGCTAGCCCATTGCAGGGCGCACATGCACACAATCATGTTTGTTTTGTACTTCTTACCAACTGTGTTTTCGCTGCTAACATCTACACATTCATGTCTTTTTTCCTAATTAAATGAAGTGGTTTCATTTCACTAAAAGAATTGTATTCAGTTTTGCAAAAAAAAATTAAAAATGCAAAACGAGCCATATAATCCCTTTAAGAGGGTATTGACCACAGTCACGTCATAATAACATATGTGCAGTTTGGTGATAAATGAACACCATGGTGTTGATCTATTTCTTGTTATATGTTAGTTTCAATTGATCTGCAGGCCCGCTATTTTCTTCCAGCAATTTGCATTAGAGCGTACTGATTTCATCTATCAAAGACAAGTGCTGTGTGGAATGGATTCCAAAAATGCACAAAACATCAGATTACATTACAACTGGGTCTGGCCAACGTCATTAAAGCATGCATGCCTTTAAAGGCAACTTTACAGTGCCTAGTTTAGAGAGCATTAATACGAATGTATGTAAGTATGTTTCTTCATGCAAACATGAATCAACCAAACAACCATGAAGCAAGCTCTGTTTCACCAATAGACAAGGATGGTTGTCGGGATAGTATTTACTAAACTGGGTTATACAGTGCCAAACTGCAGAACTGTCTAGAACACAACTATCTAACAATGCACTCAAAAGCCTTACTGACACTGAATAAAAATAACAGAGTGTATACCTCAACACTGATTTATAGACATTTCAACTGTGCATCCCTATATCACAGTCAGTGCTCATTACATTACAGACACACTGGAGCTGAAATAAAGAGTCAGACCAGCATCCCTCCCAAGAGATACTCCCAGGCACATCACTGAGAAGCAGTTACATTTTTTAAAGCAGTTATTTGCAATGGAAACAATGTAAAAATGGTGAAACAACTATGCAGGCAGTTTCTGCACTGGTTGCTAGGCCAGTTCCATAGAAATGAAGACTATCAGTGCTAGCATATCATACGGCCGGGAAAAAGCAATAGAGAGCTTCATAAATATTTTCCACAGGAATTTAATAGAACAGCTGTCACTGGTAGCTAGGGCAGTTCCATAGTAACAAAGATGTTAAGTGTTAGCATATCACATAACCAGAAAATAGCAATAAACAGCTTCATAAATATTTTTTCACTGGAATTGAAAAGAACAGCTGTCACCTGCTCCGTGCGAAAGAAATTTCCATTATGCTACCTGCGCAGGAAAGAAAAAGCAACATACCTTTTTATTACTTGAGACTGATGATTTGATACAATAATCAGTCTCCAGTAGTAAGGAGGTATGTAGTTTTGCCCTTTTCGCTATTTTGAATGTTCATATCACATCCCAAATCTGTCGCTATAATCCTTATTATGGTATGTCTCTTAGACTTTTGAATCGAACACCTGCATTTTCTCCAGGATGCTAAACACCATCTATTATAATCTTTAAATCAGTCAAAATACTTTCACTCTGTGTGTGCAGTTAATCTGATATGTGTGGAGCATGTGGACTGAAACTAGGGCTGCACAATATAGTGCAGCACTGGCGGGGCGCATGTCCCAGCATGCCCCACGTGCAGTTGTAATTAGCCCTTGTTGTGTTGTTGCTAATGTTAATGGTTACAATTCCTTACTGTTGCGTGTGTGTTTACCTGTGTCTTTTGTGTACCTGGTCTGATCCTCGTGTGTAATTAGCTTACGTAAATCTCCCACCGTGTCTGCATCTTACAGTTTGGCGTCTGACAACCCTGTTTCCTATATGTAATTGGTTTTGGTGCTCACTGGGTGCCTGACATAGTCCTTTTCAGGACTACTAATAAAGAGTGTGTTCTCCCCAGCGAGTGAGTCTCCATGTTTTTCTGCTCCCGGGATACTTCGGTCCACCCTGCACCACAATATCGTTTCATCATCATCATCATTACAATGTGTGCATGCACAATAATATTATCGCATTTGTCAGCACTGTTTTGTCTGTTGATACAACTTGCGGCAACACCACTAAGTTCTCTAACACACTCTTTTGGTAGATAATAAGTTGTATTTAGCAATAGCTTATTTTGGGTAATTTCATCTCCTTTTTTGTTTGGTAGATGAAGTTCAGGACAAATTTCCAAAATTCACTTGTTTTCAAGAAATGTTCTGTAAACTTATTTTTTGGAAATATCAGGAAATTGATTGGAGTTTTGGTTCCTAAATGACGTATGATGAGTTTAGGTCACTGGCGGTCTCATGTCAAAAACAACAACAACAGAAATGGACTGAGTGGGTTTTGAAGATCTGCTCTTCAAATGTACATGCAGGATAAAAATGAATTAATGCTTAATGATTAATTAATGCTGCAGTCTACTGGCCATCCATCTATCCTCCATAATCACTTACTCCGGATGAGCCTGGAAGCACAGGACACATATGACAGACAATGTCAGCGTCACCTAAGCTGTATGCTTTTGGACCAAGGGAGCGTGCCCACAGGGGTCCACACAAACAGGAAGAGAACATGCAAACTCCACGCACAGGCAGAAGTGACTCTATTAACCCTCAATTTGGAGTTTGAGGCCATAAGACAGTGTCAACACGAGGCACTGACGATTTAAGATTTCATTTTATTAAAACAACCAGATGTAATATGCATAAATAATCATGCTTGAATATGAAAGGAAAGTAATAAAAAGGATTTTAGATAACTGACCTTGTAAAGGTGATTCATTCTGCCTTGAGGGACATTTCAGCATTTTCAAGCATGTACTTAGAATTTGTCCACACAGACCTATAAACACAATGTAATTTGATATCTGTCGTTTTCATAATTAGTACAGTATACCACTAATATATATATATATATATCTTACATATAGTACAGTTTGTAAAATGACACATGCAAGCTTTAATGTGTATAAAAATTTAAAAATGCATAGTAAAAACTCACTAAACTGGCCTACATGACTTCTAACAAGGTCACTGTAGTTCAATAATATGGAAAGTAAAAATATGGCAACACACGGGTCACATGTGCTCATTAGACATTAGCAGTCTTGTTACCGCGTTACACATTTTGTGCTGTAAATACAGTTCGTTTTGCAGCATGCAAGATATAAATAGCATTAAAACTGCCAATTACCTTCGCATTTGTTGGGTGTCAGGCAGCTATATCTAGGTAGTTAATTATGTTACTTACTACATTTCTGGCCAACGCTTGCTGGTGAGTCATTCACGTACATTCTGCTGCAGAAGGATTTGGCTAAACGTGAAATCAACCTTTCTGAAATCAGAAGGCTGTTTACTGCTACCTGTTGAGGAAAAGGAGTGTGTTTGTGTGTGGTGGGTGCAGGGGTGCATGTGTCTGTGTCCACCGGTTACCAAGCGACGGGCCCAACATAACCCATAAGCAAGTTTCAGGGACAGAAAGCAGAAATGTGTTTGAATAAGGCCACGTCGCTCTTACGGCATTACCACAAAGTAATGCAGTGAGGAGAGTAAGAAAGTAAGTTAAAACAAGCAAACAAATAAATACAATGAAATAAAATTAAAAAATACGGATAATAATATGTATTGCGCATGTAATAATTATTATTACTATTATTATCCCTTACATATTACCAACGCAGTACGTTCGCAAAGGCAAATTAAATGGTGAAAAAAGCTAACCACGCAAAGCCCCTGCTAATGTGAAAATTTATAATATAACGACTTATGCACTAGTTTTTATCTGAATTGTTACATATGATCTGGAACATAAAACAGAAATTTAGTCAATTACGATAAATCGGGAAGAAGTATTCACCAAAAAGGGAGGAACTATTTCAAGGAATTGCGATAGATGATGAGCAATAAGAACTAGGGCTCCGAGCCGCTATCAGTAAGTCGGTCTTTTTTGTTAAAGTAGCTGCCTGGTGATATCTAACGTAAATCGGGCTACTTGCGCAGACTGTAGTTCGGTGATAAACGGCGTAATTAACAATGTGCGGCTAGTTTACTTCTTAAAGAAGTTTGTCCCACATAATACACTTCAGAGATGTGCCTTTCTGGATGGTATTTTTATAAAATTAAAAATATTAAAAGTGACGTTGCCGGGGAGAGAGCTCGCGAGAGCGCTAGCGGCCGGGAGGCAGTCGCCGCGTGACGTCAGCGCGTGTTATTGTTGTTTCCAGCTGTCAGCTGCTGCAGTGGCAGCGCAGGAGCGGCGCTCTGTGTCACTATGTCACTGTGTCATTGTCTTCGCCTCTCCGCTACTGCCTAACGCCCGCTGATGAAGCCCAGCAATGAAGGACAAACGCAGGAAGAAGGATCGCACTTGGGCAGACGCAGCCCGCCTGGTAAGCTTGCGTTTCGCCTCTTTCGAAACGTGCAAAGAAAAAGAGATGATGGTGCATAAAGTCCGATCAGCTTCGCCCACGTTATATTGCACTGAGGAAGGAGTGAAGGCAGTTCTCTTTCATGCTGTCAGCTTTCACGCTTTATAGTGAGATAGCAAGATGTCTTTCTCTTTAGCATGCGATTGCAACCAGGTGATCTGGAAATTAAAAGTAGCGAAGTCACTCTGGCATCTTAACCATGCCTTCGACTGGGCACTGAAACGGCATGCTTTTACTACGGCGTTAAGTTAAACGGTCTGCAAGGTGTTACGGAAACCGGTAAATCTGATTGCTTAGTGTAAGCAGTACGACGGGATTGTTGTAATTAAAGTTAAATTTGTAGCAACAATTAATAATAAGAATTGCAAACTAGTCTGACTCTTGGGATGAACATTGAGGTTGTCCCGTAATTTTTAGGTTCTCTTTACACTCTCTGGTTTTAATCTTGTGTTTTATTTGCCATGTCAACTGAGTTTGTTTGTTTGTATGTTTGTTTGTTTATTTATTTATTTGTTTGGTAACCTCACCTTCAGAATTTTGTTAGAAGGAATTAAATGTTAATGTGCCAACAAACATTTATGTTAAGTGTGAGTACGCAATATGTGTGATTATGTGTATGTGTACGTTATAATAGGTATACATTGTGAAATCTATTGTTTCTTATCAGTAACTTAATTACGTATACCACACTGGTAACTTAGCTGTTTTAATGCCATCGTTTTGAATGTTCAGCTTGCACTGAAGTCTCTGTCGCTGTAATATATAATTTTTGTAACATGTATGCATGATAAAAAATTATGCATTTTATCTGTTCCGTTTCGGTATCCACTTGACTTATGGAAGTGCCCGGGACTGTTTCTGTGCTTTATGCTTAACTTGCAGCCTACATCCGCGTAGAGAAATTGTTATTGGCTGGATGCTGTAAATCGGGGGAAAAATCACTTGCCGCCAACAAAGCTGTTATTTTATGTGTTTTCTTTTTCTTATTGAGAAGATACACCCAGTCGTGTAGGTGTACCTCTAATGTAAAAGGGACTAAAACTGTATTTATGCCCTGTGACCCATACCAACATAAGTGGGTGGATGGAGGGATTATGTCCACTGTAATACCCCAGAATTATATATACTGTATATTATATATTTATATATTTTTTCTTCTTTTTTCTGCCCATGCCATTCTTTTGAAGTTGAACCCTAACCCTAATAATTATTGCAAAAGCTGCTTGGATAGACCATACAATTTCAGTTTATGTTGGTGGATGATAAATGGATGAATGAAATATTCCCTCTAGTTACACTCTTATCCTGAAGGATATAAGAAATTACTAATCAGAAACATGTGTTAATTGCCTATTGATTAGCCGTACATTTTTGTCCAACCAGTGTTACATAGCATTTTTGTCTATAGTAAATTCTTGAATTATTTGGATATTTATCAGCCCTAATTAATTATTGTAATTAAATGTATTACATCAATGCAACATACTGTAATGCAAATGAGACTTTAATGTAATGTCTCGATGCTTACCCATAACCTTTGATGCTTCTTAATTTATGAACCAGTTCCATTTCATTCTTTTTATTTTGCTTTTAATCAATATAATAGTAACGGCTTTTATGATAATCATGATGATTGTTATTATTAGTGATGCGTTGGCACAACGTACACATTGGATTGTGCAAACATTATGGATGGTATCCCCAAAGATCCAGCCTACAGAATGGTCCACCAAGGTTGAAGTAGAATGATTAACAGCAATTAATATGTTATTAGAATATGTTAATATTTCTCAAATAAGGGTAAGAATTGGAATCATCAGGGTAAGAACTGGAATCATCTTGTGCAGAAAGACAGGATATTGGTGTATGATAGAGTACAGTTTGTACAGTTCAGTAATTTGACATTTGTGAAGAAAAGAAACCCTTATTTTGAAGAATATTTTTTTGTGTACAGGGTGACTCAGTGGGTGCCACTGTTGCTTCAGAACTCCAGGGTTCGGGCTAGACTATGTGGGTGTTACATGCCCATGCAGCTCATAGACGTGCTCTAGACTGACATCGTGACCAGGGTGCACCCCTGCCTTCTGCCCCCCCCCCTCCCCCATGACCCTGAGAAGATGAAGGAAACTGAACTGGATGTTTCTTACAGATGCAGACAATCGCACTTTAAAATCCAGTGCTAAATATCGGTTTATGACTTCTGATTTCAGTTGAGTTGAGAAATAGGTTATGAAATTAACAAGATAAATAAACAATACTTTTGCAGCTGAAGCCTGGTTGACCTTTTAGTCCCTTCATATCTTTTCCAATTCAATTCAGTTCAGTTCAATTTTATTTGTATAGTGCGTTTTCATAATATTACATTTTCTCAAAGCGCTTTACATTATCCCCGCCCAAAAAACCCCCAGAGAGCAATGCAGAGGCAACAATGGCAAGGAATAACTCCCTAGTAGGAAGAGACTTTGGGAGGAACCAGATTGAAAGGGGGAGAGCCCATCCTCCTGGGGCCAGCAGAGGAAGTCAAATTAACAAAAAGAACAAAATACTGATCTATACAGTCCAACTTTTAAGATTCAGGTGTAAATGTGGAGGGCAGGCAGGTGATGGTGCTGCTTCTGACGGCAGGATGAACGGTGGTACCTGAAGCTTTGGATAAAGCTAAAAATATTGTGTTGATCTAGGTAAAAGTTCTGTTTATGTTTGTGTAATGTGGATATTGGTTGGAATTAATTCGGAACCATTCCTTCCTGAGGCTGCGTTATTCTTGTACGTTGAAAGGTAAGCCAGGCAATCCTGACTGCAATTAAGGGTGTGTTTTTACTACAAATTTTCCTCAAAGCTAAATGATCAATCGTACTTAAAACCAGACTGGTATCATTATCAGGAGTACCTTCAACACAGTTTCAGTGGCTTTAACTGCATGGGCAGGTTTTGCCTGAAAGCTACAAGCTGCGGCATGTTATCAACTAAATATACATCTTGACGCAATGTCTTAAAATGATCACAGTGCCCCTATTGTACACGTATGACAGTCTTTGCTACAGTGATATCCCTTTTATTATCGTTCTTAGGTCTTATGTTCAGAAGCTAGTCATGTTGGGTATATCCGTAACACCTTTAAGAATATTCAAATATTCTGCTGGACCTTTTATTGGCAGAGATGAAGATGGTTTAATTTTATAATTCTAAAAGTAAATGATCACAAAGCAGTCTACAGTGAAGTGCAAATGATAGTATAGCAATTTACAGTGATTTTTCCAGATGTAGCTAAAACGTCAACATGTCACTACTGTGATAAATTGAAAGATTTCATCCACGGTCGTTTCAAAGAAGGCAATCAAGTAGTACTCCTAGAAAACAGGGGCCATAAAAGTTAAAAATGACATGTGTGGTTGTAAATGGTCTATAAAATTTCTTCTCGCGTATGATAGGTAACGACAGATGCATAATTGTTTGGCAGCCCAGCTTTTTGTGGTAGGGGACTGATAATACAGATGCAGATAGTCTTGGTAGTGCGCTGGTTCATGTCAACACATTGGTCCATTCTCTGAACTATTTGGGAAGCATTACTGCAGCCTAATAGCAGATTGTCACAATAATCTAGTCTCAAGGTAATAAATAGACCTAACAACTAGATTTCCTCCATTTTATTACCTGCTTTTTGGCAATCTTGGCTGTATTCCAAAAATTAAATAAAGACATTTCTGTATACAGTAATGTAGCAGTTAACTGTTAAGAAAATGTAAATTGTGATTTTAAGGCATCACATTGATACAGAAATTTCTCTACATATACTGTACTGTGCAAAAGTCTCAGGCAACGAAAACCAATATTAAATGATCTGTATGTTGGTGTAAAAGTGTGTTAGCTACAGTATGTCAAAACCTTTCCTAAAGACACCCCAGTATTTACAGCAACCATCCAATATACCCATGTATTTGTTGACCCGGCCTTTAGTGTACAATGTTTGGCCATTCAATACCTCATCAAATCATTTTATTATGTAATTATTTTTAGTTAATTACTTAAGTAAACTGGTGGTGAAATTAAATGGATACATGAAATGGCTGGGATGCCCCAGAGGAGAGGTTTGGGAACGGAAGCAGAGATCTTCTAGTCATCCAACGAGATATCAGTGACTTTTTGGAGAACAGGAGAAATTTCTTTCTTTTTTGTGTGTGTTACTTGTGTGTGTGTGTGTGTGTTACTGTACATTTGCATCTATTCTGATGTTGAATTGTATTTTCTTCTGAGCAAATATATATGTATTACACAGTTAAATAGCTTGACATCGCCCAAGTCTTTTTCCACCATATTGTACCCATTTAATAATTGAACGGTTGAAATTTTACACTTGTTTTCTCATGTACATGGAGTTCTGGGTCATTAGCATACCATTGTTAATCAGTAGCATGCTTGCAAGCAAAACTGAAATGGGCTGTAAATATAGGACGAAGAGAACCAGGCCCTGTGGAAATACATAGAGGAACACTGAGTACTTTGGTGATCCACACAATACTCAAATATGCTGCTAACAGACAGATGTGACCTGAACTAAGGCAGCCAGTGTCTGTTCAGAAAAACAAGAGCTTCTGGTCTGTCCAAGAGCAAATGGAGTTTGATGGTGTCAAAAGTAGCACTTAAATCCAGATGCAGAAACATAGAGGCATTATCGCAGACAGTGAGACGGGAGTCATTTATTACACTGACAAGTGCTGTATCAGTGCCCTGCTCTTGTCTGAGCCCATACTACATGTTATATACATCGCGTTGCATTGTAAGAAGACAGTTGCTGGGCAGCAAATAGATGGAAAATTGCACAAAAATGAAAGAATCGGTCTGTAACGAAATGGATCAATTAGATCCGAAAATGGCTTTTTGTGTATGGCCTTAATTAGAGCTGTAATAATATATAAAAGAACAGATTCCAAAGATAATGTCTCCGTAATGAATTTAACATGAGTTTTATAAATACAGACAGTGGCTTTTCAAATGCTTCTGTGGATATGGGATCTAGTAAATGCGCCGGTGTTTTATAGCATGTAACAAATAATATGGTGCAACTAGAGGAGGTGATAATGTGTTAAGTATGTGTGGATGTAACATTTTCAGTACAGTAGTGTCCCCGTATCTGTGAGTGATGCATTGTAAAACCACAGATAATAGCGAGCCCTCCATAGATCTCATATATAACATGATTTTTGTGCACATACATAAGGTGAAGGTTGATAAATTACGTACAGTGAGGCATTTCCAACATAAAGCATCCAGCAGTGATAGAGTGCATTGTACATTACTATCAAATGAAAGGCATTCTGACGTTTTAGCCTAATTCTCAAAAGACGATAGAGCAATGAAAAGTTATCATGTATCAAGGGATAACAACATTGAAAACCGTACTTGTTATTCATCTTTATAGCACATACAGTGCGATATCGTGGCAACGGATGTGATCATCAGTAACACTAGAGGCAGACTGGATGAGACTTGTGCGTTTGGGGACATGTACTGGGTGTGACTGGGCTGGCGGATTGCACCATGTTACAGCCTGTACTCACTTGGCATACAGTTTGAAACTTATGAACCGTTTATTTTTGGACTTCTTTTTTCAGACTGCGATAAACCGCGGATAAATGAAACCATGGTTACTGATACCCTAGATATGGGCTCCCACTGCAGAGGTATCACATCTACTGTAGTCTGTTGTAAAATCTGGCAACAAACATGGATCTTGTCCAATAATCATCACTTTCACATAGGGCTGGGCGATATCACATCAGTATTATATTGATGAGTAACACCTCCTTTCATATAATATATTTTGTTAATTGCAGAGTCAGTTGTGATTCCCCGTGACATAAAGAATACTCTTGTTTACTTCTGCCTTTTTAGGCTGAATGAAATAATGATAGAAAAAATAATGACGAAATTGAGTTGAACACTATTTTTTTTCTAGTTATTGAGAGTCCAGCTTTACTTAATACCAACTGGGGAACATTCTTCTCTTTTTCTGTTTTTTGACAGTTTTCATTTTTCAGTGACCAGAATATTTACTGTAGCGAAATTCTCAATGCTGATTCTTTATTTTCTTATTTTTAGTTGATGTGTTAGTTAATTGTGGTGATGAGATGTTATTAAAATTAAGTTGTTGGCAGTTCAGATAGAAGCCGCCCGAAGTCATATCCCCTAACAGTGTGACAGTAACAGATGTAAATGTGTTCCCAAAATGTCTCTTTATTTCACAAGATGAATGAAACTCATTATTGCAAGAATAATAGTGCAGCTTTATGGGTTTTCGGAAGGACAGAAGCACTCTGAACATTTATTCCAATGGTTACAATAAAATCAGAGAGGCCTGTTACAAGCAAGATTAACTGAGACAGACAGACAGACAGACAGAGAGAGACTGGACTAAACTAAACTAAAATACCACTGTCTCTGCTAGCAGTAAGACTAGAGGTTTGATTAAAGGAGTGACCAGGCAGAGATGACTCAAACAGCTTATGGATGGTGATTAGTCAGAAAAGCTGTTTTAGTAATCTTATATTTACTATTTATCAGGCCAGTCATCCTACCTCTTAACAGAAAGTTGAATCATGTTACATAAAAGAATGGACTTATACAAACGACGCAAAATGAAGCGTCTCTGCCACTCCGTTTAGCTCTTATACTTAAACCAGTAGAACAAATATCCCAAGGACTTAAGCGTGGGTGTGTAACATATGGTACAAGCATATTTTAATCTATCGACCTTATAGTCGGATGCTGTAACAGAAAGTACAATATGTATCATAGACGTGATGTACATAACCAATGATTGCTAAACAAATGAGTCTGTCTCCAGGGGAAATGGTCTTATAAACATGGCTCTCTGCAGTAACCATAACCCATCTCCAGGTGAGTGATTGTGGAAGCACTGTAGTAGTGTCTGATAGTCAGCACAACCTCAAATTGGATCTTCACCTCTTAAATAGACAGCACACAAGACACTTTGGATAAAAACAGTCGGTAGTGTCTTTGACTGTTTGTCAAAGGCTACACTGCACTACACTGTACATTATTTTAAATGCCAGGAAATGCAAGATCAGGCAGTAATTTATATGAAGTATAATCACTAAATTTCACACTCAGATTTCACACTCAAGTTTCACACAATTTTGCAGTGAATCGGAAACAGATAAATGTGTTTTGTTAACATATTGTCAACCTCAAATGAATGCATTTCCTGTTAAGTGGAGTGGGAAAAGTTTGCCAAAGTGGATAAAATAAACAGGAGGACACTTAACGAATTATGTTGTGGAATGTAGGCAGGGCGCGTCTCCCGTGGATTCTCGGTCCTGTGCAGGAGCGTGTGGGGTAAGGGTGGGTGATATGGCCAAAATATCATATCGCGTCTCTGATTATAATTCCAGTCTATGGTAGAGATCATGATTTTTTTTTTTTGGAATGTTAACCACTTTAAAAAGATCAGTTGTGTTGCCATCTCTTTATTCGACAGTGTAGCCAACCCGTCTATGGACCTTGTGTTGTTTACCGCTGGAATATAAAATGGAATGTAAAGTTTGTTCTTTTCTTCTTCTCCTTCTCCTTGTTTTTCCCAAGTTAGCTAACGGGTTAAAAATCATCAGTAAAAGTTTTAGTTAAATGTCTAGTCACTAAATTGAGCTCCACTGAATAGGGCTGGGGAAAAAACCCATTGATTTTATGATTGATCATGATACTGGTTTTGACGATTCAATCAAAGTTCCACCCTCCAATTATCGTGTCCTTTCTCTGTTTACCCTTCAGAAGAACCCAACATGTTACAAATATAACTGCTGAAAACAAGCTTAATTATGTCAGAGACAGGAGCGATGTCGCCAGATAATGTATCGCTAATACAGAGAGTAATCTCAGATCAGTTTATTTTTCATCAGTGGTAGTTATTTTACAGTACACATAAAACATGAAATTGCGATTAAAAATGGAGGGAAAGATGCAATATGCAATATTAGATCATGAAGCAATTATTTTAACTTTCGGTGATTACGCAAAATGACTTTTCTTCATATAACATAAGAACAGTAGTCGTGTCACTGGAGCAAAGTGTGTTAGATAAAAATGACAACGTTTCAAAAATGGCAAAGAACGAATCCGTATAATTTCAGGCTTCATATTGTGCTGAAGAACATTTTGCCCCTGCTGCAGTATATTAGGTGATGCTGGTGGTAATTAGGTTAGTTTAATTGTTCAGAAACATAAATGATTCCTTAATATTTTTTTTTTCATAGGCTTTAGAGAAGCACCCAAACACGCCGATGACTGCAAAGCAGATATTAGGAGTTATTCAGAAAGAAGGACTTAAAGAAACAAGGTAAAGGTGCTTTTATTCTGTTAAGACTGCTGCTGTTTTTTTCTGTCTCTCTGTCAGAAGATTAAGAGTTTTATTTGAAGATGGCTAAGCAGATATTATTGAGCAGATAATACGCAGGCATGTTCCGCACACTCGGAGTCGCAATAATCACTATAAGGTCTCCCGCAGTTAGTTCTCAAGCTGTGAAGAGCCCTCGTCTGTGATCTACGTGCATACGAGCCGATCAGCCTAAACTCAATATTAGAGACGCCATCATTCTGTCTCAGACTAGATTCCAGAGCATCCAGAGGCATGCTTTGTGAGGAATACTTTTGTCATAGCTCCAAAAAGACCTTTGAATATAAAAGTACAGTCTCACAAAACCACAGTGCCGACCCATTATAAATAAATTCAGCTTTACGGTAAAAATGCCGAGCAGCAGTTTTGACAGCTGAAATGATCCATTTCCCATAACCCCGCCTGCTGTTCTTCTGAAGCCTCGTGTTCAGTTAAGTTGACTCGACTTGGTGTTGCACTAGAAAGCCCCCCCTCCCCCCACCATCAGGAAAGGAGTATCGCATCATCGAATTCATGACTTTGCTATCAATTTAATGATCAAGGTATTTGATTCCGAAAGTGTTTGCTGCCATATTAGTATCTTAACAGCTAATAGTGAAATTCATTTTTTTCTCCACCGATCGCAGTTGAAGACAAATGTTTATGTATATCTAGTCTAAGTGTACAGTTTAAAAATGTAGAGTGACTTTTATGAAACCATCCATCAATCCCCCCTCCTTGTAACGACTTATACAGGGCTGGGGGGGGGTGCAGGTACAGCCCGGCGAGGATGCAGGGGTGTCGCAGGGTACATCCACATTCAAACTCTTTGGGGAATTGAGTGACCAACGCACCTAACTGCGTGTCTTTGGGTGGCTGGAGGAAAACCATGTGGTACCTGGAGAGTGTATAACCACCACACAGACACACACACACACACACAGTCACACACACACATATACACACACAGACAGACACACACAGACACACACACACATATACACACACAGACACACACACACAGACACACACACACACACAGTCACACACACACATATACACACACAGACACACACACACAGACACACACACACACACAGTCACACACACACATATACACACACAGACACACACACACAGACACACACACACACACAGTCACACACACACATATACAC
>JAODKC010000082.1:9279359-9291233 GCA_026777985.1 Mormyrops attenuatus
CACACACAGACAGACAGACACGCACACACAGTCACAGACACACACACACACACATGCGCACACGCAGACAGACACACACGCACACACACACAGTCACACACGCACGCGCACACACACACACACACACAGTCACAGACACACACACACACATGCACACACAGACACACACTCACACACACACAGACACACCCCCACGCGCACCCACACACACACACCCACACACACACACACACACACACACACACACACACACACCATTGCACCCTACCTGAGAAGTTTTAAGCAAATGTTTTTCTTTTACTATTTTATTATTTACAATTTATTCACATGTATTCAAACACTCATTTTATTTAGAATTAAAACCAGAATAAGCATTATATATTGTAGCAGAGTAAATGCATAAGTTAAAAGTTTTTCACGTTAGAAAACTGACACATTTTTTTATTTAAAAGAATCAAGGCCAGTGAACAGTCTGCCAGATGGTAAAAACAGGTTTTGAAACCTATTGAGTTCAGATATAAACGTTACATAGAAAAGGTGAAGCCTTGGACTTGATGACTTCATTTAAAAGAATAACTTCTAAAGTCAACAACCTAATTTTTTTACTAGAAACCTTGAGTACTTCAGTACTGTATGTTTTTATTATCAAAAATACTCCATTCTGCAACAGTCTTAGGCTGTCAAAGAAAATATTTCAGGTTATTTTAGTGTATTTTTGTTCAGAAAAAAAGCATGATGTAACAGAATACAGCATAATCATTATGAACTAAATCATGTGTTATTTACTACAGAATATGGTCATATGAGTATATCTGTAGTAGGGATGCGTGGATCCATACTAAAATATTGATTCTTTTGATGCGAACATTTTCATTTTGAGAACTAATTCTCACGCTAAAATAACTATTTATTTGTATGTTTTTTCGTTTTGTTTGTTCAGATCTGGTGAATTCATTTAATGAAACATTTAATGGGGGGGGGGGGCGTGAATTGAAGAAAGGGTTACCCAAAACTGTGGTCAGGATTGGGCTACATCGTTTATTGGTATCAGGACCAGTATCGGTGCTACCAACTTTCATATTACTTGGTATCGGATCGAAAAGATTTCTAGCGTTTCATTCAACAAATACATGGCTACTGAAGAGGCTTTTCAAATGGCATAGCTACATAATGCACCTTGACAGACATAATACAGTTTTACACTGACATAAAATTACTGTGTGTGTATCTAAAATACTTTTTAAAATCCTTAATATTAGGACATGTATTTTTACTGCTACTATTACTGTGACTATTAGTATGCAGAGGTCCTATTGATTAAATTATACTAGTAGGCCTCATAAATGTTCTCATAATGTGGGTTTTTTTTGTTCATCTTTCATTACTTCGTTACAGTTTTACCATAATCTTTTATGTGTATACTTGGCTGTAACACAAAATGCCCCTTACTGAACCATACTGTAAAACACTGTTTAGAGGTGTGACACTAGTTTGCACTGCAGCCTCACACTTGCAAGCCTGTGGGCTTGCCCCTGGCCCTGAGTATGTGTAAAGCATCCATGTCCTTGTGTTTAATCCAGTTTCCTTCTGCAGTACAAAAACAACTGGTTAGGGAAACTGGCGATCAACGCTGCTTATTATGTGTGATTGTCTGTGCCCTGCAGTAGCATGGCATTTAATCAATAATGAGAATTTGATTAAACAAACAATACATGAAGCATAACAATACATAAAGCTTTTTTTCCCCCAAACAAATTGATCCACCATTCCCTGTCTTTAGTATATTTAGAGACTGGTGGCATCTACTACAGCCGCAAAGTCTTCATCAATTCTGCGCACACCGTGGAGAAATGAATTTTGTTGCTTTCCTCTTTACAGAATACCTGCAAGTGATTTGGACTATCTTGGGTGAACTGTTTGCTTCTGGTCATGTCACAGCATTTCAATTGAGTTATGTCCTCACTTAAAAAAAAATAAATTTGTTTCTCCATCTTTTAACCTTCAGCTAGGAGACGGATGCCTTATTTTTTTCTGTGGAATTTGAAAGAAAAATTACACTGTCATGTCATCTATCCAGTTTGTTTTTTTAGTATTCATGTGTACTCAGTCACGTGTAGTCAATACAATAAAATCCGTGTATGTAACTTCCAGCAGAGTATAGTGCCAAATAAATACGAGACAATAAACACAAGATGATAAGTACTGCAGCCAATGATAAATAACAATAAATAATAAATAAAGAAAAATAACACCACCTTAGACAAACAAACACTTGGCACGAATGTGTGTATTGGAGGTAGAGCCTAGAGAAAATAGTGTCGGAGCTCCATTTTCAACAGGGTTTGCTGTGCCGTTTGCTTTTGTTTTGCAACCTAATTGCCTGCGGCTAAAATTCTCCCAGAATTTTGTGGTCTGAGTGTTCTGAGGTCCTATAACCATTTGCCAGAAAGGAGGAGGGAGAGAAATGTTTGCCCAAGGTGACTGGATGCCTTCACGATGCATTCCGCCTTTCTAAGGTAGCACGCTACTTATTTCTTCTCATCTATAAGCGAGCTTTGCTTCCCGTCTGAAGTTTGTCTTAAGAGGAGCAGAGGAGCTTCCTCTTTGGTGTCTGTCCAGTCACATTACCACTGTTCGGTATTTTCATGTTAGACTCATCAACACGCACTTCTGTCACAAAATTTAGTGGACTTTAAACGCTCAAAGTCAAGTCAGATTATCTCTGATTATCTTGTTATCTTGAGCTATATGATGCATGGGTCCTACATTGAAATGAGATATTGTTCTCATCGGTCTTACTGCAAAAGAAAAAAATAATAATATAGGGAATATATATATATGTAAGAATAAAGAAGTACAGGTCAATACCTGATTTGGTAGAGAAGGATTGCGCAAATGGGCACAGAGTTGAATGAACAGGAATGTGCAGTAAGTAAAAATAAAAAAAAAAATTAGTTTCAGTGTTAGGAGTGTAGTCCAGAGAAGGGAAAAGCTAGCTTGGAGTCTTCAGTTTGGGATTCTCAGTGGCTTGCTGTTGTACTGTGCTGTTTCTGTGCCAGAACTTGTAACATTGATTTCTCAAGCTGTCCAGAATACCAATTCTTTTCAACTAAAGGCATTTTCAGGATTGAAATTGACTAGGGAAGGGATTCTGTTTGCCAGGCGTGTACTCTCTCGTGGTTAGTCTGCCACCAGAAGGCCCACACTTTTATGTTACTAGTCCTTTTTGATCCCGGCCATTGCAAGTCTTTGTAAAGTGTTAGTCTTTTCAATAGCAGTGCCCCTCTGTGCCGAATTATACCATCAGATTCCATAAAATGTTTCTTCTCACGATTTACTAAGGAAACTCATCTCAATGTCTTCAGGGAAATCAAGCATGTCGGTAGGCAGTTTTTATTATATATTTGTATACTTTACCATATTAAATGTTGCAAACTTCCTCGAGGTTTACACTGAGGACTCTATTCAGCACCATACTCCCTGTGGCTATTCATGATATCAGATTTGCTGCCTGATTCGTAAAACGTACTATGTAGCCTATTTCCAAGAATCTCTTTACCTGCGGTTGACCCACCTATATGTCTGCCATAAACAAATCTCCTCTGTCCCGCAGGGCTGGTCTCCATATCCTCACCTTCTCTCATCGCTTTATTCTGATCCTCTCCTTTCTGCTCACAACAACCATTGCAACTAGGTCAAAGCGCCAGGCTCCCACTGGCAGCTGTGTCCACCTTCCCCAGACGGACAGTTGTGTCTCTATAATTTATAATTTCAGTGTGTTTTGTGTTTCAATTACAAATACAGCAGTGTTTCCGAACCCGGTCCTGAGAGACCCACAGAAAGTCCACGTTTTTGTTCCATCCCAGCTCCCAGCCAGACAGTCCACATTTTTTCTCAGTCCCAGCCCCCCACTGGGCCCCCTACAGGGACCTAGGAGGGAGCAAAAACATGGACTGTCTGCAGGTCCCCAAGGACCGGATTGGGAAACACTGATATACAGAGTTTGCATAATTAATATTTAACTTGTTCTTGTCATAATCATTTTGAAGATGGTGGGGGCTGTTGCCTGGGGCAGGATTTGGGGGCTCTCTTGCATTTTCATGGCAGTCAATGACCAGTTTTGTGCCTACAAATGACTCATGTAATGAAACCTTGAGTACTGGACTGTTGTCCTCATAAATGTTTAGAGTTAATTTTATTTGTTGATTTGTTTGTTTGTTTATTTATTTGTTTGATTTTAGAAGGTTGATGCACATTTCCAAGCAGTGGTGCTGGTTTGATCGCTTTCAGCTTTGGCTCCGTGTTGTGCGTTATAAGGCTTTTTAACTGTGTTTGTTTTCAGTTTTAGCTTTGTTTAAGCAAACCTCGAGTGTTTTGTTTTTTTTCTTTCCTATTTTTTATTTTTTTTTGGGAGAGGTGGGGGGGGGGCGGCTCTATACTGTACGTCATTTGGTTGATCTCTCCCCCGCTTCATTCAGCAGGAAGGATTGGTCATATTTTAGTGATTGTTGAAAACATAATCGCGGTAAAAAAACAACTGGTACCAAACTGCAAACTTTATTTAGTTGGGATAAATGCAACTTGTCACAAGTGTTTTTCAGTATTTTGTGCAAATACTAATGCCAATGCAGTAATGAAAAGACAACGTAAACACAGAGCAGCAGTTTATAACCTAAACTAGCTAACTGCCTTTTAGTGATTCTGTACCTTCTATCACAGATTACATTAATTTGTATGCTGTCTGTGAGATAGAGGTTGAGATGTTATGAGCCTGCAAAGCCAGGCCTAAGAAGACAAGTCCCTGCAAATCCCCACTCAGACAGACATTCTTAACACATGGCTCTAAGAGAAATACAGTATTATATTGAGTTGTAATGAAATAAACCAGTGCTAATGTTTCTCTGCGGTGTAACACAACACCAGGACACAGATAGTATTCATGCGGAAATATCAGCCACAGCACCTATATCGCTTACCTGAATTATGTTTCTCTGTAGAGGTTAGATTGATGATTTGTCAAGTCTGATCAGTTCTGTTCAACTGTGGGGTACGGAGGAATTTGCATTCATTTTTTAACATTAAAAAGGAATATTGCAAATACAGTGGGTGGCAGTGTGGCTCTGTAGGTGTGTGTTTTATGTATATGTTACATTGTGGGGACCAAATGTCCCCACACTGTGATAAAAACGTGTTGCTTTGACAATGTGGGGACAATTTTTTTTGGTCCCTAGAAGGGGAGACTCAGTTTTAAAAAAATCTGTGACTGCAGTGAAAAAACTAAAAATGCCAAAAGTCTATATTTGGTTACTTATACTTAAGTTTAGAATTGGGTAGGGGTTAAGGTTGTCATATTTCGGATTATGAGTTATAGCCATAGAAATTAATGGAGAGGCCTTATAACAAAACAGGTTCCTTGTACCCTGTGCTGCCATGGATAGGCTGTTGGCTCCCTCATGATCTTGACCAAATGATTAGAATATTGATGGTTGAGTGGATGCTAAATTCTCAGTTCACCATCACCCCATGCCTTCAGGTTCGCCGGGTTGAATCCCACACTTGCTCTGCGTGTGGAGTTTGCCTGTTTTTACACGTCGTTGCCTGACTCCGTGCTCTGTGACAGACGTGGCATTCCCTTGCTTTTTGCACTGTGTTGTCTACAATAGACTCCAACTACAACCCCCAGTGACCCTGTATTGAATAACTTGTTACAGGATGGATGGAATGTTCGTTAAAGAAGTTTCTGCTCCCTTCCAGTTGAGCTGTTATTTAAGCATGTCGCAAACTATGTTCAGACAACCATGGCCCAAATTTGGAAGCAAAATATATGTAATTATGAAAATAGCAAACAAATAAATGCTTACCCCTGTGTGAAATAAGTGCAGCAAGGCTTATGAGCATCTGTTAAAGTTTTAAGGGGTAAAATATAGTAATCAACTGACCATTTTACTGCATTAATGAGCTCTGACTACTATAAAAAATTATTATTGTTGTTATATCTGAAAACACTGAGTGGATGAATTTTCTCTAATGTTAGTGGTACTTCACCATTGGCTTGCCTCAACGCCATGCTTCATACTGACACTCGCATTGGGGACAGGACTTTCTTTAAAATCCCTGGGAAATCTGGACTATACACTCTGAAAGTAAGTGTGATGTGATGCCTTTCCAACCATGTGTTTCTTCCAGCTGATGTGTTTTCTCGTATCACTTTGTTGCCAAGCCCTATATATATGTGAATTGAACTGAGTTTATATAAAGCATGAAGTCCCACTCTCTCATAAATACCTATTCTAGTACACATTGCTGTAGTGTGTCTGGTTACATTTGTGAGACGTATCACTTACCAGGATAATTATTGTTGTATTATGGTCGCAGTAAATTCTTTAATGACTATACAATTTTATATTTCTCTGAAAAAAATGGAAATAATTGCTTAAAGTAAGCTCGTTATCTTGTGAAGTATATTGATTAAATTGCAAGTCTTATGTCTTTAAGATTGATTTTTTTACACATGCATATTTATAAAATGTAAAAATTTTAGACCAGTCTGAAAAAAAAGCAGCACACTGCATAAATTGTTGCCGTGCTCTGTGTGTGTGTGTGTGTGTGTGTGTGTGTGTGTGTGTGTGTGTGTGTGTGTGTGTGTTTTTTTTTTTTTGCGGCTGTTATAATATTCAAGATTAGGGAAGTAGACAAAGGCAATATTAAAGGTTTGTGTTTCTGTAGCAGTGGTGCGAGCGCCAAACTGCCAAGATGGAATTTAAGCTGCAAGACTCGTCTGCTGCCGGGAGAGAGAGGGGAAGCATGCAGCCGTTCTAGGAAGGAACAGCATTTGAACCTCATGTTATTAGTCATAAAAGCAGGGCAGATGTGATACCATTCTTAACAGTGAATCAATATGTGAAGTGTGCTTGCACTTGTGCATTTCAAACAAGCATGTACCCAGGGAATCGCTCTGCCTTTTTCTCCCTCTCTTATTGTGTTCTGTGTAGAAAGAATCAGCCAGCCTTGTTGATGGGGCGTCTGAATCTGTGTGTGAATATGATTTAGAGCGTATTGAAATGACGGAGACCAATAACAGCAACGCTGAAGAAAATGGAGGTAAGCTAAGATGCCTTATTTTCCTTTCTGTGTCGCTTTTCTGCTTTTTTAGGGATGAGGGAATGAATTAGCTTTATACTGGTGGAGGAAAAATCTTGTTTTAACTAATGACACAGCCCAATTCTACAATTATTCCTCTGTCAGATTCCCTAAGGTGGTTGAATGAATAAAGCAAGGCTATAATCTGTAGCTGGCGTGTCTTGAAAGAATTGTTGTTTTAAGTACACACAAGCCTGCATAAAGCCTTGAGTGTTTCTGTGCCCTCAGCGCAGACGGATACTGTAAATATGGGCATATGGAGACTATCATCATTCATCATGCGGCCTCTGACAGGCGCTGTCTCTGTTCTGTGGGGAGGAAGTTGTCAGCTTTGTTCAGAAAGAGTGATTTCTGTGTCTGCATTACGTTGGCCGTGTTTATAGGGCTGTAACATAAAAGACATCGGGAGAATGTAGTTGTGCTTGAGAAGTGACTCCAGTGGCATTTTGCTGGCATTATTTGAATAACTGAATTGGAAGGCTTGAAAAAGGTCAGAGGGCAAGGTCAGCTCTCCCGGTGCATATAGTTACCTGTGTGTGCGTGTGTACGTGTGTGTGTGTGTGTGTGTGTGTGTGTGTGTAAACATAGTATATATTTGCTGTGACTGCATTTAGTGAGATATCGCATATGAGTTACGCACGCCGGGCGGCTAGGGATTTGCAGCACACCTGCGCTGTCTATCATAATTTGGAGCTGTAGTCTAATTTAAAGTAGCATGGTGGAATGATCCGGCAAATGTGAACTGTATATTTTATGAAATATCAATTTACATGAGTGTGTGCAATGTTGTGTCTGCTATGTAATTGCATATTGTTTAGTTTGATCCTTTTAATGTATTTAATTTGTCATGCAAGGTGAAGGTACGTTCAAAAATCACATGTGGAATCACATGTGGAATGATTGGGATAACAAAAATTTTATCCACATGATTTAATTTACTATCTAAATGAGTTCAGATACTGGATCTGAAGATTGATTAAATTGTAAATCAGTGCAGAAATGATTAAAAAATATTTGAATGCATCAATTTTATCCTTAATTCAGTCAAAGGGTATTTTTAAAAATTCTGGAATATTATGTATTTTGTTATTGTTGTTTCATTTTTTATTTTTAACCACTTTTCAATCCAAGTTAGAAACGACACCGTAAATGTTTGCTTTGAAACTAAGCATTTCTTCATTCCTTGTGTATAACCACATTGAGTTTGGCTGGGTTGTAATTTCGATGTGGTTTTTTAAAACAGAGAATGGGGTGGGGGGGATGGCACAAAAAATAACACGAGAGTAGTCAAGTACTTTTTTATACATTGCTATGTTATTCCTAATGAGTTTTCCAGTGAGTTATCTGAATTATTGCTTGCTACCTTTAACTAGTACTCAGCCACTTCTAATTTTACCTAATTCTAGCATCATTTGACATGCAATACAAGTGAGGTCAATTATAAGGTTAATGTTAGTTGGCTAGATTACTGGATACACATAGAATAGTGTAATGGTAGTCATTCCCTCTCTCAGGAATATCTGCAAGTCTGGTTTTTAAGGAGCAAATTTTCTGGAATCTAGGCTATGAAAATGTAGTCATATCACTGAGATATTGTCGGTTTCCATCTTCTTGTGGGGCGGCACAGCTACTCCATTGATAGCAGACTAACCTTATGCATCCAGGGTTCCAGGTTCGATTCCTATCCCTGGCTCCGTGTGCGTGTACGGTTTGCGCTCTCTCCTCACCTTTGTGATACTAAATAAGATACTCGGATGATCTCCTACCTGTTCTGTCTTATAACATAGCAGCTTCTACTATTATTTCCCAGTAATTGTTGTAATACTGAAGAGAGTATATTGTTTTGAGGTCTTTCAGCTTAGTGTTATGAAGAGCTTTTGTGTCAGCTGCTCCTAACATTTATAGCATTTAGATAAGCAAATGACACTTTGCAGATCACCTTGTTCCTCTCTACACTCTGCTGGCTTGCGCTGCTTTGGGCTTCTGTCCCTACAGACTCCAGTTTAAATATTCCTCAGCTACTCTAAGCTGTTGGCTCCCCAGTGCACTTCTGCATCTCTGATTCAGATGTAACCTATCAGCCTCAAACAGGTCCCATCGATCTTTAAGTTACCCCATAAATCTAGAACTTTCTTTCATATACTACAATTTTAGCAACATGATTAATCTTGTTTCCAAATATATGGCTATATTCCTAAGACCACTATAGAGTATTTTAAGGTTAAATGCTGTTTCCTTGAATTTGTCTTGCAGAACATTGTAAATGAATGATTTGAGGCATTGACAGCTATATGGTATCTTTTTTCCTCCATTCCTGGACACTTTCTCTAAAGAGAGTATAGTACCTGCCTCTACTGGACTAGTTTGTATGTTAATGGACAGACCCTGTACTCCATGTACTGGTACATCTAAAACCACAAACAAATTTTCCATTAGTCATCCTGCAATAAGCCACCTGGTGTCTTCATTACTTTTTAAAACTTGTTCACAAACACTAAATAAGATGCGGAAAGACGTAATTCATTATTTCTTATATAACGTCCGTGTTGTATACTTGTCAGTTTGCCAAAATGGTGAAATTAGTTCTGTCTCATAAGGAAAAGTCTCAGAAAAACGCTTGAAAGAATTATTTAGGTAACATTTATAGAACATCTCCATAAACGTTCAATTCACAGATGAAAATACAGGAACATAAGACGTTTTACAAGTGAGTTGTTGTTTAGCCCATCTGTTGGTGTTGGTATAATTTCATCTAAAAATGCTAGTCATTGTTCTATTAAGTTGTTTAATTAAACTTATATTAGCTGTCAACTTAACTGTGAAGATGAGCGATTGTGCCAAGTTTCGTGTACTTGTGAATACTACTGCGTATTGCAGTCTGTCGTACCCTGAAAGCCCTCGCCAGCCGTAGGCAGCATTCTCACAGCAGATGGCGCCTGTGGCTTCAGTAGCCACCGAGAGCACTATACTCTCCCTGATCAACTATTTCTTCCAATAATCCATTTACTCAGTTGGCTTCCTTTTTGTTGAGCCCTGCAACAAAGTGGTTTATTGATTCAGAATTTGTTCAAAGCTGCCAGAATTGAATTTTTCATTGAGTATGCTTCTTGTGCTGCTAGGCTAGGGCACCCATCGTCCTGTTCTTCATGAGATAGACTTTAGATTTTGTGTTTATGGATGTGACAGCATATAATCCCATCATCCTTTTAGATGTTGAAGCCAGCACTTTTCTGGCTATTTCAACTAAGCTATTTGCTGATCTTTTAAAGACACACACATAAAATGTATTTTGAACTTTGTAGTGTGATAAAAATAAAAAGAAATGTAGCCCTGCGCCAAGTCCATGTCCCTTTCCTTTAAATTCTTTATAATTTTTATTATTTCATGCTTTAATCAGCACTTTTAATATTGTGTTCACTTTTGGGTTTAATAATACTAAAATTTTTCAGGCTAATAAAATTTTAACTTAAAGGTTTTGTTTAATCATTAATGTACGTAAGCTGTGAAGATATTCCGCAATGACACTGATCATACAACGATTTAATGACAAGTTAAATTTCTACATTAACAACCAAAAAAGCTGTTGAATTTGGAAAGATGTTGCTGGAATCTGTCCTCCAGTGATTACATGCTTATTGAAAAGATCCTGAACTGAGTCGTAGAAGATGTAAATATATCCACCCTGCCTGAAATAAAAAAAACCTTTTATAACTGGACACAGAATCTTCTCAGAATTCTCACAGAATTACAAAGGCAAGTTATACTTTAACTCTTTGAACACAATGTTTACTCTACAAACTACAGAGAACACGTATGTAGGTCTAGGCAATATAACAGTATTATCGGTAACCCAGTATCGATATCTGACTGTGACTAATCGGTGATTATCGACTTTGTCAGTGAAGTAGGCTTCGGCAACACACAAAGCAAGATAACAAAGATTTATGAGTTGGCTTTCAATTCAGCCCTCTAGCCTCTGTTTCTGTTGCAGTTTTACAATAAAAATGGTATACTGCGCAAAGGTATCAGTGTACGCAAACATTGGTTATAATGGTGGCGCACATCTGCTTGTAAGGATGTGGGACGACTCAATATTATCGAAAATCCTAAAATCTGTAAAATAAATTACCACATATTATTTTTTTAGATATCATCCCTACTAGGAATTGAACTGAAAAATGCAATACGAGCTTAAACTGGGAATCGTATTTTAAAGAACGTTATGAGCACTATAGGAACAGAATCGGTATTTCTACTGGTTTATGTAACAAAAGCATCTGCCAAAAAAATTAAATATGTAAATATACCTCTGGTTGCTAAAGGCTGTGTAATCAAATGTTAATCATCTACTTGTAAGTGAAGCTTGAATGCTCACAACACTGTATGAACATTTAAAAGCATAATATATTAGCATAATTTTACATTTTAAAGGACTTTAATGCCGGGAAAAGAAACTAATGTTTCAATCAATGTAAAAGTCAATTTCATAACCGCCTTTCCAATGCAGGGACATGATGACAGTAGAGCCTGTTCCAGGAAATGCAGGGTCCGAGGATACGACCCTGGGTTGAACACTAGACCTTCAGATATACCACACACAAGGCACGCTGTGCAGCGGCGGTCTACCTGAATGATGCTTTTGGACTGTGGAAGGAAAAATGAGAGCCTGAGTATGAAGGAGAAATCCACATGAACAGGGTACAAGATGCACACATGCGGGTTGGATGGGGATGG
>JAODKC010000082.1:9297448-9311834 GCA_026777985.1 Mormyrops attenuatus
ACATCCTATTCGCCTTTTTTATTGCTTCCCCACACTGGCGAGAGTAGGACATGGAAGCATCAACATATACACCGAGGACTTTCTCGTAATCAGCTACCTTTATTTCCTTGGAACCCATAAAATATCTGTAATTTATATTTCTACTCCCTGCGTGGATCACCTTACATTTATCTATGGTAAATTTCATCTGCCAGGTATCAGCCCAGTGGCTAATTACACAGCAGTTAACATACTATACAGTGCACAATGCTACACTAGTCAGGGTACTGTTTTTGACACTCGTGCAGTAATAATAAGATTGTTGTTTCACTAAAATTGTATTGACCATTTGAAATTTTACATGAAGAGACTGTGAGAGGTCATGATCTGCCTTTCCAGAGATCTTTTTCTTTCACTTGCACGAGGAACAATCGTGTTGCCAGTGATTCAAGCTAAGGAAAAACAAGTTTATAAGCAAGTTTTAACTAAGTTTGATGCAATATCAGGTCTACTATGCTTTCATTTAATCAATGAGTAATATTGTTTCTGTCCTACACAATGAAAATATTGAGCTTTGGCAGGAAGATTGCATCTAGACCAAAGGAGCTGTTATCTTCCACTACCTCATGTTAGATATGGTGGGAGTAGGGATGGTGCTTTCAGACCTCAGCTTCAGCACTTGCATTTGATGAACATGCACTGACTAGGCCTGTTACCATTGATAAAGTAAATGTTTTATTACTAACCGCATACAGCATTCCAGAGCATGTTCCACTAAATATGTGTACCTGTTTTATTTTGATTAATGGTGGTGCCAATACGTAGGGTTTTTTGACGTAGCAAATTTACAGGGATGTGCAATGAAGACTGTCTGTGCCTCAGTTGCTCTATAATTTATGAATAACTGTTATTTTTTATTTTTAGAAAATGATCCTAAGCAGTCAGTTGCCAGAGCCAGCTTTCACAGAGAATCTGCAGTGAAATCTCATGCTGTTTTTCTTCCATTTCCTGGGTGCAGTTACTGAACACCGCTAATAACATTCTACATTTATGATTGTAGTAATATCACACATTTCTCACTTTTATTTTGTTTATTGCTTATTGAGTTTTTATACACTCAGTGAGCACTTTATTAGGTGCATCTGCTCATTAAGACAGACTGCTCCTACAAAAAGCCAGTCATTTTGCTGCACCTGACCCCATACAGCCTGCAGACACAGTCAAGCGAGTCCGTTATTCTGCAACTAAGCTTTAGAATGGCTAAGCTGCTGGAATCAAACTCTTCATTTCAAAAGTGATATGTGCAGGTTCTGGTGTGTTCTGCAGGCCGGAAACAGACACCCCCTTGGGGATTTTCATGTACTGCAGTGTCTAGAGTTTACAAAGAATGGTGCAATAAATGCAGGAAAAAAAACCTTCCAGTCGGGGGAAGTTCTGTTGCCAAAACACCTTGTTAATGAGAGAGGTCAGAGGAGAACGGCTAGACTCGTTAAAGCTACCAGGAAGGTCATAAGTGCCAAAGTAACAACTAAATGTGTCAGCCGAAGAGGAAGAGGAACAATTTCAGCCAGCTGCCAGTGAACACCATCAAATGGTTGTACATCACACAGTGTTTATGATTCTGCCACAGGAAATGGATGGAGTTATGGATGGAGATATGGATGGAGATATGGAGGGCTTAGACTGTCTTGATCTTTAAGTAGCAGGAGGTGAACAGTGAACTTTGGCAGCTCAAGGGAAAAAAATGAACAAATGAACTGGCACAAATTTATTACACTTACCCGCTTTGTGTTAGGGAGCTTCAGTCTCTCCAAATGTAGTTTAATTTTACACATGAACTATGTAACAAAGATAACTCATTCCCATTAGCCTTATAATAAATAGTAGTGGGATATTAAGAATGTTGCTTGTATCAGTTTTACCCAGAAATAATGCATTATACAAAAGTGTGGTTCAATATACTTCATAGCAATGTTAAATGTTATCATCCCACATCTATCAATAAGTCAATGTAAATGTTATTAAACTTTTCAAAATGTTGTGCAGTCAAATATTATGACCTCACTGTATTTTTCCGTATTCCTTAATTAGCCATTAAGGCAGCTGTCTGGCTCATTGGGTGGAGCTAAGGCCTAAATACTCTTAGGTTATGGATTTTTGCCCTCGCCTGATGTGTGTTTGTCTCTGCTTACTTGTTTCATTTTGCTCTAGATGTCCTGCTATCCTTCTATGGTCCACGGTCTATCAATTTAGATCAGGGGTAGCCAATCTCATCCGCAAAGGGCCGGTGTATATGCAGGTTTTCGCTGCAACTCCCTAATTAGGTTACTAATTAGAGGACTGATAGGCTGAAAAGTCTTCACACTTGGGTTTGAACAGCTGACCTAAAGGTTATCCCAAAAACCTGCATACACACCGGCCCTTTGCGGATCAGATTGGCTACCCCTGATTTAGATGGACTAAAGTCTCAGAATCACTTGTTGTTAGTCAATGTGTACCCTGTAGTGCATCCTGTGTAGGACGTTCCCTACCTCCGGACCTGTACATGCGAGCTCCCACTGATTCTGGATCTGCAGTTAATGGTAGATTGGTAACATCCCCTACATGGTTTAACGCAGTGTGTCTCAATCCCAGCTCCCAACACAAACGTTGCAGGTATTTGGTGTTCCTTATTTCTTGGTTGTTTGGTTCAGCTGTGTTGGGAGCTGGGAGGGAGCAAAAATATGATCTGTCTGGGGTTCCCCAATGGCGAGGTTGAGAAACACTGGCTTAACGGACTACTTAGTGTACCTGAGAAACCATCTTTCTGATAAAGAAATATTATCTGATTCATTTTTCTCTACAGACACTGACTTCAGTGCATCTAACCATCAGATAACTTTTTATTTTTATCTGTGTATCACTAATATGTGTAGCAGTAATGTTAGGTTCTAATCCTCTGTAGTTCTCAGTATCAGTAGACAGTAAAGCACATTTTCTTTCCATGCATTTTCAGTTGCAGTGTGGGTTGCTTGTACATATGATTTGTTATGGTTTATTAATTTGTACCTTCTTTTTTTCCTTTTTTTCCCCTACGAAGCGTATAATTTATACATGTGTTGCATTGTGTTGCATACTGTAGTATTTCCTTCCTCTAATTCAGTACTGAACTTAGGCATTGAGTTTGGACATGCTGTTACTGATATGTGTGCCAGACTTTATAGAAGGCCATTAAAATGCTTAGAATAGATTTTTGAAGTTTAACGATGATGAATTGAAGTGCGGTTAATTAAGGTAATACATCATAATATCACACCTAATTCTTTATTGTCCTACTTAACTATAGCCCACCATAACTGGTGTGCTAGAAATAACATTTCCTACAAAATGCACGCGCCAGAGGTCACGGATCACAGCTCTGTGAATAAAAGCACACTGACCTTAGAGACGATTAATAAATGAATACCGAAATTTCATATGGGAACCTTGCAGTTTATTGGTCAGAGGCTGTGCAAATAATTAACTGTTTAGATGTTGGAAGTATAGACTAGATCTGTATTGCTCCATTTAAAACAGCTCAGTTGTCGACAGCCCCCTTTTACCTAGTGTTTGTCTGCACCGGGTTTAATCTCCTGCATTACAATGTTCCTGATAGTGAGTAATACATCACTGACTGCAGACACCATTAATGTAAGAAGAGTGAAAGGACATTTAAAGGAAACACTGTTAATATAAGCATGTAGAATAAAAGGACATTAAAGGCCGTAAAATGACTTTTTATATTACAACCTGATGGATATGAAATTTTCAGATGGTGTTTACATAATTTAGGCATTCTTGGCATTGCTAAGTAGCATTGCTTGGGAATAGTCTGCATGTAATTTCTGAGCATCTAAGCAAATAACCATGTCAGACCTGTTTTCAAGCATTCTGTGTTAATTGTGCTTTATATAAGTATTCATTTTCAGCTGCATTGCTGCCCGGTCTTCGTTATCCAAACCCATCCATATACAGTATCTATCTATCTATCTATCTATCTATCTATCTATCTATCTGTCTATCTGTCTATCTGTCTGTCTGTCTGTCTGTCTGTCCGTCCCTCCGTCCATCCCTCCGTCCGTCCGTCCCTCCGTCCCTCCCTCCCTCTTCCAGCCACTTGTCCTGGTCATGAGGAACGTCCTATTTGCAAAAATATAAAAATGGAAAATAAGTAGCTTTTCCATTTAATTTCCTAAGTAGCATCAGCTTTAGGATATTGCATACATACATATTGAGAGGTAATACATATTAAGGTAATACATTTAGTGTACCATCAATTTTATGAACATTTTATGTTTCTCTTTTCACATGGGGCAAAAGTGATGTACATCTAGAAGGATATCATGTCCTACTTCAACAACAGATTTAGTTATGCTGTCAGAAGATAGAGTAACAGCCCTGGGCTTGGTCTGGCTAATCACTTATTTTACCAGGGTGAGTGATAACCAGCCCTGAGCCATAAGGTAACACGGGCAATAAAATCCAAATTGTCTATATTAGTTTAAGTACCTTGATAGGGTAACTAAGAGGGTTGGTTTTGTGTGTGACTGCGAAAGGAGCCTGGGAAGAATCCAGCAGGTACCTAAGCAGGTAGCAGCAGGTTGCTAAGCAGGTAGCAGCAGGTAGCTAAGCAGGTACTGTAGCAGCAGGTAGCAGTTAGCTAAGCAGGTAGCAACAGGTAGCAGGTAGCTAAGCAGGTACCAACAGTTACCTAAGCAGGTAGCAGCAGGTAGCAGGTAGCTAAGCACCCTTAACCATGTCTTCAGCTTCTCTAGCATGGCTTGCATGGCTGTGTATCAGAAATTTTTAGTTAATAATAATAATAAATTCTTTATTAATCCCCGTGGGGAAATTGTCTTAGTTGCTCTCAGTTTTGTCCCCCCTCAATTCTGCACTATTTGGGAGGCATTTTGTCTTCATTTTGTGCTGTTTGTTTAATACACCTATGTGTTAATTTAAACCCTGCTCTCCTGCTCCTTTATCCCGCCCCAGGGCAGGCCAACACCTCATATTGTTACAACTGAAGTCATAAAAGCCTGTTTCACTTGCCACACACTACCGAGTTTATGCTGCATTATACTGCAATAGCCATGAAATAACTAGCACATCTACTTTGTGATTGTTTTCTTGGGCTGCTGCTCTGGTGCATACAAACATAGGTATAAAGGAAAAGGGCAGTTTTGTGTGGGGTTTCAGAGCTGTACTATGAGTGTACACATAAGAAAAGATTTAATTTAATTGGTATCATATTAAATGAGTATCTTGGTTATTATTAAACCCACGTCAGCTGTGTGTGTGTGTGGGTGTGTGCGCCTTACCTTGTGGGGACCAAATGTCCTCACAGTGTGATGAAAGCCCGTTTCTTGAACCTTATGGGGACCAGTGTCCAATAACTGTCTGCACTATGTGTGATGTCTTTGCACTTTGTTTTGCGTTTAAATAAATGTTTCTGCTCTGCGTACTTGCAAGAATTTCCCCCTGGAATCATTTACATTATATTTAGCTGACACTCTTATCCAGAGTGACTTATATTTTTCTGAATTCTGGGACAGTCAACCCCAGTCAAATTGGGATTAAGTCTTGCTCAGGGACCCAATGATGGTAGTGCCAGACTCGAACCCACAATCTCTTGGCCTAGAGGCAAGCATCCTAACCACTAGACCACCAACACCACCTCGTAAATCAGTAAAACTGTCTTGCTTTACCATGATGCTCAATGGCTTATGAGCTGATTTAGGCTTCCAAAAACCATTCTTTTACAGGTATGTGCTGATGTGGGCCCAGCATTAGAGTGACCGACCACTTGAACTAGGGCCATACCTGTACGTATACAGTACAGGTTCTGACGGTATGGTTTACTTTCCTGCAATACAGTAGGCTGCCACCAAGAGGAACTGGCATACTGATCAGACTATCCTACTGCACCTTCAGCTCCTTCATGCCTTCCTTGCTTGGTGCTATAACAAAATTGACTGGGGCCAAATCATGTTTTTTACATTTACATTTAGAGCACGCTCTTATCTAGAGCAACTTACATTTTACTAAATTCAGGGACAGTCCCCCTGGACCAAGATGGGGTTAAGGGTCTTGCGCAAAAACCCAATGATGGTAGTGCTGGAGGTGGGACTCAAACCCACACACTTTTGGTCCAGAGGCAAGTGCCCTAACCACTAGACCACTAACATCACCATGCTTCTCCATGCTGTAGTTGAACCAGCAAATAAAATCTAAATTCGCAACAATATCCAGTGTTACTAATGTAATCACGACAATCAGCTTTACTCATGGTGCAATAAATGAACCTAGTGCTAGTGAAGCTGCTTTTGTCAATCGAAAACAGATTCATCCTGTTACTGCGTGAGTCATTTGTGATCCCAGCAGTAACAAATTCAGTCCTGAGTTGCTTAACGATAGGGATAAGTTTTGAGAAATATGATTTTGTTTTTGTGCAAAGATCATAGTGTTCTTACACAAACCTGGATGGTATAGCCTAATGTTTTACAATAAAGTTTTTTATAGGTAGAAAGAGTACACTCTAAAATAACAATAAAATGAAAAGTGCAGTATAGTACAGGGAGTCCTCGGGTTACGACGTCTCGACGTATGACGTTTCGGCTTATACCGTTAACGTTGTACTTATGGACTACGTGGGCAAACTAGTTTTTGCACATGGTGGAGGAATACGCAGTAACGCGCTGTATGAGTGAGGGAGTTGGCGTCTCCCAGTACGCTTACCTGCGCCATTTTGGACTGTTAAAAGTGCAAGTGTTCCGTTTGTGAAGAGGAAAGCCATCATGATGGAAGATAAATTAGACAATGTAAAGAGATGAGAGAAAGGGTGTTTCGACACCAAAATTTGTGTTACATCACTATCGTAGGAATGAAACCTAACTCGAGGACCCCCTGTACATACATAACTCTGTAACATAGTTTTTACATTATTGTATGCGCTGGACTTTTATACGCCTGGCAGCACGGTAGACTTGTTCACACCAGAATCACCACAAACACTTGAGTGATGTGCACTATGACATGGCTACAATACAGTGTTACTAGGCAATAGGATTTTTTCATCTCCATTACAATCTTACGGGACCACCGTCATATATGCGGTCCGTCGTAGACCAAAATGTCGTTATGCGGGATATGACTCTACAGTAGCTTGATGGCCCTGGTCAACTTATGAACCGTTCCTTTTGAGTCTCATGTATCACATCATTATCTCTCGACTGCTCTGGCACAACATCATGTAATAGGGCATCCCCTGGTTTAAGTACTGGACGCACATTGTGGCGAAGATGTGGGTTTGTCCGTGACAGTTACAGTCTCACCGGCCCTGGGTACAGCAAGTCATTTCTTTCCCTCTGTCTTCAGATGTGACCACTTTTTTTTCGGGGCATTTTGTAGAGCTGATGGAATTTATTGCAGCTGCGATGTGTTGCCATTCAACTTACTTTTTCTTGGTTATAATCCCTGTGCTTAGACCCCCAAATATAAAACTTTTCCATGCCTCCACGCTATTCAAAATTCCTCTTCTTCATTTTTCATTTACAGTCCCCAGATTCATACCTAAAACAGTCTGATATGCATATTATATGAGCATGCGGTTCATTTGCATTGGCCATTTATTGTAATTTGTAATTTGTGGGCGGCAACTGGGCATGCATGCATATTTACAAAATAATTCTGATATACCAAGCGGAAATTGTGTATGTATGTGTGTAGGAGAGGTTTGATAAATTCGATTTTTTTTGTCATTTTCTGACTTTGTTCATGTGCATCGTTTCACCATGAAATTTACGTAAAGTTTGGTAAGTCACCATGGGTCAAAACAGTCATGTTTTCCAGAGTGTACTGTCACTAAATTCAACTCTGTTAAACCACTGTAACACCGTTCACCACTAATGCCTCAGTATTTCCAACAAACAGATTTATGCCCTAGAAAGCCTGAGAGCCACTGACGATGCCCTGAAGCAAGCTGTACAGAATGAAGGAGCATCTGTAAACTAACAGGAAATGGGACATTAACAATGAATCAGCCCGACCATCAAAGCGAGTCCTACTGTCTCTATTCAGCCTAAACACCATTCAAAAGAAATTCATTATTAGCAAGTAACCAAGAAAATACTCCAGTCTTGTTCTCTGGGTAGCCAAAAGAGCTGCTGTATTGGACTTAGTATCAGCTCAGGTTTTCATATAGATTTGTACCAGATGTTCAGAAAAGAAAACATTATCTACTATATGAATATCTCACTTGTTCACAGAGACAAAAAGATTCTTGTTGTCCATTTGGCATTTTTCCCATTTCTTTATCTAATAGAAGTGGAAACCAGGGTATTCTGTTAGATGAGATAGCTTAGAGTCTCCATCCATTTTATCAAGGACTGCCTTGACTTGTTGTCTTGGCCAATATGAAAACATTCTTCACAGCATGATCTGTCAGATGACAGCTTTAAAATGAAGTCTTCATAGCCCCATAGTTCTGTCCAGGAGATATACAGCTTTCAACAATAGCTGTGACTGCTTTAAAAGAACAGTGGATGGGCAAAACCTGGCTGATACACACTATGGTTACTGATTTTTTTGTTCACTTGCCTTCTGGCGGAGCACAGCAGCTCAGTGTGTATCATTGCTGTCTTGCTCTTCCTGATTTGCAGGTTTGAATCTTACCCAGAAATATCTGGTTAGGCACATCGGTGGGGGTAAGTTGAGCGGTTGAGTCTCTGTTTGTACCGAGTGATAAACTGACATCTCATCCAGGGTGCTTCTGTTATTATTAAGGCTCTGGACTCTCTGTAACCCTGTACTAGTTATTTGGTTGAAAATAGGGATGAGTCACAATTGTCAAACATTTGAATATTCTAGGAGATGTATAAAAAGTCAGAAAAGATAGATTTACTGCGGTATTTTCAAGTATTATTTGGTAGTAATATAATTATTTGTGATTTATCCATTCTCTAAAAAAATATTTTTGGATCCATGCACAGTTTCCTTGTGTGTCTGGTGAGGGTAGAGCACAGGTTAATCAAATATTATTTGAACAATTTGAATAAATTATGACTAGTAATTCTGCCTGAAATGCTCCTCATTCCTACTTGAACGGTGACTGGATGTTACCTTACGTGATATATTCTAGCAAGGCCCCCGTACAGAGAATTCCTGGGAAGTTTCATTATCGTCTGGCTGACCATATAATCCAGGGTCTTATTAACTGATAAGTGAGAAGTAAAGCAAGTCCCATAATGCCTGGCCTGGAACTATCATCTTGTTCCCCAAGCACAATGATTCCTGTTTTTTTTTTGTCGTGGCTTTAGATGCCTGAATAATTTGGCTCTGTTTGATGATAACCCAGTGCTTACCCTGAGCAGACCAATTAATCAAACAGCTTGGGAATGTTACAAAAGGCAGCTGGAGGGAAGGACCAGTAGCTTATGAGGGCAAGAAGAAAATCCATAACACCTGACAGATTATAGTATTAGTAGTATTATTGTATCTCCGTCATGAGTATCCAGCTGTGTACCTAGATAAATTGTTTCCAGCAATGTCCTGTCCCGTATTCATTAGCCACTGCAGGTGTTGAATGCAGTTCTCTGTTCTCCAGGTCAAGAAGTACGGGATTAGCTACAGTGAAACTATATTAGGGACACTGTCAATGGTCCTCAAACCCCAAGACACCAAAGTAAATATGATAAGAGACTTGTTGCTCTGGGGTAGGTTGTTATTCACGATTTATACCTGACATTCAGGCAAAATAACAGGCTGCTTCCCAGAGAAAGAAATGAATCGACTATCAAACAGAAGCAACTGGCTGTGAATTATGCAAGACATTCTCTTTAATATCGTCATCGGATGTGGTTTGCTAAAAAGGATCTAGGGGGGTTCCTTCATTATACATTCATTTCATTCCGATATGTCGGGTATTGTCACAGATAATGCATCTTTATCACATTTCGTATAATAATCTACAATGATCAGTTTTGTTATTATTTTATGTATATATTATAATCAGTTTTTTTATTAATTTGCTTTGTAGAGATAGGGACTAGAGTCCCCGGTGTGGTGGGGGTTAGAGTCCTCGGGGTGGTAGAGGGTTGAGTCCCCGTGTGGTGGTGGTAGAGTCCCCAGTGTGGTAGGGGATAGAATCCCGGGTGAGGTGAGGGGTAGAGTCCCTGATTAGGTGGGGAGTAGAGTGCTGGTGTGGTAGGGGGTAGAGTCCCTGATGAGGTGGGGGGTAGAGTCCCCGGTGAGGTGAGGAGTAGAGTGGTGGTATCATCATCATCATCATCATCAGCTTTATTTATGAATTTATTTGTTTGTTTATTTGTTTATTTGACTAATTCTATTTAATTTTTTAACCCCTTGGTTAAAACAGTGCTATATAAATAAAGGTTGATTGGAGTCGGCTATCCCGCCAGCAGGATATGACAGAGATTTAGGTATTTGAAGAATATATATTTGAAGTTGATTTTAACAAAAAATAGAATAATAACATTCTAAGTGGTCTCAGATTATTGGTGCTGAGTTTGTGCTGAATAAAAGCACATGTAACTCTTTGGGATAAATGTTTTTTAGACAGGTGAAATATTTTAAAATGTCAAGGCATGTCAGACTACCTCAAGGCTGAGAGGCCTCAGACTCCAGAGGGTTAAATATCGATGTAATAGAATGCAGCCCTTATACAAGGATACATTTCTTGTAATGGTTCAGCTATTGTGCAACTGTTTGTGTAACTATGCTAAGTATTTATTATTGCTGTTGTTATTTTTTTGTTATTTGTATCCCATGCCAGATTTTACATTGCTTTTAATTTAAAAAAATCAGTTACAGGGATTGATCTGTTTCCCTGTTTTTAGATTTCACAAGACATACACAATAAGTCATATATTGCCAAGACTTGGACTCCAAGGTGTGCTGAAAAGAGATTTATTATCCCAAGCTCAAAAAAGGCAGAATCAGATAGCACGGCTGGCTAGGTCATCACATCCACAATGCCAGGTCTGTCTGTCAGTCGCTGGGCCCATTGGACTGGACACCGCAGGAAACGGAAAAATTCCATAGCTTGGGTCTGCTCACTGATGAGAGTGAAGCCTTCACCCTTAATACCATAATAAGATTCTTAATCAGTGCCGTCATGTAACACCATCATTGTCTTTATTTTCAAATACAATAACAGCTTACTAAAGGTAATGATCTCACTTCTGCACAACAATTCTGTAGCAACTTTGCCTCTAACATTGCAATCGAGGACTGAACCAACCGACAAACATCGACACAAAACCAATAAGAGAAGAGAGCACCAAAACTCAGCCTCGAGCAACACACTTCTCAGTATATAGTGAGCCTGGGATTTCCACCCTTAATTAAATCCCAGGATACAGAGGTGTAGCATTTATAATCTGATGCTTGTGGGGGAAGTACCTACTTACCTATTTTTGAACATTCTAGTATAGCGGAAGATTTTTGCATGTTGTGTTTAAGTGGGGGAAACTAATTTCCCGTTCATAGCAGAGTGTGTTTTTTTTCATTTTTTGTCTAATGAACAAGATTGCCAGCAGGCGGTCCACTGAAATATATGCTCAGAGCATAATATGCATATCGTCCAGATGGAGAAACTTCTCTATTGTTATTTTCTTACAGTCATATAAAATGAGCATAATATATACTGTATGGATATTTATCTCGTGGCTTTTTGAATACTAATAATATTACCGGTATTCCTTCATTTTCAGGTAAAAATCCACATTATTATTATTATTATTATTATTATTATTATTATTATTATTATTATTATTATTATGAAGGGCACCGCTATTATATGTAGGCCTACTTAATTATATATTTTGTCATTATTTTAGCTAGAATATTTCATATTTGGAATGAATGTGGCTTGTTAATTGTTTTGTTCTTATTTGAACAACCTATTTGTTATTTTATTGCAGCAGTGTTCATTCTTTCTTTGACCAGGGACTAGCAAATGAAAATCTACCAGCGCAAGGGACCCCCCACCATGTGTGATTTTATTAATACCTCAGAACTAGGGCACCCATTGAGTATTGTTCATTTTGGGGATGGTGGCCAGTCATTGTTCCTCTGTTACCTGGACTGTGCAGCATGGCGATCCTGACATTTCCGCTATAAAATGTAAAGGAAAACAGCTAAATCAGAAGATGTTTCCCATTTTGGAATGGAAATGGAATCTTCGAGTGAAAGTCCTGACCTTAGCCCAACTGTCAGTTATTTCTATACCAGCTCTATAGAGAGGAATAGGCTCATGTATCTACAGATTAGTGTGGGGGATTGAAGAACCAGCCAGTAACAGGTTTAGTCACCGCTACTGGATCATGGCTACTTGATGCTTTAGCAAGTTCTTATATATTCTTGTGATGTGTAACATTTATTTTTTTCTTCTGTTTGTTTCATTTCACATTGCCTTTAGGTTAACTGTCTGCAACTGTCTTTAGGTTAACTGAACATTTATGCGATGCCATTGAACAAACTCCCCATTTGCTGAAAAATATATGCATTTGTTGCATTTACCAATCTTATCATTTCGTCGATTAGCTAGTTTTTTTATCAGAATCAGGTTTATTGGCCAAGTATGTGTGTGGCACACACAAGAAGTTTGTTTCTGGCAGTTGGTGTCTCTCCGGTACATTACAATACAATAGATTAAACCAGTACAGATTAAATACCGTATAAAGGACATCTTATTTACAGATTAAATACAATATAAAGGACATCTTATTTATAGACAGAACGATGTACATAATGTGCAAACAACATGCAAGGTGCAAAGTGTATGGAATGTCTTATACATCAGTTGAACAGAATATTCATATTTGTATATGTATTATACACCGATTAGCCAAAAATTAGCCCCACATGAAGCGAATAATGTTGACTATCTCATAAAAACGGTGCATGTTAAGGTCTTGGATACATTAGATGGTAGCTTAACATTAGGTACTCGTTAAATATAGAAGAAACAGGCAAGGGAAAAGACCTGTTTGTCTTTGTCAAGGGCCAAAGTCTTGTGGTCAAATGACAGGGTCAGAGCATCTCCAAAACTGCAAGGCCTGTGGGGAGCTCACAGCCAGCCATGATGAGTACCTACTGAGAGTGCTTCAAGGGGGGAAAAGCCGCGAACTGTTGGCAAGGTGTTGGGCAGCTAAGAAACACCAATGCATGATGTGAACGAAGACTATCCCATCTGATACGAAGCAACAGAAGGGCTACTGTGGCACAAATCGTGGATCGTTTTACTGTAATGATTACCAGAGGAGTAACATGTCACAGTGCATCAAACCCCGCTGCACATGGGTCTGCGTAGCTGTGGGCCAGCCACAGTGCCCATGCTAACTTCTGTCCAACATCAAAGTCACCTACAGTGGGCACACGAGAGTTGGAGCTGGACCTTGGGGAGATGGAAGAAGGTCAACTCGTTCAATGAATCCCACTTCCCGCTGTATCATGTGGACAGCTGGATACATGTCAAGCATCTGCAGGATGTGTTGGATCACATGCCCAACCCATGGCTACATAGTCCCATACGCAGCAGAGCTCGATTTACTACGTGTCATGACAGATTACTCCCGTGACCATCATTAAAGCGACCTACGATATACATTTTATTGGTTGGCACCAGATGGGCCAGGAGAGATGTAGTGCAGAAAAAAATGTACCAATAATATATATTCACACAGACAATTTTCTGGTACAGAATTGCAAATATTTGTACAGAATTGTTGTCAGGATAAGTACAAAAATAAGTCAGTTGTCCCATGACATAATGCGCAAACCATCCAAATAGCTGCTTTAATATCCTCTTCTAAAATTTCTTCAAATCACTTGTATAGGCTTGTTCTAATTACAATATCCCTAAATATGTATTATATATGTGTATATGGATATACTTTTTCTCAATGTATTGCTTTGTTGTGTTTTAATATCTCTGCATTATTAAATGTATTTTTTTCCATTGTCTCATAACTTTATGATCTATGTTACAGCAAGGTACATTAAATGTATTATATTAAAACAGATTATGTACAGTGTTTTCTAGATGTGCTGAAGACCACATAATGCACTGTTGTTATAAAATGTGCTAAAACTATGAACTCTTTGGAGGAACACAACGAAGTGTAGAAACATTGCAGTTTTGTGTGTGGGCCCTGAGTATAATAGCATTGCAGCAGTGTGTGTGAGCCCCGAGTATAATAGCATTGCAGCATTGTGTGTGAGCCCCGAGTATAATAGCATTGCAGCATTGTGTGTGGGCCCCGAGTATAATAGCATTGCAGCATTGTGTGTGGGCCCCGAGTATAATAGCATTGCAGCATTGTGTGTGGGCCCCGAGTATAATAGCATTGCAGCATTGTGTGTGGGCCCC
>JAODKC010000082.1:9315207-9342801 GCA_026777985.1 Mormyrops attenuatus
CCCCCCCCCCCTTCATTTTAATCATCATTTAACCCTGATCCAAGTCATTGTTGCCACATTAAAGAACAAGTGCAGGTCTGATGAATATGACTACATTAAGAGAAGTCACACAAAGTGCTCAAGGGCACCGGATATATAGCCTGACCCTGCACTAGGACCCCAAGCTTCACTCCTTACTGTGTAGGTTGCGGCTGGATAGGGTTTAAGGTTGTCATAGTTACGCCCATAGAAAAACAAAGGGCTATAATAGAGAGTCCCCATAAAGATATGAATATGTGGACTGTGTGTGTGTGTGTGTGTGTGTGTGTGTGTCTCTTCTGGATTATGTCTGTATTACATTGAGGGGATCAAATGTCCCCCACAATGTAATAAAAACCTGTTGTTGTGGGGACCATATTTCAGGTCCCCACAAAGATCTGTGACTGCAATCAAAAAAGTTATAATGCCAAAATTTGGTTACTTACAGTTAAGGTTAGGGCTGGGTAGAGGTTAAGGGCGTCGTGTGGGGGTAACAGTTTTCCCCATAGAAATGAATGGAGAGTCGCCACAAAGATAATTACAAACCTGTGTGTGTGTGTGTGTGTGTGTGAGTGTTTGTTTGTGTGTGTGTGTCTTATCCGTTTAAATTTTGGGGAGCAGTGCTTTAACAGAAGTTGATTGTACATACTGTGTGTAAAAATTCTAATGAGATGATAGGAGATAATACTAAAGAAATATTTGAATGTGCCGTATTGTACTTTATAATCTTGATAAATGTTGCATATTTGACTTAATACATTTATGATTTCAAATGCGCATAGGTTAGAATAGATAACTTATGAAAGGCACTAATGCTGGCAGTAAGTATTGTAAGCAATGATATTTTCTGAGCAAGTAACATGATTTCTAATTTATTTTATTGAACAATGAAAGTTTAAAATTTGTCGTCTTTAGCTAACATGGTTAATCATTTAAAACTGAATTATCCGAGGAAACCAAAGTATACTTTAAAAATAATTTCGTTAATATTGTGACTTGGTGGTTGAGTATAAAGAACTAAACTGTGATTGCCTGTTCTCTTCCCTTGCTTACTCTACCACAACAGTCTGTAATTCTGTTGTAAGAAGTCGCATGTCTATGAATAATAAAGGCAGACGACCATTGAGGCATTCTAAGTTATCAGAATTCTGTGTGGTATTTTATGCTAATGCCAGAAGCAGAAAATTGGCTTTATAAATACCTGATTTCATTCATTTTCACAGGAAAGAAAATACTTGAACCTCATTTGCATTTTCAAAGGGCAATAAAAAGGAGCAGATATCAGAACACTGCTTTGTTATGAAAGATGTACAGGCGCTAGCCTGTTTTGCAAAATAGAACAGTTCATGAACATTGGTTTAAATTGAATGAGCAGCAGTTTCTTAGTTGTGAAACAAAAGGGCTATGAGTGACTCCCACAGAGAGATGCCATGACCCATTTACATACTACAAATGATACTTGATCTTTTATTGGAACGTTCTGTAATAAATGTGCATTTAAAGTAGCAGCAGAGCTTCATCGAGTGTGCGTAGAAGAATTTTAAAAAGCAATCTGAAAATGTCACTTTCTGTACATTGACTGCCTGTTGTCTCCTGAGGCTAATTCTTTCTGAGGTCATTTGTGGTTAGCGCCTTTGGGGTAAAATTGTGATTTCACCTGTGTTATCTCGTGACCTCTCCAGTTGTCAATTTAGTCATTCTATTATAATAATAATAATAAATATAATAATAATAATAAACAACAATACATTTATGTGTATAATGCTTTTCAGGGACTCAAAACACATATACTAGATGAGAAATGATAGACGTGGTGCTCAGAGCACAGCTAGGTACTGTGCCAGGGTGTGACATCAAAACCACAGTGGGTGACCAAGGATGAGATTATGCCCGAGATGTTTGCTCCAGTCCTTTCTCCTTGCCGGATGCTCGTAGGTCTAGGAAAGTGAAGAGGGAGAGGTGAGAGGGAGTGAGGTGTCATTCTGGTTAAAGAAGTGAGTAGGAGAAGGAAAAAAATACAAGGCAGATGAGTTATCAAAGAAGGAAGTGAGGGTAGGCGTTGGAACGGTAATGCAGTTTCGTGAGTAGTCTGGATATGTACAGTATGTATGTATGGGCAATGTAGTGGAATTCCCGGCCTCCAGTGAAAGGTGATTCCTCGGGTGGCGTGCTGCCCTAGAGAAGTCTCAGACACAAAGGTTATGAGGTTTAGACTGAGGATTAATGAGGTGATCAGTAGAGCAAGATCAGAGAATGCAGGGGAGTTGATAGAGTAAGAGATTAGACTGAGGCAGTGAGACTGTCGCAAACTGCATTAGTGAAGAGAAGAATCTTGTAATCAATGCAAAATTTTAGGAGGGGCCAGTGTAGAGTAGGGGATGTTGGGTCCAAGCATGGAGTTTGTAAGGATGGAGCTGCAGTAATCAAGGTGACTGTAGATGAAGTCATGGACTGAGGGATTCAGTGGTGGATTGAGAGTGGCAAGGTCTGGGTTGGGCATAGTTGCAGAGACAATAATGAAGGGTCTGTCTATAGCGGAGACATGAGCACCAGATAAGGGGTGTCTAAAATGATCCTGATCTTCTGGACAACAGGTTTTTAAATCAATATCATTCGCGTGTTTTTTAATCAGTATCCTGATTTTGCAAGCAGTTATAATTAGTTGGCATGCTACTACAGAAGTACTGCAAACTAGAATTTGAAAACCATTATAGAGCCTATGTGCAATGAATATATAAAACTGGGAGGCTTGCTGGGGTGGGGAGCAAGATGGCTGAATAATATATTGCATGATTTTTTTCAAGAGTATTGTAGAGTTGCTTGTTTTATCATTATGCCTCTTAAGTTATAAAGCATAAACCAAGATTACAACTATTTAGGCTGAAGAAGCAGGTTATTGTAAGGTTATGAGAAAAGAAAACTGGGTAACATTTTACTTGAGGGGGCACAAGTAAAGCACTGACTCAGTTACTACTCAAGTTACTACTAATCATGAGCAAATATAGTTACTGCATGAAATACATGAACCTTTATGATTGATTAATGATGAACAAACATGGGATTAGTACATAACTAATGCTTAGTTTTTGGTTAGTTAATACATTAAGTAACAGTGTACTACTACATTATTTGTGCCATCTAACAATCTTCTTTTCTCTTAACCTTAATATCACCTACTTTTCCAGCATAGATAGTTGCAGTTTAGATACTGGTGAAAGCCAGTTTTGCTAACACTGCTTTGCACAATGCCAGCTGAAAGCCCAGATTAGAATTCGCAAAAGTGAACAACAGCAAATGAGACGACGATAAACAGTAAAAGGAAAGAAACCTCATGTGCGAAGGATGATGGGAGTGTGACATGTTATTAATGAAACCAGTTCACTGTTAAGCACAGTGTTCTCCTTGAGAGTGTGACATGATTTTAAGTATAGCAGCTGATGATATGGAAAGTATTACAGAGAGTGTCAGATAATAATGTGTGCACCACTTATAAAGCCTCGGTTTTAACAACAAACACGTTTTATTTGCCATTTTCACGAGTACATGGGGATGCTTCTCTTCACCTACCCCATCTTGCTCTCCATAGCTTGGGGGTTATGGCACAGGGTCAGCTAACATGCAGCACCCCTGGAGCTGGGGGTTAAGGGCCTTGCCCTGGACATGTGACTGTCCTGTTGAAGCCGGGGTTAAAACCAGTGAACTTCTGATCTTGGGCAGAGGGACATTTAGCCCACTGAGCAACTCACTGCACCCCTGTGGAAATATCTGTCTACTACCACATGCTCACTGGTCTTTATTGGTACTCTAAGTTGTCCATATGACGGCTGCAGCAGAATTAATTCTGAAAAATATGTCTATAGCTTGCCCACTCTTGTCCGAACCACAACTGAGCAAAGTCCCTCAGTAAGAAGCTGACTCACTTAGTATCCTGTTTGGAATCGCAGGACGAATTTTACTTAAAGTAAAAAAAAACCATTCTATGTGACTGTTAAGAACTGGTAGCACATCCTAAATGGACTTTAGAAGAGCTTGTTGATTTGAAGCCAAGCAATAATTTTTAGTCCTAATAATTCTGTTGACCGAAACATGTAGGTCGAACCCCAGAAATGTTATTTGTTCATTTAGAGAAATATTCAGAAATAAAAGTTAACATGATGCTTTGAGATGCATTTATATTTCAATGCGTTTCAATAGTACACAACAAAAACCACAAGGCTGGTCATTTTACCCAGCACATACTAATTTACTTTGCAGAGGGTATCATGTGAATGCTATCGGGGTGTACAATTACCCGTGTAAAAATGAACAGCATTCCACAAGCATCTTAAACCAACTCAGAGATCTTGTATAACAAGCATTACAGAAAACCCTAGGGCTGTTGTAAAATTTCCAGTATACCATAACCCCCCTCCCTCCAAAAAAAAAAAGAAAACTCAGTTAGGCTTCTGATAAATATATTAAATGCTGGAACTGGAGTACGCCTGGAGCAGCTATAAAACTTTAAATATCCATAAAAAATTTACAATATACATATTTCTCAACCACCTCAGAACTATGCAGTTTGTTTATTTTTTATATATATATTTTAGACCATACAGACATACTGGAAAATTTCCCCAACCAGCTCATTTTATGTCTTATTTTTATATGGCATTGGAGAGTGTTTAATTGCATGTATCTATCTGAGTACTGAATGAAAGCATTTTGTCCCCTAATCTCTCCTACTCATTATAGCGGCGGAAGCCCGTGTTTAATTTAAGTAGTCTCAGCATTCGTACCAAAACACCCAGATGCCATTGCAGTTCCAATATCTATATCAATATCTAACTCAAAAAGTTTCTTCCAGCACCCCGATTTCGTGACAGTTTGGGCCCACATCTCGGAGGCCCCATGCAAATGTTTGTGTACAACGGTAAATATCGCCGATGAATACCGGTGTTTGAACATGGACGAAGAAAGTCCGAGCAATCGAAAACATACATGTGTCTTGGGAGCAGACGTTAAGTGACGATGGTTTGTGGGGCTTATTCATTTGGCCTGCTTTGTTCTCCTGGTAAAACGGGTTATGCCAGGTGCCGGTGCGGTTTGATTTAGTTTTTCCCAAGTGATCCAGTCTGATTTTTCTTATTTTTTGTATATGCCTCTGTAGGGGCCAGCATGTGGTTCAGCAGGCTAAGCCTGTGTACCTGTAATCAGAAGGTCACCGGATCAGACCCAGCCTCAGTACATCTGCGGGTCCTTGAGCAAGGCCCTTAACCCCCAGCTCCCTGGGCGCCGCTATAGGTGGCTGCCCTTGACAGACAACTTACTCTACAAAGAGCAAGTTGAGGGAGGTGCAAAGACAGTTTCAGGGATCAATAAAGTATCAATTATGACCCTTTTTTGTTGAGGTGGTCTCTGTGTTATTGTGATCCCAACTCCACTTTGTCCAACACCTGTGTCACATGGTTCTGTCTGTATGATATTTCTTTCACACAAAGGTTAATAGATTTCCACATGATAAAGTGCTTCGTTGATCTTAAGGAGCACAGATAAATATTATACCATTTTGTTGAAAAATGCCTTTTTTAATTTTCTTACCTGTCTTTTTTGTACTACAACACATTTTATTTTTATAGGGTTATGGGCAAGAACATGATTTCAGCAGCATAAGATCATGGCCATTCAGTTGTTTGCCAAATATTACCTCAAATGTAGAGCCTGTATAATCCCATGATAGCCAGTTTTGTTTTATGTCATTTCCAGTAGTTGTGTTTGAGTACATGCATGTGCTTTTGTAATTAGTACATCGTGGGGACCAGAATTCTACTTACAGTGATAGAAACCTTTGCCTTGTGGGGACATCTCTTTCGTCTTAATTGACGATTAATTGTCATACAAATAATTTGCGGTTAACGATTTAATTGTCTTTTTCAGTTTATAACACTGTCAACCTAGTTTAGTAATACACATACCGGATAACTTATTGGAATTAAGGTAGTCTGGGCTACCTTAATTCCAATAGTTTGTTTGCGCCATATTCATTTCACTCCAAATCAGCGGGATCAGAAAAAAGGACAAAACATGTATTTCTCTGTTCCTTTGTCTTCTTGGCATAATATTCTGACTTTGCTGCAGCAAAATAGCGGCAGCAGGCCGGGACATATACAGTCATCCCACCGTAACCAGGCCCATAAACATGCACTCAGACACGAGTGCAGGTGCTTTGCAGAACTATTATTAAACAGACAGAGAACACAAACAATCCAAAATATCTGGCTGAATATCCCATTCTGGGCTGGTGAAGATCGATCACAAGCAGCCCATAACAGGTATCATGCTGGGTCATGAAAATACTGTGAAACAAAGTGATACAAATGAAAAATGCAATGAAAAAACAAAAATGCAAAAACTCTTGTATTTTGTTTGGTTACTTATGGTTATGGTATAGATAGATTTTATGACTTGTAGGGTTTAATATTGTAATACATGTTAGATTAACATAGATATTAAAATCATTTTGTCCAAACTATCACTGTGGTCTTGTGCATGGCAAACAATTATTAATGTTCCTACCTCTCTTATTATTTCCATACAATGATTCTAATTGTTTAACCTGATCAGAATACATGGAGGTGTAGGGTGCTTGGTCCAGGGGTGGAGCCCTAGCACCCGTGTGGGCCTGAGCATAGGCAGGGGTGTAGTAGTGATGGCTGGCCAGCCACAGAGCGTCGTCTTCGGGGCGAGTAACTTGGCTACCAGCTCCTGTCTTCCTCTCACTTCCGCTACTCACGGCCTGTCTTTGAATGTGCTTTTGATAGAACGCTTGTGTCCTGTAAAGTTAAAGTGCAGATTGTGAAAACAAGAAATATCAGAACAATATCCATGCATATTCTGGTGAGAGAGATGCTTTTCATGTTTAGCTTGATGGGTGTTGGCTGCATTACAAATGACACAAAAGCTAAAAAAAAATAAAGAAATAAATAACCGAGGTCTTTGTTTCCTCTACTCCATTGTCTTCCTTACCAAGCTCCTTCCACACATATGCTTGATGTTTTATTAAAGGGATTTCTGTTGTTCATTTGGGTGAAATGATGTTTTAATGTTGTTGCTAAATCTTCATACAGTGACACACACACATATGACAACACAGGTGGTTCTGACAAGCTCTATTAAAGTCCCTGAGCTAATGATCCAGAGCTGACTTGTCAAATCCCGTCACTACTCAACTCAAGTAATATCCTGTAACTGAATGACACATAATGACAACTGTTTTTAATGAGAGGATGTTATTTTCTTAGGATCGGAAGCTCAGAATGGAATAGAAGACAGAGAGAACTCAGAAAAAGGCATGAAGCAGAACAACAGATCTCAGACAGGGAAGCAAATCAGTCAACACCTTAAGAAGCTAAAGAAATCTGGCCTAGGTGAGTACTTTACTAACCCAAGGATTTATTTCTTGGCTGATGTTTTTCCGAAACGCCGTACTTTTTTTTACTAAATCTGCAGCCATTCACGATAAGTATCTTGCTCACCTTACGGTAGGTACACATTAGTAGCACTGCAGTGACTCATCTGTGTTTATGCCAAACTCAATCTGGTAATGTGTCTACAAACTAAATTCCAACATCAAAGTCATACAACAACAAACAATGGGAAAAAATCAGGCACAAAGCAAGACATTTTTTTCTTATTTAAAATTTCATTTTTTGCAGCACTTTATCCTGTTTAAGCGGCTTGTAACTAAATTGGTCAAATGCATAATTAAATAATTTGTGAATAAATTGATTTGATGTACACCTCTATTAATTCTTTTCTCATGGTACGAATAATGGCCTAATGTTGCATTTCTGTACTGGTTGAAAAAATAATAATTATTATCCAGGCACATAGCAGATAGTTTCATTTCAATATAGGTGAGTGAATAGATTCTTTGTCTTTGGCTGAATGGCGAAGGGACCAAACTTTGAATGAGCTTGAATGAATATTTAGAGACACACTGAATAAATATTGAAGTCCCAGTGGCGAGCCTCTAACAGTTACATTAGTGTGCGTCACACTGAGAATATACAAATGTACGCTGTGGTATGTGAGGACTGAAAGGCTTTGAGGCATTGAAGAGCATGGACAGCTTATTCAAAAAATCCTTGCCCACCATTTCTATTACTGTAATGATTCTTCAGTGAAATGGTGCTCAATACTCTTAATGTAACAGTGGGCTAGGGTCTCAGGTTTACGGTACGTAGATGATGAATGGTTGTAGCTCGAATTGACTGCATGACATAACAGATGTATCTGGGAGACAGCTAGGTTAAATCATTAAGGTGCATCTCAGCTCTTGGCTATGACAGAAGGGCATGCGGCAGATGTATGGCAGATCAGTCAAATTCTTCCCACGGAAAAATGCATATGGGAAGCAGAACATGCCCGTCTGGTAGTATTATAGTTAATGACATGACAAAAGATCAAGGCTGTCAGTATAAATGCCCCCAAGAGCCTTGCTCTACTACCCTGTTTGGAAATCTTTGTCCCCCTTTTGCTCCAGTTAATTATCCAAATGTATACATCAGTAGTAACAAAAAAAATGCAGAATTTAATTGTAAGGAAAGTAGAATTTGAGCTTCACGTTTTGCTGGCAGTCGTTGGTTTTTTGATACATAACATAATGTATCGACTAACTTTTCATCAGCCAGGATACAATTTTGCTAGCTGCAGTAGTATCCTTGCTGTATTCCATATACAGTATAGACATGCTGTAGTCTGTTTTAGCTAGTTGCTTAATGTGGACTCTTCCATGAATGAATGATTTTTACTTCATTTTGTTAATCACTGCATTCTTTCTAAGAAGAAAACAGTGACTTTCTTTGTAAAATGACACACTGAAATGTACTGCGATGGAGTGTCGCCCTGCTCAGGGTATGTTTTGCCTTATGGTGTTCCCACCACCCCTGATAGATATCAATATACGGTTATGCATTGCTTAATGAAGGGGATACATTCCGAGAAAAGCATCATTAGGCACTTTTGTCATCGTGCGAACATCACAGAGTGTAGGCTAAAGTAGAAAGCGTAACACAACGATAAAAGTGCAAGTGTAAACATATTGATAAAAGTGCAGTCGAAAATACCTAAACCAGTAACACAGGATTTTCTCAGCTCCATTTATACTGTAATATTATATACACTGTACTGTAGTCGTATACGCAGTCCGTCATTGACCAAAACATCTTTATATGGTAAATGACATTATACAGACTTTTTCCCTCTGCCGGCCCTTCATAATTTTTCCCAAATTATCAATAAAACTGTGAAGAGCAGGCTAACAAAAATTCCACATGATAATACATAATACATTAATAAATATATTTGCCCCATCACCCTGACCAGAATTAGCAGTACCAATGGAAGACATTCAGTTTTTCACTGTGCTTTTTTCATTTACCTTTACAAAAAATCATTTTCCCAAGAATATCTTACAAATCACTGTAGCATTCATTACAGAAGCATAATTTATATCATGCGACATTCAAAAATCAACCGTTCACAAAGAATAGGAAAATCGGTGTAAGTTCCAGCATAACGACGGGATGTGTTCTCGCCAGCCAGCCTTACTCGAACAGTGTGTGTTTCCCATGTGTTTTTAGCTATATGCCAGTGAGGCCGGTGCCTTTTCTTTCGGTTGTGTTCCAGATGGACCTCTGTTTACACTGTGGGCTTTTCAAGGACTTTCCTTCAAGAACATACCTCAAAGTTCAACTATAAAAATCAATAAACTATACATTATGCGGTCTTACAGTAAATACACACCAGCAACCAGGAAAGCCTGAAAAAAATATCCCTTAGGCCTGAATACAAATTGCATGTCGTGAATGAGACACATGTTTCTCCCTGAGGATTTTTTTTGTATGAATCCACCAAAAGCATGACTCTTTTTTTTCTGAACTGTGCATATTTGTTCATGTCCAGTTTGTTCCAATATATAAACATGCCTCATTTCATGAATAGTTTAGTTTTCTTTTCCTTAAAAAATAATCCTGAAGTGGAAGTCATGTTTAATGCAAATCTGTTCTGTTTCTAGGGTATTTAAAGTGGACCAAGGCAGAAGATATTGACATTGAGACACCTGGGTCTATATTAGTGAACACTAACTTGAGGGCATTGATCAACAAACACACCTTTGCTTCATTACCTCAACATTTCCAACAATACCTCTTGCTTTTGCTACCCGATGTTGATAGACAGGTAAGTAAAATATAATCTCAATTTTTATTCAGCTTCTCTGTCATGACCCTCCAACAGTCTTACATTTAAAATAGCAATTGTTAAATGGAGTGCTGTACATTGCACATTTTCCCATTATATCACATATTTACAAGTATTTCATACATCATACACAAAATTAAAAAGTCAGAAGCCAAACAGAAAATTTTCCATGACCCATATGTCCTTCTGTGAGGCAGAATGCAGGGTATCTGTCAGCTAGTTCTTTTTAGGTCATCCTGTTTTTGTGCGTTATTGTCTGTTGCATTAGTATATAGCACATCAGTGCAGAATTGTTGCATCGACAACAGACTTCACTGAGTTGTGCTAGTTGTAATTCCTTAATTAAAACCGCAGTATAATGCAAATTAATTAATTATTACATGATTGAGCAAACTGAATAATAAATAAATAAGTAAAGTTGAGGGTGTTCAAGAGTGTAACCCTCACAGTTGGTAACTGATTACGAGGCTGTCACAAGACAATGGAGAAGAATTTTTAAAAAGTCGAGAAAAAAAGGAAAAAGAATTTGTTTCAGTTAGCTGGAGGTCTTGGAAGAGTGTCCAGGGAAAATTCACGAAAAATATTGGGTATAAACAGACAAGTGGGCTCTTCTTTAGAGATATTCGATACAGCTACACCAGATCGTTTCCACTTTGTAAACATGGTATACATACTGCTAATCAATCATTACAATACCCAGTGGGAAAAGGGAATCATCATATTGCTGATCTTTGAATAGACGTTCTGAGCAATAGACATCTGCAGCAGAGAGCCGGGGTAGAAGCTGATCATTAATAATTTTGGTGATCTGCAGTTGAGTAAGAGCTAATGTGGCCATATGGTGCACAGTCTAAAGTGCGGTCTGTTTGGAAAGTTGGTAAGCAGGCAGTTTAATGTAGTTTTAATCATGATAATTTACCAAGATGTAAGCAATATCTGAACAGCCTGCTAAGAGCCGGGATTATCTTTAGATTGGCACAGTTTATGCTTATGTTAAGGGTTCTCTGTCTTTACCTTATAGTTCTTACTGTCTTCTCTGTCTTCAGTGTTTTGGGTAAAAGCACTCTGAAATGATATGTGCCAAAGAACTCTTTAAGGGTTAATCTCACACCAGCTTTGAGATTATTTGCCTCATCGGGTAAACATTTAGGGGCTCCCAATGAATAAGGATTATTAATAGTAACTACATTAAATTATATTTGTGCGGCAAAAAATAAACTGATTAAAATAGAAAACAATAAATAGTCCAGCTTACAAATATGTTTTGAAATCCTCCTAAGGGTAACATTAGCTTTAAGGACGGCAGAACAGAATTGATTTTTTGCAAAATCCAGCAGAAATTTCCAGATGGTGGGTACGTGAAATGTAGCGCCTGTAAATGTACAGTGTTCTTCTCGAAGGTTAAATGTAATCTCCCACTGTATCAATGAAGAAGCCACAGTCAATGAGAAGATTAGGCAGTGAGTAATGGAACAGGTGTGTGGGTTAGCTCAGAATTGGCACTGTACTCCTCACTCGGCCCATCAGTATGTCAGACCATATATGTCACCCGAGTGTATGTTTGTATTTCATCTCTGTTGTTTTCAAATTTGAAATGAAACCATGCTTTATTTCTCAGATGGGCAGTGATGGAGTGGTGCGTCTCTGTAATTCAGCCCTAAATAATGAGTTCTTCGCCTACGCCGCCCAAGGCTGGAAACAGAGGTTGGCAGAAGGTAAGCTGTAGCTACTATTTATTCAGAAATATCCTGAACAATAACCATGTTACACTAGCTGCATATATACGTTGTGCTCATATTTCACAAATAAAATGTACAAGCGGTTATACCATAAAGCGGTGTCCTATAGGCAAATGTGATTTACTTGACTTCAGTTAATTCTAATATAGTGTTTTTTCAAGTATGATTGCCCCAAGGCACTTACACGGGGGCTACTAAAGTTAGAAAAAAATATCCATAGCATCATATGCACAGATATTCTGCAATTTTAAAAGGCACTTACAAATATATTTATGTTTTTTATTTAGCTGACATCTAATTCCAAATCAACTTTTAGCTGCCCGTGGTTTGTATATTCAAACATCTTATATGTTTCCAGCTGCAAAGTAAAATATCCATATCGAGTACCGCTGTACACAGTATGTTATGACATTAAGGACTGTTTGGCCTGCTGTACTTAAAAACAATCCCCATTGGTCTTTTAAGCTTATAATGAAGATGGGCTATACAGGGCTACTCACAAGTAGATTTACAGTGGAATCGATAGTTTCAGAATATGTTTATTGAGGAATGAAACGGTAGTCGTATTCAATACGAAACATCTTATTATAACATTGTTACAGAATATGGAAAAAAATCAAATCAAATGGGAGGTAGCTACAAGGCATCTCTCTTGCCTACTCACATACATTGCTTTGGCAGAATTGTTCTTTGGAGTGATCAGTTTTATTTAGTAACTTAAATGAAGATGTGAACTAATGAATAGCAGTTATACTGAATTAAGCAAAAGTATAGCTTCTCAACTAATATTTTATATGCTATAAGAATACAACTAAAAATCTTAAGAAATATTTTGACCTCAAGAAATACTACAGCTTCAAAGGATATTTTTTGTACTTAAATCCCCACCACTGGCCTTATAATAAGCAGCAATGCATTGATCTTCTTATGAAAAAAAAATGTCAATGGAACCATGAAATTAAGGCTTAGAGATATTATTATTACTGCTATATTGTATTATTAGTGTTTATTTTTGGTATTTATGTAATTAGGAAATAAGGTTTAATGTATGGTTACAGGTGAATTTACTCCTGAAATGCAAATACGAATCCGACAGGAAATGGAAAAAGAGAGGAAAACTGAGATATGGAAAGAAAAATATTACGAAACTTACTACGGGCAAAAGTAAGTGTTACACATTTTTCTTCTTCTATTTAATGTTTTTGTACCAGATGTTATTTTATCATGTGGCACTGTTGCATCACACTTGGTTTCTGTATCTGACCTCCATGTACAGTGTATATGTCGTGAGTTTAATTATGTAGTACACACATATGCAGTTAGGCCTGTAGTTTATGCCCTGTGATGGACTGGTATCCCATCTGGGGTGTCCCCTGCCCTGTGTCCTGTGATGGACTGGCATCCTGTCCAGGGTGTCCCCTGCCCTGTGCCCTGTGATGGACCGGCATCCCGTCCAGGGTGTCCCCCTGCCCTGTGACCTGTGCCCTGTGATGGACCGGCATCCCATCCGGGGTGTCCCCCTGCCCTGTGCCCTGTGATGGACTGGAATCCCATCCGGGGTGTCCCCTGCCCTGTGTCCCGTGATGGACTGGCATCCCATCCGGGGTGTCCCCTGTCCTGTGCCCTGTGATGGACTGGCATCCCATCCGGGGTATCCCCCTACCCTGTGCCCTGTGATGGACTTGCATCCCATCCGGGGTATCCCACTGCCTTGTGCCCCTAACTGAAATAGACTTCAGGCCCTTTTGGAACTCTGACTGGTAGTTGAAAGATCAATAGATGCTACTTCATGTCATAAAAAGTGAAAATGGAATTGTTGCACCATCACTGCTGATAAAGTGATAAAAATTCGACAGTAAAGTAACAGATGTTAAGTATTACCTTAAAATGTTAGATTGACTGACTTTCGAAATAGCCACTATGCTCTACTGTAGTGTGGTGCAGTGTTATTCTGTTTTTGTTTGTATGTGTACATGCCTATTAATTATGCATGAATGTCATAGGAGATTGCAATCTATATGATATGACTCCACAGGAGGTAAAGTAAAGGCACAAACTGGCATTGTTTAATTCTGAATGCCTTTGACTGAAAAGCTTCAAAACCCCAGCAGGACCAATATTAATAATAAAAGTAGTCTTCACTCAGCTAAATGCAATAAAATAAATTCATTGCATGCATCTCCCACTAAACTCTTAGGCCTACAGTCATACAAGCTTCTAACTTTTGAAAAATGCATAAAAACTCTGGTGTATTTTTATATTGAAATAATAATAATATTGAAATGAGAAGATATAGTTTCAAAATAATGCTTCAGCATTCAGTGAGAAAAGTTTCCAGGTCACCTAATATCTCTCACAATGGTATTGTAGGTTACCCATGGTACCTGTCACTTACTCTTTATATGCAGTACAATCTACTTGTCCATGTCAATATTATTTGTGTCTACATGGACGCTCTTTTCATTCATTCACTCCTGGGATCTTCAGGGAAGGTACTAGGCAGGTACTGGATCGTTCTGGATGTCCTGACACCTCTTTTCCTCTTGCTCCAGAGATGCAGTCTCTCTGCTGAGTCCATATTCTTTCCTGTGGCAATCACTAAGTTACCGCATCCATTCTTGTGTAAAGCATGCCATTTTTCCACCTGTGACATGGACAAAACATCCCCCAAAGGGCCTGCAGTGTTGTTTTTCAATTTGCAGTTCTTTTTCTCTCTTTTTTTTAATGCAGTGTGTAGTGCATGACACATATAGAAAGTTAATCATTTTGCAAACTGCACACTGATTACTTTTCTTAAGTATCATAGATTCTTTTTATGTAATTACTAGTTAAATTAAATTACTTGTAATATGTAGATGTTTTATATGATTTACACACTAAAAGGCTATATCACTATGTATTAATTATACAATTACATGCTAGTTCTGAAAGTAACATAAACAAACAACTGCCACCCCCCGACCCAGTCCAGTCACTGGTTACTTATGTGGTATGGAGTTTGGTGCAGTGTTTGGGCATCCCTGGTTTAGGAGGCGGTGAAAAGCCTTATGCTCTAGCTTTGCGTTGCATGGCAGTAGCATTTCATGTAATTCAAATAGAAACCTGATTAGTAATGTAGCTCACTTATACATCTTCTTTTGTCTATAAAGTACCATTATGCAGCTGTTATGGTCCAAAGCATCAATCATTTTTGTTGAGGTTTTTGCAGTTGCATTACACCCAAAATGCTAGCATGGCAGTATAAGGTTTCTTTTTCATTAATTCAGGCAGAGGACTGCATTGTTTCATTTTACCGATTGTTCTTGCGGTATGAGTTGCAGTGAATTTGTCATCGCAATTAATCACGATGATGAATATTCTGTTTCTGTTCTGAGGTATTCTCAGAATGGTAATACAATGTTAACTATTGATTTTCTTTGTTTCTCCAGATCAGGCTTGACTGAGAAAGATTCACAGAGTCGTATACCTGACTGTGAGGAAGATCAGGAAAATATTAATACCGAAGTTCCAGCTTTCATACAGACAGCTGTAGCAGCAGACAAAAATGAGCTGAAATTGAGTGACAGTACATGTGTTTGTGAAGATAAGGACATACCAAGTGTTTTCAATATGGATGTGGCATCAAAAGCATTATCTGTATTGCCCACTGAGGACATTGTACTCTCTGGATTCCCTGAGATTTCTGAAGAGGCGGTGATTCAAGAGGAGATAGCAGAAGAAGTGGAACCCAATTCCTGTACATATATTGATTATCCTGATCCTCAAATTCAAGATCCTTCTGAACATGTCAGCATTGACTCTGTTAAGGAGAGTCAAACAATAACCCTTCCACTGAACAACATGACTGCCCTCCTACAGCAACCCTCCTTAGAGACACCTGCTCAGCCGTCAACAGAAATAATCAAAGCGAACGAACGAAACGAAACTGACACATCAGCCATGTCTCTACTGTCACTTCCCTCCACTTCGGAAACGGAGACTGATGAAATGTCACCACAAACAGAAGACGACGCTGCATTTGATAAAGCATGTTCCATACGCACTGGGCACAGTACCCTTGTGGAGATTAATTGTCTGTCATTGTCCAGTGAAACAAAAGTCGAAAAGGACCTCCATAACACAGGGGAACCTGACTTAAGGCATGCTTCTGACAATGAGGACACGACAATGTCTGAGTTAGTGGAGAGTGAAACACAGGTTACATCACAAGCAGTGGATAATGGTCTTTGCAGTGAGCCAAATGTTCTACCTTTAACGTCATTCAAAACTCACTCAGAAGAGAACGCAGAACTTGATGCCACAACTGGTGCTGATATTCTTACTCCACATAAACCAAAAGACTCAACTTCTTATAATAATATAGTATTACAATCACAGTTGACTTCAGATAATTCGGAAGACACTGATATTGAGTGTTTAAATCCTGACACTGAAGTTGTTCCTGTTCCAGACCCGGGTAATGAAGGTCAAGGTGAGGAAACACCGATATTTCAACAACCAGATGAAGAACTTGAGGAAACAGAAAGTGAAAACACTCAAGATGAAAGTCTGTCTCCTTTTTCTACACCCAATGCAACGTGTGCCTCACCTTTAGCTAATGACGCAGAACACCTAGACGTAGATTGCAATGGAAAAGTTGATTGTTCTGACAGTGTATCAGAACATCCCTCTGATGAGTTAGATTCTGAAGCATCACAGAATTTAGATGATATCTGCAAACCTGTGCCACAAGCTAAAGACCCAAAGCAAGAACAGAGCCTTCCTGATACTGTCTTAACCAAACCAGTAAATGGGACAAGATTACAAGAAGAGTCACATGCTGAAAAAACACAACTTAAGGAGAATACAAAAAGGACAGAAAATGCCACCATTGCCTACACCATGGATAAATCACTGCCAGAAATAAATGTCTCCAAGCCAATATCATATGATCACGTTGCAGACAAGACTGTAAGAATCAGTCCATCACTAGATATGCTGAAGGTAAAATTGCACAAGTCATATCCAGGTAAGCAGCCACCCAGTACACAGGAAATGTGCCACAGGAAGCCAGGAGAGGTGATCAAACCATTGCTGCTGGACTGTACAGACAGTACAGACACCGAGAATTCCAAACGGAAGCCGGGAGAGCTGACCTCAGGGACGTGCAAGGAGAAGAGGGCAAGGATGGAGTGCAGCGAGAGCAGCCATACCTCCTCACCTGCAGGCAGCAGAGAGGAGGTGCCGAAAGAGGAGCCACGAGTGCCTCCGCTCAAGGTTCTGTGCCCTTTATTACGATTTAATTCTCAGAATAGCAGGCCGTCATCAAAGGGTTTGTTTTCATTTTTACTTTCAAGGATTTACTTCATCAATTTTGCTGTATTGTTTGTTTACCACTGAATTTTTTTTTTGATTTTACCCTGCTGATACGCTTCTTTTTCAATGGCACATTTATGCAGTGACAAAATAAGACACAAAATCCACTTGCTGCAACGGCTTATTAGATTTTCTGTCTTATTGAGTGTAAACAGCTTCTTACAATATTGGCTGTACTTATGGCTGAATGAGGCTCCAAGTTGTTTAAATTTCCAGACTGTGCCTGATGTAAATTACTTTTGTTATGTTTTAGTACGTCACAGAGAATCTGATAGGTGCTTATGACAACAGCCAAATCCAGAGATAATAACATTTGCTTTCTGTTGACGCGATTAGGATCTGCCTGTGGCAAGAAACGCCTCGGGTTTGAGGAAATATAAAATTTATTTGACTAAAGAAAACAAATTAATACTTGACAGCAAAAATCACATTTAGAAAATTTTGGTAGTCAACACTGTACAATACGTGAGCTACTGTATACTAAACAGCAACAGACATATCAACAATGGACCATATGTCTTAATTATCTATTCACAGGCATAATTACAATGGCATAAATAAAATTCTCCTAGTGCATGCATTTGTGTAAATCAAATTAAATAATGCAAGTGCTTTTAAATGTTATATGCAATATTTTGTATAATTTTCATATTTAACATTGTTATGAAAATAATGAGCAGTACATCTATCCAGACATCACCGGCATAACAACAAACCATATATTTGATATCATTTCACTTATCTATTCTAAAGTGGAACCTTGGTTCTCTATGGGTTTGTAAGGGCCTCGCTACCCCGAATGCATGAGCACTTATTTGAAATGGATGGAACAGATGTCTCAAGTGAAATGTGATTAAAATGTATTGATGTATAGCTAATGGAGAATAAATGGATCTCCTGTGATTTGAGTTCACTTTGTGACACTTCTTTACAGAAAAAAATGTAGTGTAACATCAGTATGACCAGTTTTTTGATCTGGAGTCAGTTTAACTAGGACATCTACCTGTGAGGGAAACTGTATGTGTGGGAGATCATTATGTGTGAAATTTTATAATCTAAAAATTCTGAAACTAAAGTGACTTATGAGAACTGAAATAGTAATGACACAAGGACTCAAATGCACCATAGTCTTGAAAATATTTAATTTCTTTTTTCTGTGAAATTCAGAAGATTTAATTTGTGCAAAAAATTAATAAAATGCAACAACTCCCTCTGTATGCACCAAATATTATGCAGATTAACTCTTCTTAATTTAATTGAATATTTCTCCCCAAAACCAAATAGAATGCCTACATAAGAATTTAACAGATTTACTTATGTAAAAGATGCTCTTATCCAATAATTGAGAAAGAGTCTCTTGAGCAGTTGGGGGGCAAGGGTCTTGCTTTGATATCACTATGTTGACCATGGGATTTGAAACGGCAACCTTCCACTCACACAAACAGACAGACAGAGCTAGTATGGTTATACTGTAGCTAAGACTACAGTCAACTCCACTACATGACGCCTTCCTCCTTTTTCGATTGATAAAGTTACCTTTTAACACAACATTATCATGACTCTAAGCGCATTACTCAAAACACTTCATACATATAGCGCAGCATTATGGTTAAGTTGCTCAAGGACATATATCACCAAAACCAATTAACTCTCATCTCAAAAACAAATGATTGTATCAATTAATTAGCCAGTGCCACTAAAATGAACATAGCTTCTAAATTACAGTAAAAATGTTTAGGCATATTATAAAAATAAGTGTGCTCCTGAGCTCCACCATTCTGAAAGATCATTATTTCCCACTTTCCCACTGACACTGACTGCCCATTTTTCTTTAGAAAACATTTTTATGCCTGTCAGAAATACCAGTTTCAATATTGCAAGGCTCTACATCGCAGTGCGTAAAGTTCACTGGCAAAAGAAAGCACTTGCATGCACTTGTAACTTCTTCATATCTTTACTGAAATGGTCTCAAGATGCAGTATATAGCAAAACAAAAACAATCACACAGCACAGTATAACACAAAAACAGCAAAAAATGGTGACAAAATTATATTTTGTGGAAACCAAAAATACATTCATACTGTTTCACTGTAATTCACTTGATATACTTTTGAATCATTCTGGTTGGTTAACTATAGTTTTCCATGTATAATTTCACTGGGAAACTACATAATCTATTTTCCATTTTGATCAAACAGACTTAACCGATAACTATACTAAATGAAAGCTAATCAAGATCATTAGCATTGTACTAAAACATTTGCAATTTGTAGGAAACATTGAGAAATGATGTAAAGCCATGCAGAAGTGACTTCATGGTTTGGGGTTACACACATTGTTTTGAAAATGTTAATTGTCATTTGAGAAATGTACCAAAGCAATCAAGGAAAACTAATACGTTACCAACATAAATATCGAAGTCCATCAGAAATAATAGTAATAAGTTCACTTATGCTGTAAATAAAACTGGAAACACTCCATTTGAATGGTAGAAGTACAGAATATTCAGAATTTGGAATTTTGGAATAATTATAAAGGGTAATGAGAGAGACTTCTTGATTTTCTAACTTTTCGTAGTGATGAATAGTCAAATTTTATGTTTAAGACAGCTTTTTACTGCTATCTATTCTTGTGCTGAATTAAAATCAACAATGTCAGCACTATGAAACTAGAGTTCTCATAAACTGGAACATTATTTTCATCCATCCATTTCATAAGCACTTATTCTGGTCAGGGTCCTGGGGCTGGCCCCTCTCCCAGGCAGTGTAGGGCCCCATGCTATCCCTGCCCCCCATGTCTGCATTGCCCTGTTTGCCCATTCCCAGCTTCTTCTCTGTACCGAGGCCAGTATCACTGCAGATCCTCCTCTTCAAGGGCTTTATTCCTCCATACTTGGCCCTTTCAAACCTGCCATTCTGCAAATTGAAAATTGGACTGTGCTGTCTTGGATTGGGGCTTTTTCCACACCACTGGGGTTGCCTTCATGGTCCCGGCAAAGCAGATTGCTAATTCCGCGTGAGGCTCTCTGCCTTCAAATAACATCACCTGCTGCCTCCATGTTCCTCTTTGGCGTGTTTCTTCACTTCGTTTCCGCTGTGGCCTCTGTCTTTCTCCGGGCATTCACAATGGATACCCTACTTATCTATACATTCTCTTGTTCTTTATCATTGACCACTCACATCACTCATAGGTCTAAATTCTGCCTGGCCCACCCTCATACTCTTTGTCTTCTGCTGTCATTCCAATGCCACCATGCCCTTACGTCTTTCCCCTGTTTTTACACTCACTTGCCCTGACCTTGTTTTTCATGCTCTCTTGCATTAGTTTACTCCCTATTTGCTTATGACCCTTTAAGTTCCCTCAGGTCCCCTGCATTTCCTGAATTTTTTATGAACTTTCTTGTTATACAAAAGTGGTTTATTCCCTGGTTACCTTTGCTGTCTGCACCCTTACAATTACCTGTCTACTGTCATTTATTTGTATATTTGGGGGTCTGTCAAAGGCAGTTTTATGCAAAAAGTGCAGCACACATTGAATGTCCCTCTTGGGTTGTTTACATGGTTAGACCTGCAAACATTGTTTGTTTGTTGATCATATTGACATCTCAATAACACATCCCATGGCTCTCCCTGTTCACCCATCCAAAAAAGCCCAACTTCTCCTCACAAACAAAGCCAGCATTGTGCCTTTTGAAAGATAATATTACATTTAAAGTGATTCCTTTACCTCCTGTGTAATTTCAGTGCAATTGTCATTACTGTTTTGTGCTGTGTTTTATGTGAAGATTTCCCTTGTTATTTTTGATAATTACATGAAACTGCATGCTGTATCTCACCAATACACCATCAAGCATTATTTGTAAACAATGATGCGTTCATATATTAAGAATGTATTAACAAAAGCATCTCTTTGATCTGAAGTGGCTTCCTTTAGTGAAAACTCCTGTGAACCTATACAAGAGAACACCCAGCGCTAAATTAATAGTGGTGCTGCTGGTAATACAAAGGGGGTAGGAAAAAGACTGCAGACAGACTGGATTACACAAAGCGACCACCTCTGAGAAGTGGAGGTTTTTGGGAAAAATGTGACAATATGCAGTTAGAAAATTTTAACAAAATGGATCTGCAGTTATGCAAAAAATATTATTCTTATGTGTTGTTGTTTTTGCTACTGCTATGTTTGTAATTTGTATTTTAATATTCTTCTAAAGTGTTTGTAATAAGCTTTTCCACAGTCAATATTTTCTGGTTGTCATGTAGAATGGTGCCATTTGCTTTAATGAATTTTAGATAATTACATTTTTATAACCACGGCAATGAGTGTATGAATTAACAGCACAACTGTGTTCAATAGGAAGGAGTGTTTTTCAAATTATTACAACCATATTAAGCTCTAAATCTGTAGTATAATAATGAAGTTGATTTTTTTTTTCCTCTAGATCCAGCTCTCCAAGGTCGGGTTGCCGTTTATTATCAAGACTCAATCTGTGTCCAAGCCAGAAGCTAAACTTTCATCTCCAGGGAGAAACCTTGGTGCCAGGACTCTGGCAGATATCAAGGCCAGGGCTCATCAGGCTCGCGCCCAGAGGGAGGCTGCAGCCGCTGCAGCAATCGCTGCAGCCGCGCATATCACTGCTGGGGAGGGAGGTCCTCCTGCTGATGGATGCAAGACGCGCACACTAGCCCACATCAAAGAGCAGACCAAGGTGAAGCTTTTTCCTAAGCATCATGCCCGACCTCAGGTTCACCATCATGCTAAGGGCACCAAGCAGCACAATGCAAAGGAGGACCATCATTCCACAGAGCTGCCATTCAGCATGACAAGGGATTGTGCAGCTGGTGTCATCATCGCCAACCCTAACAGGAGATCTCCCAGTGAATGCCTCACCCTTGTTCAACTACCCAGTACCAATTTAAAACCATCAGAAAACAAAACTGCCATTCCACCATCTGTAGTCCGTATATCAGTGCCAAATTCTGTTCGCTGTTTTCCAGTTCACCAAAATTTTAATAGTGTATCCCAAGCTAGAATGACAAATACTGAGGATTCAAGGGCAAAAGAAAGTGCTGCTTGTAACATTCAAGTACCAGTGTCTACTCGTCTTTGTTCCATTCCTCCCAGTCCCTCAGTTCTTGTATCTGTTTGTAGTTCTAGCCTGCAAAGTTCGGTCTTAAAAGTTTCCCCTTCCAGTGCCAAAACCTCAATTCTGAGCTCATCACAAAGAGCTGTCTTACCAAAGTATAACCATGAACTTCCATCTGTGATTCTAGAATCTTCTGTTTGTCCATCCACTAATACACAGCCTTGTTCATCTCTTGGTAATGGGAACCAGAGCCACATGGGCCAGATCAGAACCTCCTCAACCTGTGCCACTGTTGCAAGACCTACATCAAATGGGTTCCATTGCTACATACCAGAAAGCAGCGTGTCCCATGTTCATGAGAAACCAAAAATTAACTACCAAGACCACCATGCCTATCAACAGAATGGGGATAAGCTTCAACACTTTCAAGACGCAGCTCATAAAGACAAATCTGTAAATCAAAAGGAGATAATAACAACCGAAGTAATAAAGACATCTGCAACTCAAAAAGACATATTTAAGTGCAAAGAGTTGCCTCCAGAAGATTCTGTTACGAACAAAGCTATTCCATGCAAAGTGATTGTAGATCATACTTCTGCTACATATCAAAATTCCCCGACTATGCCTGTAACCCAGCACAACCCACCAATCAAAGGTGTTAAAACAGAAACTGTTCTCCGCCTACAGGAATCCATTATGAGCAGAGCTGAGTCATTTCGCCAGAGAACAGAGCAAAATGGCACCTTCAGTGGTGCCTCCAGAGGACACAGTAAAACAGCGTATGGCACATATGGCGTCCTGCAGAATATCTCTTTATCTCACCAGGTTAGCCACAGGCAATCAGACCCAGAAGGAGGAGCTGCTAATCTCATATACAGCTCTTTACTCTACAGACATGCCGAAAAAACCTTGGCTATAGACCAAGACATTGAATCAAAGACATGGCCGAAGGAAAACAAGAATATGAACACATTAGTCATCCAGAAAACTCATCAAGAATGTAATCTTAAACTAGACATACGAGACAGCAAGGATGAGACTACTCACCACGTCTTCCCCAAATGTGCTATTCCAAAAGCAGAAGTCCACAGCAGTGACACTGGTTCTAAGGAGCCGTTGAAGCCTCAACAGCACCAAACTCCACGTCATCTGGATGACAGGCAACGCAGGAGCATCACGTCCAATGAGTGTTCACTGGCTGCGGAGAACTATAGAGTGGTTTCTGCTGGTAGTGGGTCCAGTTGTCGTCAATCTTCAGTGGAAGCCAGCAATCCGCTGGTGACGCAGCTGCTGCAGGGAAACCTGCCTCTAGAGAAGGTGCTGCCTCAGCCTCGACTTGGAGGCCGATTGGAGATAAACAGGCTTCCTTCACATTTCCACACTAGCTCTCTACGTAAACCCATGGTTTCGGAGAGGACTGCCATGGAGCAGGCTCAGAGTTGCCTCAGCCACAAGGGAGGGGGTCATAGCCTGGGCATGGTGGGTCAAAGCCTCCTCCAACAGAGAGATGTCAATGCCAGTAACAAAGTGACCACAGCCGTGGCAGAGCTGGACCTTTTCAAACCTGATCCAGGAAAACCAACTGTGGATGGCGATAACAGGAATTCCTCCTGTTCCTTTGGTGCTCATTTAAATCCACTGGACATGGGGCAGAAAATAGCACAGGAGTGGGGGGGGGGGAATGTGAGGCAAAGGAGCATCATGCCCAGCCTGGAGATTAAAGAGTCAAAGAGGCCCCTCTTTACCTGCAGCTTACAGAAACGAGTATCTGGTCTCAATAAAAACGGCAGCTTCTCCTCTGAAAGTGATACCTCCCAAAGGCCATTTTACCCACCGCCAACTGCAGACAGGGACTCCAGCCTCCTAAGTGCTCCATTGCAAGCCTGCAAAACAAGCCCATTTGTCTGTGCCCTTCCAAACAAATTAGTGCTCAATAGGAACCAGGGACAAAACGGTCCAGAGTCAATGACTACAGATCAGTTTAAAAAAGGTGCGTACCCAACTAATCTGCGGAATATGCAGGCTGATTATTTTGAAACTGTCTCACAGAACAAGTCTTTAGCTCATTCAACAAATGCTCTGCCAAAGATCCAGTCAGATCAAAAGCTAGCAGCCGGAGTCATGGAGACTAACAGAAATCTGAACTGGTTAACTTCTGGAAGTGTTTGCAACAGAATAAAAGTGGAGCCAATTTCTTTTGATGAAAATTTAAGCAACAGCTGTGAAATTAATAGTAAGCAGGCATCCTATGAACAAAATGACTGGACGAAAAACTCTAAGGTTCCTCCATTCGTTGCCCCTGAGCAACAAAAGGTTTTTACGCAGCAGTCTCCACACCTAGATCCTCATCAACAAGTGTATAGCAACTACTCCTCGATACACTTCAGCAACGGGAAGCTGAACAGAACAGCTTCTGTTATAGAGAAGTCTGTGGGAAATCCCAGACTCCAGGCTACACCTGTGTCTAGTCACAAATTTGCCAACCGGAGCAGTGTGGATGAACTGCAGCTTAAATGCTCCTGCAGACTGAAAGCGATGATCGTGTGTAAAGGATGTGGTGCCTTCTGCCATGATGATTGCATAGGCCCGTCGGAGCTGTGTGTTGCCTGCCTCGTTGTTCGATAAGTTATATAAAGATTAGATAAGTCTTAATTCCGTAATTGTAAATTATCAAGAAACAGTGTCATTTCTACAATAAGTATTGACTATGTTTAAGTTATTTGATTTTTTTTTAAAGCTTATTTGTGTCAACCTCATAGTTACGTAATATTTAACTGTTTACATGAAATGAAAGTAATGTGACTGTTAAGCTATGCCGTGAGGCAAAACCATAGTATTTCAATTGCAACTTAGCCTGAAGACATCTGGTACTGTACACAGTGATAGCCATCAAGTTATGCACCTCAGCTGATGAATAATTGGACATCTTGATCCATAAAATGTGCCTGTGTATTCAAAAACTCATTTTGGAAATATCGGTATTTAGATAATTCAATATGAGCCGTTATAGCAATTACACTCTGCAACTGAAATAAGAATGTCGTGTTTCATGTTTATGATGAAAAGCACCAATGAATTACATTTCCAAGTGTTTGTGTTTCTAATGGTTGCTTATGGAACAATTATTTAATGGAAATTTGTCATTTAAATCTGCCAATCCTCTACATTCTTGGGTTATTTAAACTTGCATACAATTACTGTCACTATTGTTGTTGTTATGATTACTATTATTATTTTATTATTATTAGTGGAAATAAATTTATACATACTTTAAATCATTCATTTCAATATGTTGCGTAAGACACTGGCCAAGCCAGACTATGTAGGGATACCAGATGTATAGATTTAATATGGATGTCATTAAAAAGTTTTTTTTTTCATTTCACCCCAAGTCTGTGTTAATGTTGCCAGTGTTTTCTTGAGGGAAAAAATGTGATGATCACAGTTCACTTATGATACTATTATGATACTTGTTAATTTTGTTTGTTTTTCCTTTTAATTTTATTTTTATACATAAAGTTGTCAAGAATAATTTAAATTGACCTAAATTATTGTCACCCATCATGAAGAAGCTGGAATCTGGAGCATTTGAAATAAAAATGTGCGGACGAGCTATACAAATGCTATGATTACTAGCATTGTACTGTTAAATCATAAACCACAGCTGGAAACCATTATGAACAAAGCATTGTTCAACCATTTTCTCTTTGATATTTAAGATCGCCCCACATATCCAGCAAAAAATCTGTCCCAAACATCACTTGTGTGTTTATGCGGAGGTGGATGGTTGAGGTTCAGAAAGAAAAGCTCCAGACCAAGATTTTGTTTCTACCATCCAGCTGAATACTCTGTGACTCTTCATATTCAACTGGTTGGTTGAAACAAAATCCTGGTCTGGATTTTTACTTTCTGGACCTGAACTGTCCACCTCTGTGTTTATGGTAGGGTCTTTCAGACTATATCAGGTTTTTAATCACAAAAGAATTCCTGAGAAATGTGTTTCTTGGCCTTCACCGGTCACTTTTTACACAAGGATTAAAGGCAAACTACATTTTCATTTTAGTTGTATTGTTTTGACATGTATTGTTGATTACCATAAGTAGTCATGATGAATGTATCATTTCAATGTGCATTTACTGATGCACCGTTTCCAGCTCACTAGTTCATTGAAGTGAAAAATTATGCCTTTTTGCTCAAACTGGATTTAAGCACAATTTTAAAATTATACCATCTGCTGTAATAATTTGGAGCCTTTCTAACCTTTGTAGCTTCTTTATATTAAATGCTAAGAATCGCTGCGCATTAGGATACCGATATTGGATTCCGTCAAATTTATAATTAAAATATGGTGAACATACCATATTTACTGCACCATTTTTATAAAGAAGCCCTACAGTGAAAGGCACTGGACTCTGCTCTATACCTAAGCACACAGTGTCATCCTTAGCTACTCAACCTACAACGTGAACCTGTTTGTCCAAAATTAAATCTAATATTTCTGCCAGACATATTTCTGCGTTTCCTCTGATGTGTCTAACGTGGACCATTATTGCCGTTTCTTGCATTTGCCAAAGGAAGATGAAGAAAAATTAAAGCAGAAATAATTATATTGCACATTAACCAAAACAACTCAAGAGAAGAAAATAAAGGAATTACAACCAAAAACATGTAATATACATGGGGGGGGTTACTGTATGCCTGTAAGGTCCAGATATGACTCATTATAATAATCTCATATTAAGACATTATTTTCCTGTGTATACAGAGTCTGCTCTATGGCTGAAATTGGACCCAACCCACAGTATGAATACAGAATTCATTTTAGAATGTGACCAGAGTTGCAAGAGAATAACATGTATGTACCAAATACCCAAGGAATGCTGGTCTATTTGACAAAATATAAGACCTAACATTTCCACTTTAATGCAGATTCAGTATAAAAAGTGTTTTTATTTGACTGTTAATTAAAAAAGGAATAATAACTTGTCCAGAATATCTCTGAACAGTGTCCTGCTATAGCTTCCCCTCTAGGGTGCCACTGCCGTGTGCTTTGTGCTGCTTGGAATGAGCCCCAGGCTTCCCGTGATCCTGTAATGGAAAAGTGATTGGAAGATGGGTGGGTGGGTGGGTGGATGGATGAGAGGATAAAAAAATCAA
>JAODKC010000082.1:9342901-9367461 GCA_026777985.1 Mormyrops attenuatus
TGTTTGTTTTTGTTTTGTGTGCTTGCCTCCCCGTTTTGTCTTTCGTCCTTCTACCCGTGCGCGGCGGCGGGGCGCCCCCCCCCCCCCCCCCCCCGGATGGATGAGAGGATAAAAAAATCAAAAGGTATGTACATTATATTTTAAGTAATCAAAGGAATGCATCCTGTGGTTGTAGTATGTTATGGGTAGATTTCTTGAACGTTAAGATGCATCATGATCAATCAGTATGAGGATCAATATGAAATTTTAGTGGCATCCAGGAGAGCCTGGCAGAGGAAAGGAGCACTTAATTTCCAGTAAAGTAGTGATACATCCATTTTACATAGCAGGTTATCCAGTGCAAGGATGCAGTACGACAATGTTTCTTTAAATTATACCCCATACTCACAGCACAGTGTTAATAAAAACTGACTAACAAGATACTACATAATATGTCTCTCCCCCCCCACCCCCGCCCAGTGAGGCATTTTCTAGAAATTCAGAGAACTAAACAAAGTGGTAATATGTCATGTCATAAGGTAATTGATGCTTGCGTATATTTTTGCTTGCAATCATAACATTACCAGTCCATTTATCAGTTAATTTGTTAGCTACGTTTTTAAATAAGGGGGCACAGTGGGTTTTATGGCGCCCTGAGAATCTTGGCCTCTGCACGCTGGCATGTGCCCTGTTACTACACACTGCCTCTACGTTTTCTTGCTGGGTTTCCTAATATTATGTGTGCTGTGAACCATAGACAGATCCCCATTACAGCTGGAAGAGGGACAGATGAGGCAGACTTGGCCAACGGAAAATCATCTCACAACGTATAAGCTGAATATTTCATCTGCCAACCATAGAGAAGACATATAGTTGTTGTTAATTCCTACAAATAGCCCAAACATATGCTAGCTGTAACCATGTTTGTCAAGTTATCAGATGATTGACCACATCATCAATATAAAGTAACTTTATTTAATAACAGACACAATGAATATTCCACATCCATGATTTTTAATTAGGTCATCAGTATGCCTTTTCAGTATGACCATGAAGGCTGACCCTTTAATGTTGCACGGAAAAAAATCCTTTTGATGAAACATGTAATGTTGAAATGTAGATTTAAATATCTTTATAGCTTGAGGGCATCCCCACAGACAACATGTGACTGTTTTATGTGCAGTTGTTACACCTCTGAAAATGAGGAGAAATAATCACAAAAAGTCAGAGTGATGTTTCCTCAGTGAGAGTATTTAGTCAAATGTTTTATCAAACACAATTATACAATTTGCAAACAGAACATTCACAAAACGAGTGGTTTGTAGTAGGGTACAGTACAGGCATATGTAGAATTTCACTGAGGCTTAACCATATAAGAAAGAATACAATTGTACATAATGCATTTACATTTTACAGAACATAGTGTAGCACTGGAGATACCATGGGGATTGCAGCATATTGGACTGGTGCCAACCTTGTACATAGTTCTTAGTAATTACCATGTATCATAATGTCTTGTGCTGTACTATAGTGTCACATATAATGTTAATTGTGGTACATCGTAGGTGTGTTTGTGTGCACCCACTGTGCAGGTTAGGAATAACCTGGGCAATGGGCACGGTGGGCACTGTGGGCACTGTGGGTACGTTGGAGAGTGACGGGCACAGGTGAAATAAACGCCACTTAGCAGTTGAATCCCTGATGGTGTTAGTGCACGCCCCCCACCCCCCCCGAAGCTGCCCCACTACAATGGAAAGGGACCCCTGGAGCCCTGCCTGACCCAGGTCCGGCTGGCGGCGCGTCTCAGCGGCTCGTGATCCCTGCAAAATGGCAGGCCACCTAGCAGTGTCACTGGAGGGGGAGGTGCTGAAGGCTCTTCCAAGCCTTTCTCCAGAAGAGCAGGAGGACTGCAGGGCTCCAATTACCATGCTGGATCGGTACTTTAGCCAGGGTGCACCAGTGAATGGTTGAGGGCATTCACAGCTGAGCTGAGGACAGTACCCAGCAGGGCTACCCTCACTTCTCCAGGGCAGCGCAGGACAAGCTAGCCCTCCACGCATTCCTGCGGGCAGTCTCCCTGGAGCAACTATGCCAGCACGTGTGCCTGTCGAAGTCGGCAATGCTGGCGACAGCCGTGGAAAAGGGGGAGGCAGACTACCCCCGGCAAAGCGACAAGCAGTGGAGCAGAGGATACGAAAGATCACAGAGGCAGGAAGATAGAGCCATCCGACCACCCAAGGGTGGCTCCAGTGGTCCTCGTCACCAAGAAGGATGGGTCATGGCACTTCTGCATCGATTACCTACAACTGAATGCGGTGACAAGGAAGGACTCTTATCCACTGCCGTGCATTAACAATGCACTGGACTACACCGCCGGGTCAACAGGGTTCAGCTTCCTGGACCTCCAGAGTGGCTACTGGCAGGACGAACTGGCCCTGTAAGGTCACCCTAAGACTGCATTCACCATCAGCTATGGTCTATGGCACTTCTGGTCGATGCAGGTCGGCCTGTGCAATGCACCAGCCACTTTAGAAAGGCTCATGGAGCGTGTCCTGGTCGACGTCCCCCAGACCCAGGGCATCATCTATCTCGACAATCTGCTTTAGCACACTGCTGACTTCAATGGGGCACTCTAGAACTTAAAAACTGTGCTCTCTGCAATCCGACGGGTAGAATTGCGACTGAAGCCTCGGAAGTGCTCCCTCCTGCAGCGTGAAACACACTTCCTGGGTCATGTTGTCAACAGGGAAAGAGTGGTCACCAACCCAGAGAAGATGGTGGCAGTGTGGAACTGGCCAACTCCACGTACAGTTGAAGAGCTGCGCAGCTTCCTGGGGCTAGCGTTGTATTACCGGCACTTTGTTAAGGACTTCGTCAGCATTGTGAAACCGCTGCACCATCTTACAGAGAAGGGAAGCAGTTTCACGTGGATGAACACCTGTGCTACAGCATTTACCCAGCTCCGCGCAGCACTTGTCAATGCTCCCGTGCTACCATACCCAGAACCGTGCCTTCCATTTTTGCTGGACACAGACACTACTGGCGAGAGGCTTGACACTGTTCTCTCACAAGTGGGACCCAGAGGGGAGCGCATGGTTGTGTATTTCAGATGAATGCTAAGTAGGCAGGAGCGCAACTACTGCGTGACCCGACGGGAACTGCTAGCCATGGTACAGGCATGTAAGCATTTCCATCCATAGCTCTGCGGCTGGCAGTTTGGTTGCAGATGGACCACGTGTCCCTGACATAGCTCCTGAGTTTCCGCATTCCAGAGGGACAGCTGCACAGGAATGTGGATACCCTCCCCCGCAGACGCTCCATCACTACAAGTTGCCGTCATTGCTGCCGAGCGGAGGACCGGGAGCAGCAAGCTAAGGTGGCAGTCACTGCCCGCACAGCTCCGGGCACCCAGGCCCACCCAGACTTCAATCGGCAGCATCTTATCGCAGGCTGAGAGGCGATCTCAACTTCTGGCCTGGAAACCAAGGCCTACCACTCCCAGTAGGACACTCTAGACAAGCGCAAGGGGCTGCTGTACTGGTGCTGGCGATCACTGGATGGCACAGGGGAACTGCTGAAGCTGCTAGTGCCCCGGAGCCTGCACTCCTCCGTGTTGAGGTCAATACATGGAGCCATCAGGGCCATGCACTTCGGGGTAAAGAAGAGAGAAGCTGCAGCAGTGCTTCTGCTAGCCTGGCTGCTGGCAGGACACTGAGCTATTCATGCACTGTTGTGATGTGGGCACTGCCCAGAAGAGTCCTAGCCAGCAGTCCCAGGCTCCCCTGCAACTGTAACTGATGGGCACCCCCATAGAGCTTGTGGGGGTAGACATCCTAGGCCAGGGTTGGCCAATCTGATCCGCAAACCCGTCGGATTGCAGAGAGCACAGTGTGTGCGGCTTTTCGCTGCAACTGCCTAATTAAATTACTAATTACAGGACTGATTAGCTGAAGAGTCCTCACACCTGGGTTTGAACAGCTGACCTAAAGGTTACCTCAAAAACCAGCACACACACCGGCCCTTTGCGGATAAGATTGGCCACCCCTGTCCTAGACCCTTTCCCCCACACCGAGGCTGGGAACCGCCACATACTCGTGGCCATTTACTACTTTACGAAGTGGCCTGAGGCGTATGCAGTTCCCAATCTGAGCGCCACCACTAAACTGCTCAAAGAGTTTCTTTGCAGGTTTGGGGCCCCAAGGAGCTGCACAGCAACCAAGGGAGGAACTTCGGCAAGGTTTGCCAGGGGTTGGGGTTCACGAAGACTCACACCACCCCCCTTCACCCTCAGAGCAATGGGCTGATGGAGCAGTTCCACCATACCCTAGCTGCACAGCTGGTGATCCTCATAGACGATCACCAGCATGACTGGGACTCTCACCTTCCCCTGGTCCTGTGGGTGCATTGCGCAGCAGTGTAGGAGAGCACCGGCTGCACCCCCGCCACTCTCATATTCGGCCGTGAGCTGCGGACCCCAGTGGAGCTGGTGTTCGGCTCGCCCCCTGAGTCAGAGCTGCCAGTGACACTGGGACTGAACTACTTGTGCCAGCTCCAGGAGCGTGTATGTGTCATGCACGAGCTGGCCAAGGACCATCAAGGTGTGGACACGGCCAGACAGAAGAGGGCATATGACGTCCGCTGCCGGGGACAGGCCTCCAAGCCTGGGGCCCCATCAGAAGGAAGAGGCGGTCACCCAAGCTCGACATCCATTGGAGGGGCCTCGGGGAGGTCCTGGAACGGATCTCCGAGGTGGTATACAGGGGTGCAGAGTAGGACTATCATGCTGTATCGCGGCCGCCTGGTTCGTACCAGCCCCTAGCCCACTCGGAGCAGTCATCAACAGGACAGGTGGGGAGTCCCCTGGCAGCAGGGGACTCGGGCCCGCGGCCACAGAGATCACACCGCTGCCCAGGGTGCTTGCAGGACTTTGTAGGGATTTTAGGACGGTTAACCCCTAAGGTGGAGGCAGTGTAGCACTGGAAGTACCATGGGGCAGCGAAGCAGTTTGGACTGGCGCCAACCTTGTTCATAGTTCTTAGTAATTACCATGTATCATAATGTCTTATGCTGTACCGTAGTGTCACGTGTAACGTTAAATTGCATGTGTGGGCGGGGACAAAAGCAATCTATTCCAGATTGACAAATGAAGACCTTTTACAGGTCACAGATGATAAAATTACAGTTCAACTTTGAACAATAAAGGATGGTGCAAATAATGAACCGATTAACATTTTTAACTCACCTTAAACTGTTTTAACATAATATGATCTTTTTACTGGTTTTAAACACATCTTACAAATTGTTTTCCATAACCACATGATCCTGTTAACCTTATCACAGACTCTTTTAATTTTAGAATAGAACCCAAACCATCTGGCTCTTTTGATTCGTAACAGACTCTTAATACATTACATTTTTAACTTGTCACACAGAACTGAACAACACTGTTGCACCGAGGAAGGACCGAGTCCTCCTCTGTCAGCTGTACATTTAATTGACCTTCCTCTGATACATCTGGCCCAGCCACATATGAGAACTGTAACAGATATAATAGAGAGCAATGTTTTATACTTTTTCTCTTCGCTGATGTAATGGTTTACTGACATTTTGGTTTTTGATCATTTAACTCAAGCAGGGGCCGACTTTCCACAAGGCAAGTGTAGGCAGCCGTCTGGAACCCCTTGAAGACAGAATTTCCAGAAGTTGCATTTATGGATGTAAGATAATATGATCATTAAAATTATAGCAATACATCTGTTATTTGCATTTTTAGTGACATAGAGACAAAGTTGCCCCCCGTTCCAGCTGTAATAGACTGTTCCTACTTTGAAATTTAATGCTACCCAGCTTTCTTCTCACACTGGAGTCTAGTGGAAGCTAACGGTTATTTCTCTGCCAAATGAACTGGTACAAAGTAGCCTAACAGAAGAAGAAAACGGCGCAAAGACACAAGACTAACATTACATCACCCGTGTCTTTGATACTATCCCATTAGAGTGGTAGACAAATTGTGAACAGGCATGGAGAGAACACAATTTCATGTAGCAAAGCACGTATGCAAAAATTCAAGACTAACCTTAGCCTCAGGGGTGGAGTCAGGCATTGGCTACAGCCTACAGCCACGGCAATAAAGGGAATGGTTAAACTTCTTAAATTTGACTTATCGATCTGCTAGCGCGATGCCCCCCTTCCCAACTGGTGAATTTTACTGTCAGCACTCCCGCCCCTACTTTGAACAATGTTTTACTGCTGACACTTTGTGCTTTAACTAGCCTATTATTACAATTTTCTATTTCAGCTCCAAAAAATACCCCTCTTAGGGCTCCCAGAGAAGTTAGTCCACCCCTGAATTCAAATCATATTTACCATGTGTTGTGAAAACACAGCAGTTTTTAGTATAAGTCATATCACCGAAGTAGGTACAAAAATCAATCAAATGAAGGAAAGTTCATTACTAAATACATTAAGGAGAGATTAAACTATTAGCTATAAGTAAGGTGACACTCACTAGTAAAACCATATTTGCCTTTAATTGCTAGTATTCCAAAATCTCTTGCAGATATATCTGGTATATAGAGTATTAGGTAATCTTGATGTTCTCATGAAAAGGTTTTTTTTTTCCTGCGTATTTAACTACAGAATAAAGTATCTCATCACCCCATACATTAACAGAATCTTACAAATATATTCTAACAGTGTGGGTGTTTTTTTGCTTTCAATGGAGCGTTAGATATTCAAATCAGTAGTTCAGATTGTAGCTCCAATAAACTTGTGATGCTAAAAGAAGCCTAAAGGGTCAAACTGCAGTTGGAAACACTTCCATAAGAAATATGATTCAGAAATAAAACAAACCGCGGCAAAGCTTTATTTACAGAGGTTTCTTGATTTGCATGATCTTTCAGCTAACTGAAAGGAGGGCTGGTATTTGGTCTATTGAAACATTTTGGCAGTGGATTGAGTCAGTTCTTACTAAGGAAATTAAAATCACTGAGGGGAAAAATAGGAATGAGGCTGAATTTATATTGCTTTCAAAAAGCTTCATTATTTTACATTTTGCTTTGCTACATGAAATTAAAATTATTTTTCTACTATTTTTCTACTTTTCTATTATGGAAAATTTTCTCTCAGGATATTCAAGCATTTATAATATTATTACAATTATATTCACAATGAAGACCAGAATTACTTAACTGATATGTATTGAACCAATTATATGTGTAATTTCCATCCATCCATGCAGTTTTCGAAACCACTTGCCCTATTCAGGGTCACGGGGTCTGGAGCACAAGGCAGGGAAAAGTCTAAGATAGGGGCACCAACCCATCACAGGGCACACTCATGAGCAATTTGGTAGCTCCAATTAACCTCAGCATGTTTTTGGACCAGAGTCCCCAGAGGAAACCCCACGATGACACAGGAAAAACTTGCAAGGTAGCAGTGCTGACCACTGCACCACTGTGCCAACCATATTTGTAATTTCATTCTGGGAAATTCCATATACACCAAAATAGTTACACCGGAATTAAAAATGGTGGCAAGAATAAATATTACTGGTTTCATGAGGTCTTACAGCAGAAGCAGCAGATGAAATCAGTCATGCTATCATGAAGACTAAGCAACTGCCCACTGCACCCTGAAAGGAAGTTGTCAGGAGGCACGAGAAGGTTATACAAATATTGGCAAAAATGAGCCCAGTGCAACAGGGTGTAAAAAGTATGAGAAAACCCAGAAATAACAAGATAGGGGTGTTCTACTAAATTGTGTGACTGGGTTAGAAACCCAATTGTGTGAAATGACCAAGAGTCCATTTACAACACTGACAGAACTGTGTAGCTCATTAGGTGAAATGGGAACACTGTGCACTGCACATGTTTGCCTTCCTTGGGGGAGTGACAAGATGAAAGCTGCTTCTGCATTTTTGTTGTGTGAAGGGAAAAAATACATTATTTACTTGCATTCAAATTTTAAAATGTGACAGAAAAATGTGAAAAACTTTACGAAGGGGAATACTTTCTGAAGAAATTGTACTTTTTTGCATTGCAATCAGGGATTGACACCGAAGTATTGTAATAACTGGGAAACCCAGGCATCGCGGCGGCAGGAAACAGGCGAGAGCGCCTGAATGAGAGCGCTCCTTATTTTTAGCCCTTAAAAGTACCAAGCACAAACACCAAATACCAACCGCCCCCAACACACACTGCCCATTGTGCTGGCCGTCGCAAACACTGCAACAACACACACTGATGCACACTATGAACGCTACACATGACATTATACTAATAATAATTGATACCTTTATTGTCCCCGTGGGGAAATTCTCTTTTATGCCTCCGTCAACTTGCTCTTGGCAGAGTAAGTTGTCCGCAAAGGGCAGCCACCCGTTGGGGCGCCCAGGGAGCTGGGGGTTGAGGGCCTTGCTCAAGGACCCGCAGATGTGCTGAGGCTGAACCGGTGACCTCCTGATTACAGCCACACAGGTTTAGCCCGCTGAGCTACATGCTCACCACAATACATGAAAAATACAGGGAACTATTTACAATATTTACAGGGTTGGCACAGGTCCAACTTGCCGTGCTGCCTGACAGGTACCTACCCATCCCAGGACCCCCACAAAGTCCCGCTAGCATTTCGGGCGGTGACAAGGCCTCCACGGCCACTGGGCCCAGAGTCCACCCCTGATGTCAAGGGTCAACAGTCCCAGTGACCACCACAACTGGTTTCCTACCTCAATTCCAGAACAAGTCCTGGAAATCCTGTGGTAGCCACCGGTGTGGCAGTTGGGTACTGCTGGCAAAGCTGGTCTACTAGTAGACTCTGTGAGTGCAGGTTCCCCTGGCTGGATGTTGCCCTTTTACAGCTTGGTGGGGATCTGCTGAAAGCCGCTGGACCGCGTCTCCTGCTGGCCCTCCTGTTCCTCCCCGAGCCACTTCCAGTTGCACATATGCTCCCACAGCTTCTGCAGGCTGTGCTGCCCCAGCTCCAGGGACTCGTGCAGCTACTTCTTATCCTGCTCACGTTGCATCCACTGCTTGTCCAGCTCACGGCGCTCCTGCGCCAGCTGGGCCTCTGAGGTGTGTAGCACCTCCTCGTGGCCGAGTAGTGCCGCCTCTGCTACCTCAGCTTAACACTTCCAGCTGTTGTACTCTCGCTACCAGCTGGGCAGCTCCTCGCACAGCCACTCCCAGTCCTACTGGCTCTGCTACCACTGCCCCCGCCGGCCAGTGAAGAAGGCCTGGTGGGCTGGCAGGGCCAGCGTGAGGGTGCACTGCACAGGTCCAGGGCAATTCTGCATCCTCCCCCGCGCATCTACTTGCAACTTTCTTGCAACAAGGGCTTCTGGGCGAAACTGTACCACCAGCAGACTAGCTTCTTGTCTCGAATCAGCCTCGCTGAGAAACAGCCATTGCCGCTTCCCCTGCTCTGCTGCTCCACAGCTGGCTGCAGGTTTGCCAGACTGGAGCAGGCTTGTCGGACAATGTTCAGAAGTGCCCGCTCCAGTAGTGCCAGTGGGACTTCTTCTGGCGTCCCACTTCTGATCCAGGTATCAAAGCAGCGGGCAACAGACAGAGCAGTTTTATTTGAACAGTAGCACTCTTTATTCTTAGCCCTTAAAAGGACCAAACACCAAATAACTCCGATAACACTCCAATAACACACACACACACACCACTATTTACAACAATGAACATAAATACTACACATGACATTACAATGATTACATGCAGTACAGTGACACCACTGTACATGACAAATGCAAGGAATTATTTACATTATTTACAGGGTTGGCACAGGTTCAACATGCCACACTGCTTGATGGGTACCTCCAGTGCTACAGTACAAATTTTTATTTCATATATTTCAAAGCTATGCTAAGCATTAATTCTAGTAATAATACTGCTGCCAATGCATTCCTCCCCAGAAAAGCACTGTTCGCTTTATGAGTTATAAATCTCTGGAGTCATAAAATAACTATTACAGTATCAAACCGACTATATCAATTTTCATACTGGAGACAGTTTTAATGGATTGGCTATTTCTTTCAGTATTTACAGATAAAGGCTCTTTAAATAATTCCTGGTGGTTCTTGGCATGGAACAGGAACAAGACCTTCATGGTTAGACACGTATTGTCAGGCAAAAGGTGGTAATGGAACAATGGAGGACTACTGCTTTACTTTGGGGTCCTGTACATCTTGATGGGGAAATCCAGGATTCATGGTTTTTTTCATAATCAGGAACCTGGGGTTTTTGAAAGCCTAGTGAAGACACAATTCACAATGTAGAGTCTTACTGAGTCCCAGCACATGGAAACAACACAGTACAGTAAGTGCTGCTTTACTGTCAGCACTTGTCATCATTTAGCTATCTATATAGATATTTCTAACTAATAAAGAGGGTGGATCTGTCAATATCATGGAACAGAAGACAGTAACTTGTAAAAAATGCATGTGTCACGTCAGGCGAGCAAGGTATGACCCGGAGGCAGGCTGCAGTTCGGATTTCCCCAAGCTGGGGTGTTTAAAGGGAACAGGCAGGATTACACACATAGACAAGTAACAATGACTGAACACAGAGTACAGCACTAAGAGACGCTAATATACATCACTAACAGAGGAGTAAACACAAGGCAGCTGTGGCTGATTAACAAGAGGACAGGAACAAGAGGTAAGACTAACAAACTTCAGGCGCGGCTGATCTGCAGGGAAATGCAGGGAACAGACAAGTGGGGTGGGGCTGGACGTGACAGCATGTAAAATATAAATAGAATGATCATTTTAATATAGTTTATGCATAGAGGTGATCTATACTGTAAATTCGCTCTTTATGATGAGATGGTGCATAATTGTCATAGGCTGGAGCACAGAGTAATGAAAAACTTGCCATTTTATTCTTTAAACCAGGGTTCCTCAAACAACAGCCCTTTTGACCAGCCTTTTTACCAGCATCAGCCATGCTTATCATCCAGCCCAGTACATATCTTTCAAAGTAACATGCATAGGTGTGTAATGAAAAATATAGCAAAGCAAATGTGGCTAGAATCCACAGAGACATTCAAAATAAAACACTTCAACTGCTACATAGTCACGTAAATGAGAGTCCGTTACGCAGACGTCCCACCACTCCCGGAGGTACTGGGAGTCTCCCACAAATTAACAGCAGCTCTCTGACACCCGGGACGGATGCACCATGTCCCGGAAATCCGCTGTTCCTCTCTTCAGTGGCAGTAAAATCGCCTGGCAAGAAACTTTACCACAGTAACCTTGCCCCACCCAGTTGGCAAATTTTATAATCAGCACCCCTATCAACTGAAAAATCTTGCCACCGCAAGATTCGCTTTTAATCTTGGAATTGATTAAAATTATGTGCGTAAACTATTGACACTATATCAAAATTAACAGTTAGTAACATGTCGAACATTTAATGAAAAATGGTTACAATGAATGAACACTTTTTCACCCTCAGTCTGGTCCCCTGAAAGTCTGAATGGTAGTAAACGCGCCCTTTGGTTAAAAAGTCTGAGGACCCCGACTTTAAACCATGTAAGTTGGGCTCTGTTTTGTATCTTTTTGTAATGATGGTGTGATAATGTGGGGTTTGAGCACCCCCATAGAGTTCTGCAAGGTTTGACCCAGATAAAATGTTCCGTTTCTCTTTTTAGTGAAATGTAGATACGTTACATTATCGTCATTTTGAAATATGTTCATACCATGTAAACTGCATTAGCTGTGTAGTGTCTCGATAGTCATGGGTGTATGTATACCTAACCAGCAGGGTTATGGAGGGGCCGGGAGATTATTCCTGGCAGCACGGGTCAAAAGGCTCATACATGTATATGCTTACCCACACAATCATACACTGAGACAAATTTAGAGATGCCTCTCACCCTGACAGCAAAAATCAGAGCAGAGGTGGAATATGAACGCAAATGCACACACATACACACACATACTGTATATATACTAAGTGGCCTAGCTAGTACTGCGTAGGACCCAACAATGAGTCCAGAACCTCTTTAAAAGTAGATGAACTGTATGTTCATAGAAGCCATTCTACAAACAATTTTGTACTGAGATGTTATTTTTGCACTTGTAGCTTTTTATTAGTCTGGCAATTTTCCTCTGACCTCCCTCATTAGCATTTATATTGTCAACGTAACTGCCCCAAAAGGAATTTTTTGTTCATCATACCAATTTTAGACTCTTTTCTGTTCTCCGTGGGAGTGGCTCTGCTGCAGCCACCCACAGGAAGGCTGCACGTATGATGAAGGGGATGGGGGAAAGCCCTCGAGAGCTCCATCCCTGGAAGACATGAAACAGCCGGAGAGTCAATGGGGTCCGGCCAGTTGGGGATTAGAACTGGTGTGGTGCTGAGGCATTGCCCACTGTATGGCAGCACTCAGGTCCTCATTTGAGGAGGCCTATTCGGATAGGTGCATGGAACTGACACTGCAGTTGTTACCTACTGGGCCAGCTACTTTGAGCAGCTGTTTAAGGCTGACCCTCCGGCTAGAATGCTGGACATCTCTGGGTCCACAGTTCTTGGAGCTGATCCTCCAGTTGACTGTGACCCACCCAAACTCACTGAGATTGCACAGGTGGTAAACCAGTTAGGGGTCGGCAAGGCCACAGATATCTGTGGTATCTGGGATGAACTTCTCCAGGCTGGTGGTAAGGCTGTGCTCCTGCACTGCAAGCAATCTTTGCTTCTGTTTGGGATACAGGCATCATCCCAATTGACTGGAAAATGGGACTCGTTGTCCCTATCTGGAAAGGGAAGGGTGACTGTCTGAATTGCGGCAACTGCAGGGGGATAACACTGCTCTCAGTGCCAGGTAAGGTCCTTGCTAGGGTCGTCCTCAACAGGATCCGTGATCACTTACTCACCAGCCAGGGACCGGATCAGTCTGGTTTTATACCTAAGAAGTCTACCATAGACTGCATCCTGGCAATGAGGTTTCTCATTGAAGGCAATGCATATATCGGCAGAGATCCTTTGCAGTCGATTTTTGCAAAGCATTTAACTCCGTTGATCAAGCTGCCCTTTGGCACATCCTGAGTCTTTGCGGAATCCCCCCATAGTTGCCGGACATCTCAGGCGGCCTGTACACTGGTACCGTGAATGCCGTGCAGAGTGGAGGCAGAACCTCTGCGTTCTTCCCAGGTGATTCTGGGGTTCATCAGGGGTGTGTTCTTTTTCCCACTCTGTTCAGAGCTTATTTGGACTGGGCCAGTGAAGGTCATGGGGTTCGGCAGCTGTAGGGCATCTGTTGGTGAAGAAAGATTCACTGATCTTAACTTGATGCTGTGATCTTCGCCGAATCAATGGAGGCTCTGATCGGGGCTCTCAAAATACTGAGCAAGGAGTGCCTGAATTTGTGAGTGTCCTGGATCAAAACCAAGATCCAGGCATTTAATGAGCTCTAGGGCACAGCCATCAGTAGTGTATCTGCCTGCAGAGAGAGTGTCAACTTCATTGAGAGGTTCACTTACCTTGGCAGCAACATTTATGTTTGTGGTGACTCTTCCTATGAAGTCAACAGATGGATAGGGAGAGCATGGGGGGTCATGATGTTACTGGAAAGGGGTGTGAGGCACTCAGGGAGTTCCAAACGAGGCACATTACCTGCACTGTGAGGGAGCGTCAGTTGCAACACTATGGTCATGTGGCGCGATTCCCTGAGGGTGATCCAGCTCACAGGATCCTCATTGCTGGGGACCCGAGCTGCCAGACCAGGCCAAGGGAACGCCGAGTTACTCCTGCAGTGGTAGATAGATGGCCGTTTCTGGAGGGTGGGACTGGACTGCGTGTTGGCCTTGGGGGTCACCAATCAGGATCACGAGGTGTTTCGTCATGTGGTGGGCACGGTAATGCGCTGTATGAGTGCATGCTCCCTGACCTGACATCAATCTCTGTAAATTCAGGACATTGCAGTATGTGAATATCCCTGGAAAGTAGCTGGTTCTGAGGTGCAAGAACTAGGACATCTGCCACCAACAATCACATCACATTCAACATCCCTAACATCAGATATTTGGACTATTCTAAGGCTTAGCCTAACAGTAACGGTTCTTCACCTCATGTGGTCATCAAGGTTAAGTGTATTACATGGTCAAAATAAGATTAATTAAATACTGTGATAATTTCATTGAACTGAAAGATCCTGATGGAGTGTGATAGCCTGTGAACTTAGGGTAAGGAAAAAACATTATATAATAAAATATTCCATGCTATAATCTAATGGAGAGGGAGAGGATTCAAGTGCAGGAACTAGAGAATTATAACAGTCCAAAAGGGTAGATAAAGCAGTGACGAAAAAAGATAAATCATGGTCATAGTTCAGGCAGGTCTAAAGTGTAAAGGCTTCCCTTTCCAAGACTGTGTTGCCCTGTTCAGGCCTTTCACTCACAACCATTCATCTTTGAATGCAATCCCAAAAATCGCATACATCTTATAACTCGGCTTGCTGAGGCTGTACAGCTCCAAGGTCCTTTCCTTTGAAAATCTTCATGCACTGAACTGCATTTCATTCTGTCAGAGCCCTATTCAGTTCAACACTTCTCTCATCATGCATCTTCCTTCCAGGTCAGATATGTTGTTCTTGAGAGTATTAAGCTGACGTTAATTGACATCTTCATGGGCCTATACATTGATCCTACCCGTGCTTGTGCCATGTGAGTAACCTTACCTTGCACACTCGCTTCACCTTTGCTGTACCTTCATCGCTGACGTCACGCTTTCTTTCTTGTGCTACTGTCGCATTCAGTGTGACCCTCACCATCTTCACTCCTTTCAGGGGCAAGCACATTCCAGCCCTTCTTTCTTCAATAAACCTTACTAACATACATAAAATATATGTATGCTTCACTGGTGTTATTTTTAGCTTCAAAACTCCATATTATTGTAACTATCATCCTTTATTTTATTTTTGTTTAACCACTGAAAATATCTTAAGGTATTTCATTATTTTTTAAAGGACAGCAGTAAACTTTTATCCAAATTAAGTTCCTGTGATACCTTTCCATTCGCCAAATTGCCCATATGTGTAAATGGTGTGTGTGCCCTTCGATGGGTTGGTGCCCTCCTCTGCCTTGCACCCCAAGCCTCTAAGATAGGATCCAGAACTCCGTGACCCTGCATAGGACAAGCAGATATAGAAAAAAGATGGATGGATGGATGGATGGATGGATGTCTTTCCACCATGTGACCCAAAGCATACTGTCTACATCATTTCCCCTGTACATCAAAATAATTCTGCACTCTAAAGTACTATGTGTTCATTAGTTTTATTCATAACAGCTATGCATGTGTATTTTTGCATTGTTCAAACTTCATAACAAGTCCAATTTAAAGTTCTTGCAGGAGGTATTGTGATGCAGGCCATGTAGAGTGTCATGTTTTTTTATCGTTTTATTCACAGCAGTAAAGTCTGCCACCAACCACTGGAGGTGTCAAAAATCTTTTCAAAACATACAAACCCAAAATATACACGGTTACCTGCAGATCTTGAAATATAGATGGATTCTGCTCTCATTCAGCTTTGTTTCTGCAAGTCGTGCTAGTGGGAAAACTGCATCACCAGTAACACAGAAACCCATCAGTCTGAACAAGTCATTAGAGAAAAGGAACATGTTTATTTATTCTGTTCACGGTTTAAGGTAAAAGCAATTTGATTGATTCATTAGCCATTTAGTTTGTTTACTGTGGAAAATGTACTAAGTTAATGTTTTTGTTTTAAGACTGCTGATTCTTTTTGAGAACTACAACGTTGTATTTTTATAAACATATTTGTTTCAAAGCTATAAAAACTAAACTAGCTCAGTTTCGCACTGAATTCCTCAAACCAAAAATTCAGAAATATCTGTATGTATATATTGAGATATATGTGTATATCATCTGCAGGAACTTGAATGCATTGGACATGTATGATGATATTCGTAATGGGCTTTATAATGCGGTACAAAGAATCCTTAAGTCTTATACCATTATAATGCATTATGAAGGTACATTAGCTATAGTGCATTATGGATGAGACCTTCATAACGAATTCATAAAACATAATGCACATGGTTATAATGTGTTATGCCTTTTCATAAATATTTATAGCCAAATGCTTTATTAATGCATTATAATATGTAATAAAAGTGTTCATAGATACATACCGAATATACTTTATATAGTTTGAATATATGAAATCTAGCTTCTGAACCAGCCAATGGTTTGATTTGTACAGTAAGAAAATTAAAAAAACAAAACTAATGAACTATGAATTTCCATTCATTGTGATTTGTGATGTCAAAAACAAGGCTGGAAGCAAAGAGCTAAAAATAGGCCACAGTGGACAGGGAGCCAGGAGCAGCAGAAGGAAAGATGCCCGTTTGTCAAAGGGTATATAGACACACATGCACCATGGGCAGTTTACAGACACCACTGAGCAGAGGTGGAAAGTTCAGGTGCAGAAAGTACGAATCCAGACCAAGATTTGAACCTGAACTCTCCACCTCTGCGAGTGAGGCTCATTGAAGCTCTTTGGACTGCAAGAGGGGAGCCACATAATACAGGAAGAACATGCAAGCTATACAGTACATGCACTAAAGTTAACTCCCAAGCCTGTGAGCCACCATGGCAGCATGCGAACTACAAACAGAAAACCCAGCTTCTTATTTGCTTTATCCTATAGGTGTCAGGAAGGAAACCTAATGAACGTAATGCACTGAGCTGATGATACTCGTCACTGCTAGCTACAACAGAGCAGGAAATATTAATGGGTATATATATATATACGCACATTGTTCCTTACATTAACAAAGGTCAAGTTGTGCATACAGCACATAAATAGAAAAAAATCCTGGTCAGGTAATGACATCATGAAGAACAAAGCAAGCTGTGTGGACGAAGGTAGAGGCTAACACATCTGAGGGCTTTGCTACGTCACCAAATACATCAGGTGACCATAATGTCATATATAAAGAAGCTAGCCTGTTTTGGTTTTTTACATTTCAAATTGCAGTCCTTTAAGGGTTAATAAAGCAGGTATTTGAAACCTATTTAACATTTCATTGTTCATTTAATTAGGTAATCAATTATTTGTTATAATAATGTTTGATCAACTTCGTTAATTGATTGAAAGAACATTTATGGAAATAATTGCAACAAATTAAAGGGGCCATAAATATATGACATGCATTCTCTTTCATCTGGTATTGTCAAACTTTATATGCTATGCTTTATATGCTTCATAATAACTATTATTATCATCATCATCAAGAATAAAGAATAAATAAGGAGAAGAAGAGAGAGATTAACATGAATTTGTGCAGAGTCTACACTGAGACAACTACACAATAAAACACAGAACAAAGGTGTAACAGACCAGCTGAATGCAATAGTGCTGTCAGTTCACTGGGGCTTCTGCAAAATCCCAACCGTGGGAGACATATAAGAAAGTTTAACTCGGCATAAATAATGCATAGGCAGAAATTTTTGGAGTAAGCATGGCAGAGGAGATGTCATATGCCAGTGAGAAGCTGCACAATGAGATTTTAGCAAAGCTCAGGGAATTTCGAGGGCAAAGGAGTGTAATATGATGACTACACGGTAATCTGTTCTATGCCGCTATATATCAATCTACTTATAATCTTGTGAAGTAGCTTATAAAAAAAGAAAATACAGACACGTTTGTTGAAAATTTAACCACATCAATCTTTTTACTTTTCACATTTACAACTGACAGTATCACAAAGATTCTCATTTAAGCAACAAATATGAAAGACACTAGAAAATGCAGCAATATGTTTACTATTACAATAGAAAGTGCACATTACCTGGTCACAATCATAGTCTGAATTAAACAGAACAGCAATATTTATATTTACATAAACAACAATAGTTTTAATACAAAAATTAAATAAAATTTAACATGTAATAAGGCAAATTTCATATGCACATACAATCATTTACATAACGTCACGATAAAAATGAAATTCCCAAAGGATGAACTCTTTATCACCAAAAGCAGAACAAAAATACTTTCACAACATATTACATCTTTCTAGTGAGCCGAACAAAACTCAACCCAAATATCAATGCTAATATATATTTATATATATACTTAAACCGTATAAAAATATGTTACAGCCCATAAACATCTACAAAAACTGAGAACTGCATCCAATTGCAACAAGTCTGAATCTATTATACTGTGGAAACAATATAGAGAACTCAATAAGCATCAGCCAGCCTCAATTCAATTGCAGTTTGTAATTGAAAAATATAGAGAAGTGCAAAGGTCTCAGATTGTCAATTGCAATCTTGCAACATTCACTAATTTACATCCCACAGGAAACACTGAAATGGTGCCAAAAAACACAAAAATTTAAAAAAAAAATTAAACAGCAGCAAATCACAGAGCAAGCTCAGTATTGGACCTGTAGAAGAACACACACTGACTCCATATTTACGTGTAAAAGAACAGTCCCGAGTGTGTGATGCGTGTGGAGCTGAAGTGAGGACTTAGAAGGGTCTGTAGCACATCTTCTGACATCAGGAATGATAGCCTCCCCTCACTGTTACTCTTTACTGGAGCACTGACACTGGAACGCAGTGCCAGTTATACATAGAGCACAGCATCACTTCCTTGTTTTCTATTATTGACACTGAGGCTTACCTGCTCAGTGTCTAGCTACTATGTACTATAAGAGTTGTGCTCGCAAAGTGGTCATAAGGCTTGGGCTCATAATATCTGAAAACCTAATCAATAAACATAAACCACCCTAATTATTTTGATGTCTTCTGTTTTTTTTTGCTGTTGCAGACAGTTTGGACCTTTTAGGACCTACTGAAGAAGCTGGTACACTGAGTGACACCCTGTGCATGTCCTGTGCATCTTTTCCTCTCACAAAGTATTTACAAGTTTGCAAATGTACATATTTAAAATCTGGATGATTTGTTCGATCTTATGGCCCTTCATGCAGTCCCATTAGCAAATAATATAATAGGAAAACCGAAAAGAAAATCCAGGCTCGGTCACACAAGCTAGAGGTCCCAAGAGGAGATAGTAAACAGTTGGTTTTCACAAAGTTGGTCCCAAACAATCACAACATATTCAATAACACAATAATACACCCTATTATAAAAGTTTTGCAAATCCACTTACTAGGTTAAGAAAACAGTCAGTAGCACCCTTCAAAAATATTGCACGTGCATATCATTTAAAATCACATCCTTGTAACAACCCCTCCCCAATCAAAATCATAGAGGAAAATCCAAGAACGAAAACTTTGATTGGTTAAGTCACCTGATGATGTGCCAAAGTTCTGGGGTTTTAGAACCCCAGAAGTGTGTAAGACACTACAACGTCAACAGAGTTTGGGTTGCTATAGCTGGTAAAAAATAAGTCAAGAATCCGAACCAAAGAACCAGTTACTAACAAGACAGCTTAGAAATACAATGATGGTTAAAAAAAATGGTGTGGGGCATCAGAGATACTTGCACTTTGCAGACAAGCTCCCGGAATCTTCAGTTCTGCTGCAGGAGGATGCTCTCCAGTTCATCAGCTGAGCGAAGCAAAAAGGCGGCGGACTCTCGGTAGCCTGCGATAAGCTGTCGAACGGCGTTGACCTCGGTGGGGTTGAGCTGGGGCCGCGAACTGCCACTGGCACTGGAGCTCTGCTGCTTCTTCATACTCAGATCCGTAGGTCCTGCAGGGGAACAACACCAAACTATGGATTCTTGCAAAAATAAGTGCTCACAACACTCACACTCAACTCATTCTCAGTGTTTGGATTGTGTTTCTGTATATATTTTGGCTCTGAAAGTCCCCAATGAAATGTTACCATTTTTTTCTAGGATTTTTCTATTTTCAATTTTCAGATTTTCTATTTTTTTCATGATTCCTGATTAATTTTGTTTCTTATTTTTAGAAGCATACGTCCATTTTTAAATGTGCTATTTGCCTCACAGGTACATCACTTTGGACAAAAGCAACTGCTAAATGTGTTATGTTACAAATATGTACCTACCCAAACACTGTATTGCAACTATGGAGACATTCAATGTGATTCCATATTGTCTAACACATCTAATGGAGGACAAATATTAACTGACATAAAGAACACCAAGAATGGAAAAATGTACTACTAATAGTAAAAAGTTTTAAATCATTTATACACTGAAGACAGAAATAAAGTTAGATAAACAGATTTTCAGTTCTGCGTCAGAATCATTGTAGTACAAAGATTAAGCTTACTCATTGGACTCACAATATTAATTATTTATTTTGTAGTAAAAACATTGTTCTCCAGGTTTTGAGATCTCATTTAATCCTCATGAAATATTTCAGAACGTTTTACGATATTTGATATAGATTTCATATAAGTTTTGAGAATTCTGGATACATTATTTAGATAATTATAAACAGAGCTGGGTAATTCAGGTCCAAAGAGTAAAAGTCCAGACCAGGATTTTGCTTCAACCAACCAGTTGAGTACTCTGTGACTGTGACTCTTTATGCTCAACTGGTTGGTTGAAACAAAACCTTGGTCTGGAGTTTTACTCTCTGGACCTGAATTACCCAACTCTGATTATAAATATATACAGACGCTCCTCTACTTGTGAACGTTCAACTTACGAATTTTCAGACATACGAACAAGGAGGGTCTTTAAGTCCAAATTGTGTTCACTGGGCTCCCGGTTCCTGTCCGCAACATCAATTTTTTTTTCTGCGCGCCAGTTCCGCCTAGTACGACTTCTGGCCGCTACTCCCGCCGCGCAGCAGCATAGCGTGCATACTCCCAGCATCCTAGTTCTTTGTACTTGCGTATGCCCTTAAAATGATGGTGCATAATGACTTACGAACATTTCAAGTTGCGAACGGCCGTTCGGAACGTATCTCGTTCATTGGTAGTGGAGCGTCTGTACACAGATTTTATCAAGCATGCTTGTGTGATGTGTGGTAGTTTTACGTCTTCTAATGCAGGTCAGTGTATACTTGCCATGCATACAAAATACAACATGCGAAAATACAACATGCGAAAATACAACATGAGAAAAAAATATGCCACGTCAGTGCTGAAAAAGAAATCAAATTCACTAAATTTATATTTGCAAAATATTTTGTGTTGCTAAGTGGATATTGAATAAACCAAATCTACCCATCCATCTTCTAGCCATTTAACCAGGAGAGGATCTCAATGGGAGGCTGGAGCTGATCCCAGGCAGCATAGGGAGACACCCTGGATGGGATGCCAGTCCATAACAGGGCACAGGGCAGGGAGACACCCTGGATGGGATGCCAGTCCATAACAGGGCACAGGGCAGGGAGACACCCTGGATGGGATGCCAGTCCATAACAGGGCACAGGGCAGGGGGACACCCTGGACGGGATGCCAGTCGGTAAGAGGGCACAGGGCTGGGAGACACCCTGGATGGGATGCCAGTCCATAAAAGGGCACAGGGCTAGGAGATCCCCTGGAAGGGATGCTAGTCCATCATAGGGCACGAGGCAGGGGGACCCTGGATGGGATGCCAGTTCATAACAGGGCACAGGGTAGGAGAACAGGACACACATATAAACACAACCCACACATAAAATCACATGCTATGGGAAATTTAGGGATACTGATCGATCGAACGGCATGTTTTTGGACAGTGGGAGGTAATCAGAGTACTCAGAGGAAACCAATGCACACAAAGAACTCCATAAACACATACACCACCACAGAATAAGCAGTCTGAACCCCACAACCTAAATCAGTGTTTCTTAACCTGGTCCTAGGTGACCCCCAAACTGTCCATATTTTTGTTCACCTACTGGGATCTAGGAGGGAGCAAGAATGTGAATTATCTGGCAGGGAGCAAAAACGTGGACCGTCTGGGGGTCCCTGTGGAGCGAGTTGAGAAACACTGACCTAAATCAAGAAGGCTACTCTCTGAGGCACCATGTACACACTTCAAATATGCCTTGAACACACAGACACCCCTGCTGTTTCTACACGACGGAAACAGTTTGGCAGATCAGCTTGCAGTAAATCATTTCAAAGGACGGCTTTTTCAGAAAACACAAGCTACCTGCTGTGTTGTGCTCTATAATCTAAAGGAAATGACTGTACAGCTGGTTTTTGGGTTTACATATAAATCTGACATTTTTATTACCGCTATGGGTTTTTTTTTAATGGAAAAAAGTCATAGCCTTAAATCAGAACGCACTGATCGGGGAAGAAAACAGGACTTAAAATCCGTATCCTGTTAGGGCAGAACAGAAAGAATATCCACTTAGAAAGTGGGATAAAACTGAGCTTTTTATGATAATGGAACAGCACACGAGAAATTTTCAAGATAATACATTTTTTTGGGGGGGGGATTTCCATGCTTTTTGAAAGTTGCAGAATGGTTCACACAGAATGTAACTAGACAGGCAGCCCTGCCTTACACAGTCAGTTAGGAATGGCCCCTACGCTCATAACCTAATGTCAAAAAAACATAACATTTTGGTCAGCAGTATCTATATAAGCTCTGCCTCGTGTTCAGCAGCACGTTTCCTTTTTGTGCATCTGCACCAGTCTCCTGGTCTCTGGTATTTATATAGTTATCAAAAACCCTAATGTAGAATGACTTAATTACCTGGCAACGCTACACATTTACAATGCTGAATGCTTACTCTGGTAATGACTGAGAACTTTGATTGTACTATTTGCATTCTATAATCTAAGCATGCCTGGGGGGGGGGGGCTAAGCAGCCAGTCGACCTTGGACCCACAGAGGTTTTTTTCTTCCTCACTTTGGAGCTTTTGTTCCTCTGCTCTGTTGTCTTCTGGCATTTTTCCTTCTTTCTCTTCCCCCTGTATTATGAACCATTTAATATTTTTACTACTAAAAATGTATTTCCACACACTGGTGTTAAGTGCCTTGGGGAAAATATGTTGTGAAAGGCTCTACAGTATGTAAAGTGAATTGAATTGATTAAGTACAAAAGCAATGGCCCTCATGTATTTTATAACCGCAAACGCTAGTCCAAAAGCCATCATCTACCCCTGCATCACCTTTATTCAATTATTTACTATACTGTCATAGTCAACAGTCCATTCACGTCTTTGTGCCTGCTTGTCTACAGCCAGTGCAGTATATTAAAGCAAAAGAGATCTTTGATCCAGTGTACACAATTTCCTTATGATCTTTTTTCAAATTCTTTTGCTTGCTTCTTTAGCACTTTAAAACTGGTAATTCTTACTATGTAGACCTCACTACAGCTAATAGGATACCTCTACCAACATAGTACTAAGATAAAAAGGATTTCTTATATTGGAAGAGCATGTACATTTTCTTCCTTTCCAAAATACTGCATTAAAATGTACTATTCTACAGCTCCCTCCAGTGTATATTCTGGGAATTACCCTCTGTATGGGGTGAAGGTAAAATATTTTTAATAGAAGAGTAATGCTTCTATTCCCTGTTCTGTTTAATTGATCACTAGAATAATTATAAATATTTAATAAATGTGATTTTTTAATTTCTTGTTTGACTGTATAGAGATGCTGTAAAAGCGTATCTGTTTAAGGACAATATACCATAACAGTGATAGCTGATCGCTTTCTATTTTACGTAAATTATTTGCAGTTTCTGCACTGGTTAATGTCACGCTCCATCTTGATGCTGGGTGATGTAAAATTAGCTCTCTGGTATTTTAAAAAGACTTTGGGATTTCTGAAGGTTGGTAACGACATGCTAATATCCTTTTCGAAAGCAGCAGCTGTGAGCTGCGCAGAGAAACTGCGTGAGGTTTTCTCGCAGAAAAGCCCCAGAAGCAGATTCCGCAGCTGCTCCGACTCCAGGAGCTGACACACATTGGGGTCGCCATGGTTACAGCACCAGCTTTGACTACCCTTTGTGTGCCAGTCATATGATTTAACATGATAAGCAGGCATTGGGACCAGGCCCTTGGGGGGTGAAGTCTAGCAGCGTGTAAAGGCCATCCCAGGCTGGCTGGCTCCCGTGGTGCCGAGGGTGGACTCACCACTGCTAGCAGCTTCAGTGAGGTCCAGCAGGCCTCCCCCTACCCCGCCGTAACTATGGCAACTGTAGGCTCCATTACCATTGATGTACAGCACCTCCTGTGCAGCTGGAGCCGCGGACGCCGGAGTGGTGAGCAGAGCAGCATCGCCTTTATCGGGGGAGACAGCTTCGTCCTGCCAGGAGAGGAGAGATGATCAGAAACAGGAGCAAAGAGAGTCCGTGATTCAGGCTGCGCCGAGACCTAGCCAGCAGCAGAACAGGAGGGTTAGACGGCGGTTGTAATGGCATGCTCGATTCAGTGCGAAACTCCGCTTCTCCAACTGATAGGAAACAGCAAATGCCCATAGAAATTTTTGATATGAATTATGTAACATTTCAGTTAGAAAATTCACAGTTCACTTTTCCTCCTTCTGTTGTAGTCAAGGTTGCCCTTGTGGCTCAGACAAATATGCGACCTTCCTGTGAGGAAGCCTGGCCCTTCTTTGGATCTAGGCTGCATCATTCCTCCATGGGGGCCCAAAACCCTTTGGTAGAAGTTTTGCTGTGGGGGGGTGGGGGCGCAGAATGACAAACCTC
>JAODKC010000082.1:9367561-9382622 GCA_026777985.1 Mormyrops attenuatus
CCCCCCCCCCCCCCCCCCCCCCCCCCCCCCCCCCCCCCGCCCCCCCCCCCCCCCCCCCCCCCCCCCCCCCCCCCCCAAATCAGTCACAGTGTGTCTCGGTTGACTGGTTCATGAGGTATCTGTGGGTTGTGACACTCCGTCCAGTGAGTGAACACTGACTCACAAAGTAAAATCTGGGTAAAACCCTACAACTACAAAGCTGCAGATCAATGTCCACATCAATGTCCACATCTAAGCTAATCTTTCACATCCTGATTGCCAGACAGCCAAGAGCAGGCAACAAACATAAGTGAAGGAAAGAAATGGGCTTTAGCCAAGATTGAAACACATCACTTCATCTTCCTGCCCTCCCCTCTTTTGTTCTTGTTATGTGATTTATTTTAAATTACATTGAAATGGCTTGCAGTTCATTACACAGTATCGCCGTTCTGGTACAGAGGTCCAGCTATAAGAATATCTCTTTCATTAGACATACTTGTTTCTAAAGGACAAAAAGGACTAACTTGTCAAAGGGTACTAAAGCTGTATAAATCATTCAGACAGCTTATTGGTCACCAGCGATGAGTGGCTCATTACACATTCAATAGCCAAGGTGGAGCAGACGTGGATGTAGAGATTGTTAGCTACATTCTGCTTCCTATCATGCTTCCAGATGGTGTACATATTTACGTCTGATATATACAAGATTCATTCATGTTTTTACAATTGAGATTAGTTTCTATGTTTTTGCAGATGGACACAGAGAAAAATCATTTTAAAATCATTTGAAAGGAATCAATTGAATGAAACCTCAAAAATCATTCGAAAGAAATCTCTTAAAATTGGTCACGACACATAACAAAATCGGTATATTTTTAGAAACATGATTTCTGTCATTCCCATGTTATACATCTCTATTATGTTGGGTTTTTTTATAAAATCATATGTTGTTTTTTTAATATACAGTATTGACTTAGTGTGACTATTGACTTAGTACATTTTACCTCTAAAATGTAACTAATATTACTAACAACATTAATGTATCCGCTGAATTAAGCAATAGACAAGGCTTACAGATAAATGCACACACAAGCTGTTATTGTCTGACGATACACACTTCACTAAGTGCACCTGCCAACTACAGGGTAGGATCCATTTTGTCTGTAGCACAGCCTGAATTCTTGAAGTCAACAAGGTGCTGGCAACTTTCCTTATGGAGTTCAGTCCATTGCGTTTTTGTTAGCTTTAACAAGTCAGGTCTTTTCCAGGCCTGGCTGCTCTCATTAAAAAGGTGTTTTCACCCTCAGAACTGCCGCTACCTGTATTTTTTTTTTCACACACCATGCCAACCTCTGTAAACTCTGCAATATTGTGGTGGTGAACAATAAAAAAGAGAAGAGTGTGTACAAGGTTTAATGGCCTGTTTGTATTTAACTTCGCACCAGAGAGACCAGCTCAAAACTTGTGATGAGATGATAATGGTGCCTTAGTGCCATGTTTTTGTGATTTCAGAGTGATTTCACAAATGAAATCTGGAGGAGGTAGCATAATTTGAAAAACAAGTTTAAATGAACTGTCAGTTTAACAATGCTGTCGCTCACCTTATGGGATACATTTCTGGTTGAAACATTGAAATGACTGAAGCCATTTTAAAATGGTGGTTCAAAGATACAAAGTATTATTAAAGAATTCTTAAAGTATAAACTCTTATGGGAAGAGAAACCACACCGGGGCAGTGTGTAAAGAAAATAAAGCAGAAGTAAGAACAGAGAAGCCAAAAGAAAGCTGGAAAATCATTCAATAATAAATGGAAAAATCATGCCGTAGCCCACAAATGGTCTGGAGAATGTCTATATAATTTATGTAAAATAATGAATGCAGTGTCAGAAATAGGAGGAATTCAATTGAAAATAGAACTGAGAACAAAAGCTACTGTGCCTTGACATCAAATAGAGATGAAGTAGGCCTAAATCATTTTAACATACCAGCTGCCTTGAGAATGCATTAATATCAGGTCAGGTCAGTCAGGTTGGGGAGCATGCGCTGATGCAGTGCGTTGCCGCACCCACCACACAGCGAAACTCCTCGGGATCATGGCTGGCGAGCCCCCCAGGCAGCCACACCGTCCAGTCCCACCCTCCGGAAATGGCCATCCATTCAGGTGTTACATGGGCGTCCCCTCGGCCTGGTCCAGCTGCTTGGGTCCTCAGCAATGAGGATCCTGCGAGCCGGATCACCCTCGGGGAAACACGCCACATGGCCGTAGTGCCGTAACTGATGCTCTCTCACAATGCAGGTAATGAGCCTCATTCAGGACTCCTCTAGCAACCGCTCATTCGACACAAAGTCAAACCAGCGGTACCTACTGTAAGGATTCTCCAAAGAGTCTCAGTATCAAAGGAGTCCAGTCTTCGTCTCAGCTCACTGGATAGCGTCCATGTCTCACAGCCATACGGCAAGACAGGGAGCACCAGGACTCCAAAGATATGGGGAGCGCCACACACCCCTTTCCAGCAACCTCATGACCCCCCATGCTCTTCCAATCCGCCCGTTGATTCATTGGAAGAGTCACCAGAGACATGAATGTCGCTGCCGAGGTAGGTAAATCTCTCTGTTTTTCAGTCAGTTGGAATGACGCCTGGCTCCCAAATCGAAGCAAAGATTGCCTGCAATACCAGGATGACAGCCTTACCACCAGAACGGAGATGTTCACCCCGGATACCACAGATGCCTGTGGCCTTCCCTGCCCCCAGCTGATTCACCACCCTTGCAATCTCAGTGAGATTGGGTGGTTCACAGCTGATCAGAGGATCAGCTTTGAGTATGGTGGACCCAGAGATGTCCAACATCCTAGCTGGAGGGTCAGCTTTAAACAACTGCTCAAAGTAGCCGGTCCAGCAGGTCACAACTGCAGTGTCACCCGTAAGGACCATTCCATCACTTGCCCTGACTGCAAGTGTCCAAGGAACAGATTCAGATGTGCGTAATGCTTCGATTCCTCTGTAAGCAGGACGTGAGTCACTAGACCATAGATGGTGTATCACCTGCTCACAGATTTGTCTAACAAATGCCTCCTTATCTGACCTCAGAGCCCTCACAGCCATCCTTCTCAGTTACCGGTACAGACTAGAGTTGCCACCAAGTCGTGTGCTGCGACTCCTCTCGATAATATCTAGGATGCCCTGCGAGATGAAACACCTCCTTCTGGGTCTTATCACGGAAGGTCTCCCACATCACATTAGAGTCAGCAGTCGCACCCAAGTCTGCAAGTTCCTCACACAAACTGCGTGCAAACTCATCAGAAAAAGCTTGGAGTCTAGCCAAGTCCAGCCTCATTCTCCTAGTAGGTGGTACCCTACTGGATCTAAGCTGAATCTTCAGAGTAGCAACAACAAGTCTGTGGTCAGGATTCACAAACTGGGCACTTCTGTAGACCCTGCAGTTCTGCAGGAGCCTCCAGCGTCTGCCCACGAGGATGTGATTGATCTCTTTCGCCGCACCACCAGTAGTGGAGTACCAAGTCCAACAATGTGGCTCAGGGCATTGGTACCAGGATCCAGCGACCCGCAGCCCCTAACCTTTCACAAATTCCAGGAACATGGAGCCAATTTCACCCCGGTCTCCAGACCCATGGCGACTGACACAATCCTCATAGCCAGCCCTGTCAGTACCTGTGGTCGCATTAAAGTCACCCATGACCAGAGGAGTGTCACCTCGTGGGCACCCTTCAACCACCCAGCGAATATACGAGTGAAATGTCTCCCTCAACGAGAGATCACTCACCACGGTTGGAGCATACACTGAGACAACAGACAAGACACCCAAGGAGTGCCTTACTCTGAGCCTCATAATGTGCTCATTGAAAGGAGTGACATCAGACACCATAGGAAGAAGCCGATCCGCTACAGCAACAGCTACTCCCTGAGTATGGCAGCCATCAGACCGACCAGACCAAAAGTAGGTATACCCACCTCCAGAGATCTGGCCACTCCCCGCTCTGCGTACCTCAGAGAGTGCTGCCACCGAAACACAGAGATTATGAAGCTCCCCAACAGGAGAGGAAGATGGTCATCTTGCCAGAGAGACAAGATGTTCCACATGCCTACCCGGATGGGTTGCCTCAAACTGGGACCCGAGTGCTGCCATGCAGCAGGCGACACCTCAGCACTACACCAGCCCTGGTCTCCAACAGGCCTGACCCTATTAGCTCTCTGACAGTTTCGACTCCTCCAGGGATGGGGCTCCTGAAGGCTTTTCCCCATCCCCATCATAGTGCGTGCAGCCTTCCTGCGGGCGGCTGCAGCAGAGCTACTCCTACGGAGAGCAGAAGGATATCTAGCTTGTTTAAATCGAGCAGTTGTGAGTTGTTTTACGATGACTGGAGTGCCAATCCCGACATTATCGTCGTTCAAAAAAATATTAGTGACTGTCAGTGGTTCCACTGCTCCGCTACTTACTAAATAGCGAAGTTAACCTTTTTGTTAGCAAATTAGCATTTCCGCTAACTTTGAAAACCAATAATGGATTGACCACCTTCAACTAAATTTAGTTCCTCTAGCTGTAAATCTACTAACATTTCATTCACTTACATTTAGCCCAGACTACAACAAGTTATCCGACTAAGCAAGAAATCCTGCTTCTGGTTATTTTCCTTTATTTTTTTGGTTCTGATTGACAGAGCTATAGACCAATAAAGAGCTGAGACCCTCCTTCCTATTTCCAGGTAAATGACACCATGTTTGTAGTCCCCAAGCAGCTTCACTGACAGCAGAACGTTAGCATGAGCCAGTCCTGTATAGCACTCTTACAAAAACACTTATATCTCACAAATGGAATATCCTTGAAAGAAAATGTATTCTAGACTCTACAGAATCCAATAATTCCCAACTGGGTAAGTCCTAAATATACCCAGGTAATCACTCCAGCCCTGTGGAACTAAATTGCTAAACAGGTTAGGATTTCAGCTCTCTAAGTAAATTTTTAAGGGTTTCAGAGCCCAAAACCAAACCAAAGGTAGATTCACGCAATAAAATTTAGCGGTTAGCAGTTGTCATTAACTTCCGCTAAATGATTTAGCGGTGTATCGATTTAGTGTTATCAGATTATACTTTGGTGTTTGCAGATTAGCGGTTAGGGAAGCTAACTTCTATGTTAGCTGTGGCCACAACTGGGGATTGACACAGGTTTCGTCTATTACGGTTTTAAGTTACAGATCATTTTCAGGTTTTGCTTAATGCCATGGATTCTGTTTGCTGCCCATCTGATGCTACCTTTAGCTATTCCCATTTCATCCCGGCTGTTTAGTGTAACCCAGGCCCATGTACGTCAAGGTCAGCTTCCTCAGTCCTAGCAGCATTGAGTACCAGCTTGTCGAAGAGGAAAAGTTTGACTTACATATGACCTGGCACTACATGTTTGGGGTGTATATCAGGGAGGCACAACTTAATTTAAAATTTAAAGGCCTGTTTTTTTTTTTTTGGGGGGGGGGGTACGAATGAAGGCAAATTAAATATTGGGGGGCTCCTACGCCCCTGAGTAATGTGACAGGGCCACACCTGTGCTGAGTCAGAAATCATGCTCTATGTCTCATTTTGGATATCTCTTAGTCCTGCTCTGTACTGGGAATGTTCTCCTATAGCCGATGAATGAGAAGCTCTTTGCTAGCAGGTTTGAGGAGTCCATGAGATTATGTCTGTGTTAGATAAAGAATGGGCCTGATCAGTCCCCTGCAAGTGTAACATTTGGAAGGCTGTGGTAATATGACATTTTTTACATTAGGAGCATACGTTATGCAAAGGTTGTGGAGCCATATTTTAATCATGACACACTTGCCTAGTACTAACCTGATAATGTCATCGCAGTAAAATGCCAAGTATGACTGAACTAATGATATTATTAAACATATCAAATAAATGGCCACTCATAAAGTAATTTCACGTAGTGCGAAGGAATGGTATTCGCAGAGAGGTTAGACCATGTCAGCCTAACATCCCACAATTGGATAAAATGATCATATTCAAAATAGAAGAATATGGACATAAATGGTCTGACATTCAGCGTGGAATAAAGAGGTGGCTCTCCAGGTAAATGATTTTTTAAATGGCAGTTACTGAGGTGATCAGAGAGGGTGAGGCAAGTAAGCCAGCCGCATGAAACATGAATAAACATATCATTTGCAGAGTTTGTTTGCAAGAAAAATCTGTATTGTGTTTTAATATGCAAAACAAATTCATAACTTTACATGCAAAATGTTCTCTTTTTTTCCAACAAAATCATTTCCCATGTACTTTATTTTTGCTTTTATATACTGTACACACAGTGTTAACTATATATGGGAGAGAAGTAAAAAAATAAAAAGGGTGTTCCTGATTACCTTCGCACACCCATTACCATTACTGGGAGCTATGAATTTAAAAAGCAACTCTGACAAAGAACACAGTTGAGATTAAAGGGATGATTATATTAATAATACATGTATTCGTTTTGATTTCATTGTGTCTAGTACATAATACCATAAAGCAATATTTCACTTTCCACTTTATGTTCTGTCACATATTACAAGATAATACCTTTTGGATGCTTTAATATAAGAACACCCTGTAATCCATTAAGATAACTTTACACACTCAAATTAATATTATGACTTGCTGTAGCATACATAATACATCTGCTAATATTCAAGATTAAAGCGTTAGCATGAAGCAAAGTGATGTTAGAAACCTTCGATGTTTCTGTGCCATTATAATCATGGCCAGTTTAAAAATTAATAACTCCATCACCTTATCTGTAATACTAAAATTAAGGTAATTTAAACTGAACCCATCCAGATCCTGGAAAACAATGATTGTTATAATACGCGTGCTACACTACACAGACAAAAGTGATTTCCAATTTATCCTCTTGCATATGATTTGTGTTGATAGATGAATTGACTTGTTTTGAGTGCTCAGTATTATGAAAGCTTATGTCGGGTAATGAAAGTTCAATCTGATTATTCTTATCCATTCTGCATAATACCTATCCACCATAGGGCAGCAATGAGCCTGGTGCCTATGGCAGGAAATGCGGAGCTGGGTGTCTCATGGACTGCCTGGCCGTCTATTACAGGGCATACACTCACACACTACAGGCAATTTGGAGACACTAACCCGCCTAAGCAAATGCTTTTGGATTAACAGAGAGAATACGAGGAGAAGATGCGAACTCCAAATTCAAATGCCCAGATCTGGAGCTGTGAAGCGACAGTATTAACCAATGCTAAAACTGATTATGATAATATTAAATAAGTAATACATTACCTTGATGCAACAATATATGTTTAATGTTACTTTTAAAAGAATGAGTTAAACGAAAATTGGGAAACAGCCATGGTGTTTTCTACCCTCTTCGTTACAGTCCATAATAAAGTCATTGAAATATTTGAGTAATAAAAAGCAGGTTAATATTTGCAATTAGAATCTTTGATTTGTCTGTACTGCAACCTGGTTATTTTGTTTTTTAATGTAAGGAATACCACAGTCAAATCTAGGCTATGCGTTCCTTAATATGTACATTTTACTTATCTGCACCTCTATTTGAAAATATCACTTCCCAAAATAAAATTCTTAAAACACCCAAACAACTTGCCCAAACATGTTCTAGTTTAAATACTGACAGTCATGAGGTGCTAACCAAACACACCGATTTCTAAAAGTTTTACTTGCAGAGATAAACAAACTCGAATTGTAAACAAACATAGACATGTTAATATGGGTTTCTGGAGACTTCTGCCCTCAGTAAAACATTACTTTCACAGATCAGACCCATGGGAAGAATAGCTATAAATCTTTTCTCGGTTGGTTTGGTGACGACGATGTGGCACCGGCTTTTCCCATGCCAGCTCCAGTTTGCCAAGTTTTGAAAACAGCAAATAAAAATATTAAGAAATGGCTTTCCTATGTTTAATTGCAATATTTTTTTCGCACAATTCTCTTCCTTGCTTTGTATCCTGTTTTAAAAGTAATTCCTGGCGGATACCCCACCCCACCCCCACTGAGTGGTCACTATCCCCACCACCAGAGTAACTGGCGCCATGAAGCTGTTGTGCAGCACAACTTAAAATAAGGTGGGACTTGTGATATGTTGTTGAACTAGTCTTTGTAGCTCTTTTCATCCTTTATGCTGCCTTGCTGAACAAAGAATTTATGGGGAATAATGTTACCAGTTCCACAATTACGGCTTATTTATTTTTGCATGCTGCTTCCCCTACCAGCCATATTGAAATGCCAACAAATAAACTAATATTTTTATCTACGTGAGTGGCTTTATGTCTGGATAATGTTTTTTTGATGGTTGGAAAGTTCTGAATTAATATTATGAAGTCATTCTTGGGAAGAATTTTTTAACGTTATGCTGTTATTCAAATTTTTTTCCGTCCACCCATTTTCTGTAACCGCTTGTCCAATAAAAAAAAAATCAGAAACATATCATTCATTGTCACAAGTTTAATCGACAAGTGAAACGTGTATGGTACGTTAGGGTCTTGCTCAAATCAGGCAATCCAAGTAAACTGAAGGAGTGAACCAAAGGACAGTAACCAAGTAGTGCACCAAGAATGAAGGGGCCACCTTAGAAACAACTGCAGGCTTTCAGTTAATGCTTTTTGTTGGGAGAGAACCAAGGAACCAAGACGACCTCACTCCAATAATCACATATTGAGACCCATTTAAATTACGCAGAACAGCACAATTCAAAGGATTCCACACTGAGAAGTACATTAGAATTTGTGTTAAGATTTGTTATAAGACTTTAAACATTGTTAACATTTTAGTTTCTTGGGTGTCATGGTTTAGTTTCTTGAGCCTCACCTTGCATGTTCCATTACAGTGCATTTTAAAAAAGAGAGTCCAAATACCTGTTCTGGATGATCTAAAAAGCACTTCCCAGTGAGACATACAAGAAATATCACTGTTCCCACTAATGTAGAAAAATAGGTAAAATATCTTACACAATATCCACCGCTAGGACCATAAGCATATCGCCCATGCACTCAGCTCCCAAGTGACTCATATGGACAATGCAAAGTATATGAACCACATGAGAATTTCAAATAAAGTGAATTTTGTAAACGATTTAACTAATAAACTTGTTATTCTTATTCACCCCTAGCATGAAACAGCAATAATGGAAACACTGGCATCTTAATTCAAACAAACAGTCATCCTGTGCTCCATGTTGTATTTTGCATTCTATTCCCATTATATTTTGTATTTTTTTTTATTAACAATTGTTTAAAAGCTATAAATACAGAACAGTAGAAATCAGATGGCAGGGAATTGCAACTTTATGGCCCACAATTAAGATTTAAGATATAATTTGATACATAATATTTTAGCTGCATTTTTGTTTGTTTGTTAATAAAGCTAGGCGTTGTTCTGCATAATTTGACACTTACGCATGCAATAAAGGTCTGATTCCCATGTTATGGGGAGTGAGTTGCTCTAATTAAAACATTCCTATTGTTAAGAGCCCTGAATTCTCTTTAGACACTGAGCACTGGAAAAGTGTTTTAACAAATAAGTAGGCAGGAAGACTCAACCAGTCCACCTGGCTCAGCTTTCATCCAAATAAGCTCATAGCTTGGTAACCATTTACTCAATATTTCATTCCTTCTTGAAGATAGTATCATGAAGTACCAGTAACTAAAACCTATTGTGTTTCAGCAGGTGACTAATCCAGATGTGATATTGTCCTGACATTTATGCCAAATAATAGCAATATATGTTGAGGGAAATGACTGCTATTTGAAAAAAAATATGAAAAAATATCTCCAAGAATTGCAGGGATGTCTGGATTATTTTTCTTTCATATAAATTTATATGACTGGTGTGTAATATTTTTCATCTCCATTGTCTATAACCACATGAAAAGGCCGGCTAAATGCAAATGGCAGACTTGCAGCTGGAGTTATGAAACAAACTGTCATGGACTAGTAAATGTGATGTCAGTGATCTTGTATTTATTGTGAAAATGATTGTGCTCCTTAAAACACCCCCTACTCCACCACTCAAACTGAGCATTTAAGTGGTGCCCCAGTCACTACACTAAAAATTAAATAGATCGTCTTAGGAGATGATGAAGCAGCATATTGTGTTAACCAGCTAGCTAGCTACATTCTTCTTACTGTCCTTGCTTGCTTTTTTAGTTTTTAAAATATGTGAGAGGGGGTGGGGGCTCTGAATTGCCTTTTTGTCTAGGGCCTCAGAAATAGCAAAGGGACCCTGCTGGTGATGTGGGTACCTGTCGTCTGTCGAGCCGCATCCGCTTGGCGGCGTTTCTGCTCTCGTTTTCACAGGCCGAGGCCAGGATGTTTTCGGCTGCCGCTGAGGTCAGGTGAGATGGGATGGGCCGTGACTACGAGAGAAGCAAGACCACCACAAAACATTTTTCCAACATTTCTGGGGCACATTGCACATTCTGTTACTTTCTCGTGTGGATTCAAACTATACATGCGTTTATGAAGAGGATTGTATGCTATACAAAGCATTATAATACAAATCTGCGCTAGAACAGGCTGTTTGAACAATCACAACTTTAACAGCAGATTTCATCATTTCCAACGGCCTGTTTTGTAACCCTAAGTGCCCAAATTAATCTGCTGATATACTTCACGCGAGGCGACACAACACGACACGTACACTACATAAGCAGTGTACTGACTGTACTTGCAGACGTAGATCAGGTCTATCTGCATTAAAGGTCATGTCCACCATGGGGCACCATCTTGGTCGGCTTCTTCGTTTCCGGTCTCACTTGTTTTGTATGAGGTTGTGATTTGAAATGATGTAAAATCATTTCCTCCACAACGATCCGAGTTGCTGATTTTTTTATATTGCTGCAGCAGTCTCTGTATTCTAACCACTGCACCACATCGTACTTCGCTCTGCCGCATATCACTTTACTACCCCATGTTGAATGTTGCATTGTATGTTGTTAGATATCTCGTAGTATTTCATAATCAGGCTGCACAACACTGGAAAATGTATTTATAAAGAAACAATTGTTCAAAATAAATCAGTTTCCCACAAACACGTCAGTTCATGGGTGATTTATACAGCAAGGATGAAAATGATTAGGAATGGCTGGATGAGTGCATGCAGAGCTCGCGCAAAAGTAGCGGTGGTAAGCTTTAAACTAATGTTAAACATATACTAGATGATCCTGAAAAGAAGCGGTCATTAAAATTGTACAGCTTGCTAAAAAGTCAGAATTTCAAGTAAGAGTTTCATTGTACTTTGTACAGGATACTGCTTTCTTAGAAACTTAAACTGCCATTGCATTTTGAAGACGCTGCACACAATAGTGCTCACAAATTTTCTCTCTTGCCTCTGAAAATATACAGTTTTTCCGGCCATTAATTCTTAAACATATGTTACTTTAATACTAACTACGATATATAAAAACATAGTCCCGTGACAAAAGGCAACTGTACTGCCACCCCAGTTTTTGGCGGTACTGCATCTCGCGTACGCGTTATGTTCACACCTCGCGTAGGAGCAGAAAACGCGTCGCGGCCGTGTTGCGTACGCGTTGCGTATGCATTGTGAGTGTCAATTATAAATCAGCTCATAGGGTTACCCAACTGAAGCTAGGGTTAGGGTTAGAAAGGTTATGGCTTTTTCATGCATCAAAACCAGTTTTTATGATAGTTCAGGGCCCCCATGTAACAGGAAACCACAGATTAACTTAATTAAATAGCATATTTCATGCTATTTCCAATGATTTATGGTGAAATTTTAAGTCCCTAAATTAGGGTTAGCCAACTGTAGCAATAGTTAGAGTTATGTCAGACATCAAAACCTTTTGTCTGAAATATGATTGTATGATTGTTCAGGGCTCCCGTATAACGGGAAATGACAGTTTAGTTTGATGTAAATATCAGCGCACAACAGATTTTCTTCCACCTCTGGCACGTCTGCTATTTTTAGTGCAGATGAGCTCTCTCAGATCCTGCTTTGTTTTTTTGTATAAATTGCATTTTGTTTGACAAATTGTATGCATCTCATGATTTAAAGAACACTTCCAACAAATTTTATAAATTGTTTTAACTACATGAAAAAATAGCCATGGTCCCTTAATTTGATCATTTGTGCAGCTAAACATTTTAACCGATTGACTAAAATTACCCATCCATCTTTCTTCCAGTCATTTGCGCTGGACAGGGTCACAAAGAGCCTGGATCTTATCCCAGGCTGCATAGGGCACAAGGCTAGAGGCACCCGCGGTGGGATGCCAATAAAATTTAATTTATTTGTTTAATTTCATTTTATTTAGTTAATTGTTCAACAACTACACAGTCAATAGTTTGCGGTTTGAAAATAATTCCTCGTTTTACCATCATTAAATCATTCCCAATCATGCAGTCCTAAACTTCAGCTAATGCACTCAGTTTTACTTTCCTTCAAATCTTTAAAAATGTATCAGCTGGACCAAGACCTAGAATAAACTATAATTTTAGAGAACAATACTGAAGAGTATTGATTCGTGCAAAAATAAAAAAAAATAGGCATTAATTGATTATTGGCAACTAAACAGCACAGGAAACAACAATAAGCAACAAATATGCTTAAACTGCCCAGTTCAGAAGTGACGGCTCCCAACGTATGTAGGAGACAAACTGCTCATAAGCAAAAAAACAGAAGTATTAATAACAAAAGGAAACCAATCCAATTGTTCTGCTCTATTGAATATTTCATAATTAGCCCTGGGTACCGTTTTACTTAAGACCACATATTGTAGACATACAAAATGTAGACTTAATGTATATGAGTCTTCACCTGGTGTCCATTGACAGTTTTAGGTTCCTGAATCAGCAGTAATACCAAGGATCTACTGTGTGGGTATAGTGGGTAAATGTGACCCACTATAACAGTCTTATAATTGTGCAGTGTATCTCTCTTAAATGCAAAAAAACATACATCAATGGTTATCTGCCATGCTGACTTCCCCTAATTCTGCCCTCTTTATTTACTTGTTTATTTATTTGTTTGTTTTTATACCAAAATATTCTGCTAATCCAACGTTTGCACACAATGTGTGTGTGTGTGTGTGTGTGTGTGTGTGTACGCACCTCCCTGAAACACAAAAAGGAAAAGGTGGCAAAAAAGTGAGAAACAGAAGAAGAGGGAAATCTATTACTGCTCTCTCAATTAGCCCTTAAGCTGTGACAATTTCCAAGCATAGATTGATTTGTTAGCGAAATTAACTTATTTAGCAGATGCTTTGTCAAAAGCAACTTACAACTTAGGTCCAGAGAGAGCAGGACCAGGCAAAGCAGTCTCTGGAGCGCTTGGGGTTAAGGGCCCTGCTCAAGGGCCCAAGTGTGACATCACTCTGCTGACCCTGGCATTCAATGCAGTGACCTCCCAATCATAAACACTGAGAGCCAGACCCACAGAGCCACCCACCATACCACATGGCTAATGAGGGGAGAGATCGCCCTGACAGCTGGGACAAAGGGTGTATGAGGCCACTGCACACGCACAGCTAAATCTGATAGAAACACATAAAACTCAGTGGAAACCCAAAGGATGGACAATACAGCAGCACTGTACAAGAAAAGCCAGTGCAGAGCCTGCTTTCTGAGCTGCTGTATATGTTTTATCAGCTGTAGTGGCCAGCGTGCTTTTCAATGCTGCAGCCTACTGGGAACATGTCATTAGTTCAGGCAATGTCAAACGGCTGATGAAAGTCATTAGGAAGGTCAGCTCCACAGCACTGACCCTGGACCCACTGGAGGCAGTACCAGAGAATAGGGTGTTAGCAAAACTGGACAATATTACGAACAATCTACACTGGAGCACCTTTAACCACCACTACGGTGTTCTAAAAAAACGCTACTGGGGATCGTTCCTGCCTGCTGCCATCAGACACCATAACGTCTCCTTCCCAGTGTGCCACTCGCCATCCACAGCCGTAACGCGTCAAGAAGCATCCTGTCTTGTTGCGAAACGGTCTGGAGCTTTCTGTTCTGACTGGACATAATATATCTGCACATAAGTATTAGTCTTATCTTAATTTATTTTTAGTGTCACATTCTGATTTTTAGGTATCAGTTATTTGTGTGCTGTACAATACGTTCACTCTGTTTAGATTACAGCGGGAACAAAAAATAAGAGACCACTCTGTATTTTTAAACAAATCTGCAATTTTAAATCCTGGTTTAATCCTGGTTCTGCTGGCAGAAGGCTACGTGGAGCAGCATGCTTCCAGGGTCAAAATTTGTAAGACAGCAGTACACACTGGGAACGACCAGAAACCATCCAGGAAAAAGGCGGAATTGACTTTCTAATGCCAGAGATGACCGTTAACTTATCTGACAGTTTCTCACGAACCGGACGATGACACCTAATAACCTTCAAAAGGAATGGGAAACATTAAGTGCAGGTGTGAAGTGCACTGCTAGGACAGTTCATATCAGGCTCCTAGAAGCAGGACTGTAGTCCCACAAAGCAAGGAAGAAGCCCTTCATGAATGAGAAACGGGGAAGTGCCAGGCTGCATTTTGCAAAAAAATATATATATATTATATTATTCACAGACGCACAGCCATAGATGGAGAAATGAGTGAAACAAAAAATTGTGCTGCGGTTTCTTAATTTTTTCTGCGGCTGTATGCATACTGTCTTTGTACCTTGTTTGTTCAGAACTATATGTTCATTTATATGCTGCATGTAGGTATAGCTTAACAGCCTAACGTACCTGAAGAGCTTTAATATACATTATAATCGTATAATCATATAATGTTTATTAATGTATATTAAGGCTGTTAAGGGACGTCAGGATGTTAATATATGTTTAGAGACTGAATATTTGTATTTTGCTCCCTAACATAATATTTTATTTCTTCTTATTATTATTGAGTTCTTCCTGACTAATAAGTCCATTATACACAGAATAATCTATCCAATCACCCATAGCATTACTCTCAGATCACACTCCCATCAGTATCGCGTTGCTAATAACACACCGGCCCGGGGGGGGGGGGGGGGGGGGGGGGGGGGGGGGGGGGGGGGGGGGGGGGGGGGGGGGGGGGGGGGGGGGGG
>JAODKC010000082.1:9389936-9414176 GCA_026777985.1 Mormyrops attenuatus
TGATTCAAAAACGATTAATCGTGCAGTCTTACTGCATCAACTAATTTATCTCAGCTAATCGCCGTCACTTGACCTTTCACCATGTCACGAGTATGTTAAGTCTCACCCCCAGAAAGTGAGACAATGCTTGTGACTATGTTTTACGCTAATATTGTGTATTTTTTCTATTATTTTTCTCATTACCATACAGCAGAAGAACAGTAAAGCACTCTTCTGATTTCATGTATCAAAGACGAAATACATGACAATAGCAAGTAAACCAAAAAGCTCAGTCACTGGGTTAACCATACAGCAAGCTGCCCACAGCGTTATGTACAAATGACTTTATCAATTGTTCTTTATGCCATATCAACTACAATAGTAGCAGCAGCACTATTCAACAATGTTATCTAAAGTGCCTATATAAAGCTTACAAGACCATCAAAAATATCACATTTTTTGACATGTACGTTTGATGGATTGACTTTACGAAAGGTCTTGGTGGTGTCTTCCACTTCTTAATGATGGCCCTCTTGGTGTTTCACAGGATATTTATTTAAAATCTTTCTCTCCCCCTGTTTATTAGGAAGTTCCTTGACATGCACAGGAGACTTACTAGAGAATTTCCACTTATTCCTTACTCGTGTAAACATGAGTAGAAGCTAGTAAGCTTGCATCATCAGGGCAAATGGTCATACCTGACTTTTGGCAAACAATGGCTATTTTTATAAACAGTGGGATGAATATTCAATAAAGTCACATAGTTCATTATTTTTCCATTCACTTTCTGAATGTGTTGGCTTCATGCTTTCAGATGAATGTTTCCAGATTTTGTAAATTAAAAAAAATGATGTAGTATCTTACCATATATACATATAATTAAAGGCGAGATATGACACCAACATAAAATTATATAAAATGACTATATATGAATATATAGTAAAAGTTCTTTGTATGACATATAGTGCGTCTAAGAGGAATGACAGGATTGATTCATAGTCATACATCAAAACAAGAAGAAAAACGATAATTAGAGATTAGTTTTTAGAAACATGGAATACTGGCATCATCATATTATCTAGGGAAAGCATGTAGAGTCAACTGCCATTCTTGTCTTCAGCATGTTCTGACAGTCGCATAAAATTAGGGAGTAACACAATTTCCGTCTAAACATTGAAATGTAACATGATAACATAAGTAGTACAACATTATATTATGTAACATTATATATCACCACATTGAATAATCCCCAATGCACAATGTCCTGACATCACAATTGTAAATATCCCAGTTCCAGTTCAGTGACCCCCCTACCCTAGCCCTGTTGTGAATGGCTGCCTCTTCTGGGGGAGGAATGTTGCACTAATATTTTGGCTCTTCCTCTCTCCTGATCATTGTAAAACACAGAGATTTATATTCTCTCCTCACCCAGTAAAACCGCACAGGACGAGATGCTGGACCCTGGCCATTTATGAATCAATTTTTTCTTTTTTTCCTCTAACCCAAAATACCTGTTGATTTTTTTAAGCCTATTTCCATCCCTCCCCCTGAAATAAACTGCCCCTCTCTCTTTCTATTTTAGATTCCACTTGATTGCCATCCTGCCTGGAGACTTACATCAAACAAGAAAAAAAAATCGTTACTGTGTGCTGCCAAATAATGCAGCACCTTTCTAACAGCATGATAACAGTACACTACCAGTGGCAAACCTTTAATGAAGTCTCATTTATGGTCAGCTACATCAGAATGCATACACGTTTTTCCATCCATTTTCCAGACCTGCTTGTTTCATACAGGGTCGCGGCGGCCTATCCCGATGGCGATGGCCCTAAGGCCAGGAATAACCCCAGACAAGGCGGCATCGCAGGGCAAACTCCCCATTCACACACATCCCCGCCTGCAGATAATTTGGCACTCGGTTGACCTTAGCATGTTTTTGGACTACCGTGGCACCACAGGTGGGCCCGGTTGGTCCTGGGCCCACCCAGATGAAACTGAGGCCCACTCACTCAGCGTTCACAGTGAGCGATACAATACGATAAAACGACAGGTATGGGTGTGCGTGGTTAGATCGATCAGAGGAAGAGTGCTGTTGAGAGGCAAATAGATTTTTCTTTGTTCATTTGGTCTTAATAACGCCACATGTCATCTAAAAAGTGATTTAAAAAAATATGAAATGTGATATTGCTGCCAAGCAAAATGTTATGGGACTGGCCCACCTGATTTTCTGCCGGCCCATCCACAGTATGATTTCCCGCTCTGCTATTGGGGGAGAACCTGCAGACTCCGCGCACACAGAGTTTCATTTAAGTCAGCTAAAAGTTTCCTGGACTCCTATAAAGTCATTATAGTGTAGGGACTCGGCTATTGCCAGTGTTAGCACATTTCGGCCAGTCTAAGAAAGAACAACAGCTGGCTGTTTATTAGTCATTCAGCCATGAAATGACATAAAATTTGTATCGACTAACTAAGGAACCATGAAAGAGACACGTTCAAAGCATATAACCAGTCCATAGAAGCAGGGAATAGATCGGTTATACACTGCATTCACTGAGACACTGCTTCCATACTTCCATCACAAGTAAACACAGTGCCCTCCATAATTTCCCTCCCCCATTCAGTTCCAAGGCAGCACAGGTGCTCCACACCACCCAATAACCTTTCTGTAGAATCGAAACACTAATTTTATAAGACCTATTATTATACTGGACCGATTATTTCAGCACATCTACATAAACAAAGGACACTTTGTTCATTTGATTTGGGGAAAAGACGTGTGGGATGTAATTTTGCTGAATTTCTGTGATCGTTATGGTGTGATACTAGTTTATAGAGTATACTGATGATTCTGCAGACAACTGATTTAATCCTGGAGGAGTCATACTATACCAATTAAACTCTATAAAGTAAAGACAAAACTCACCCAGTGGATTTGCAAACACAGTCGATGCATCCAGAGACGTGCCATACTGCATCCCTTGAGGCAGCCTTGCCATTTAATCACCTCACCTCAGAGAACTGCATTCTGCTCACTATTCCCACTCTTAACCAGCTCGGAATGTCGCAGATTATACCCTGTACCGCTCACAACAAAGCAAGAGGCTCTGGAGGACAGCGTGAGGACATATGCAATTCTCCCGAGCGTGACCTTCAGCCGCCATCCTCCCACTGAAGAGCTAATTACCACCAATTAACTAATAAAAGGAGGGATGGAGTTTGCATCCTCTCTCAGCTGCCAGATGTCCCTTCGGTTCTGTCTCTGACAATTATGACCAGTGTGCGAAATACCCGTCAATATTCGGAGGGGGTCCCCATCTCCCTATTGTTGCGCAATACCGAACTTGAGACCCCCTTAAAATTTTGTATTTGAGGTTTTCTGGGGGTCTCATGGGTTAATCGGAGGTGTCGGACCCCCCCAGACCCCCCTGTATTTCGCAGAATGATTATGACTATGTGTTTCTGTTTACCTTCTGACTCACCAGACCATACAGACGGAATGGTCATTCTCTCATGTCGTGCCTGATCCAGGATGAGACACTGATGTCGTCACATCACTCTCAGGCTCTCAAAAAAAAAGCAGGACTCAATCTCAAGTTTCTGCATCTAACATACTGTAAATATTTACATTTGTATAGAAAATTGTCCAAAAGCTTTTGTCCAAAGCAGCAGACAACTGAGGATCAGAGAGCAGGTTCAGACAGTCCCTGGAGCAACTGGGGTTAAGGGCCCTGCTCAAGGGCCCAACGGTGACATCACTCTGAACCAGCAACCTTCCAATCAAAAACACAGAATCGTAACAGAGAGAGCTACATGCTGCACTTGTTGTTTTAAATAAGCATTTTTGGACAACCAAAAAAACTACCTGGAAATTGCCTTTAACCCGTCTTTTTAACTTCATGCTCTATTTAAAGGACATGCGTAGGGTATACCCTAGATAGGAATATAATGACATTGTGCACAATATACCTCTCCTCTTTTGATTTAGGTGTTATTGTAATATACATTACTCCCTCTTTCTTTCAGAAGTCTCTCTTTTTCTCAAGTTTTAATGAACCATTTTTTGCTCACCAAAATAAAGGCCGATAATAAAGTGTTTTAAGCATTTAAGCTCAATACAGTTGGACAGGCATTCTGTAAGTGGCTGGACCCGCACTGTAGGGACGTGTCACCATTCTTCCAATAAATACTCCATCATTTGGTGTTTTGCTGGCATTGATGAAAAACATTGTTTCAGACATTGCGCTTAAGATATTCAACTGGATTGAAAGCTAGTGACTGGGACAGCCATGGGATATATTTTATATCCTCTTCACGCTTATCAAACCATGTAGTGACCGATACTGCCCTGTGGACAGGGAACCCGTCAGACTCAACACCCATCAGCCTAGAGACGTTTTACCGTATGATGAATGTGATCACTACAAAAGGCTTAGAGTTTCATGGTGGATTCCTTACATTCTAAGGGACTGGTGGCTTGCTGTATAATGCACCACACATTGACGCAAATTCTCCAGAACCTCGCAGCATATGTCACACATGAACTCATGTTCTACTTGAGAACAGGGTGATGGATGATTCATCTGTCCATATGATGAATGACGTATTTTCTTCTGCTAAGTAGACCACTTCCTGTGGTTCTTTGCTCCACTTCACCTGCAAGCATGTGCATTTTTAGGTGTAATATGGGCTTTATGCAATTCCATGTACCCTCTGTGGGAAATACTTAGTAAAACTCAGGCCTTGACATTTGCAGGTAGCTTTGCTATTGGTTTTGCTTTGTATCCGAACCAACACACTGACATCACCGAAGGGAATTGGCTCTCATACACTCCTTTTGTTGATGTCTTTATCTCAGGCTTCAGCAGCACCTTTGTCAGTGTCTATGTGAAATGCCATGAAGTTTAGCACGTTGTCTGTACTGAATTTTAACAAGGATTATAGCTTGATTTGCTTACTCTTAATGTGCCATCTTTGTACAATTAAAGGCACTTTAGCACCGAAGTTCTGGAACCTGGTCCCGATTTACACATCCCTGGGCTGTCTTAACCTGGAATTTTTGCAGTTCCTGGCCACTTTCTTGTGGCTGGTGTCGCTTTCACACCACACAACAGGAACTGGGACCTTAATGTTAAATAAGTACGGGAGACACAAAAAGCTTGTAGGTTAAACGTCACGCATAATTGAACATGAAACTACACCACCACGTCAAACGATGGAGGATAGTCAGTTGTTTGCCAGTTATTTGTTAGTTATTGGGGGGATCAATCACAATCAAAACGGGACGCAGCCTGGCAGGTTTCACCTCCGGCACTGGTGAAATTAGACAGAAGTATATTGGATAGCAATTGAATTTTCTGATGCAGAAATGTGGAGATGCAAGCAAATAAATATTAATTGATGCATTCAATGTAATTTAGGTACAAAATAATTCCATCTGCTCAATTTTTGCTCCACTACATCTGCTTACATGTTAGCACCAATGCTTGTTATCAATCAATCAACAATCTATCCTGTCCATGCTTCCCCAGTAGTGTGTGTTTGAACGAAAAGTATGTTGGCTGTGTCCGAATTCAGAGGCTGCATCCTTTGAAGGATGCAGTCCACAATGGTGCAGCATTGGTAGGCGGTATTCTTCAGAGGTCTAACAGAAAGTGTTGTCAAATGGGACAGTCTGGCCTACGGATAATTTCCTATTTGCGTCACCGGCTGTTCCCACCCTTACCCTCGAGTCACGAAGCGCCACTCCATCAATCGTCTAGCTGACACAACAGCCACTTTACCGCTGTGCAGTGAATCTTGGAATATGTTGGACTGTGAAAGATCCATTGACTGCATCTTTCACAGAATGAGAAAAGAATGGTGCATTTCTAGACCGGCGTTTGATGGACCCTTCGAAATGGGACAGCCTTGCCACACCGCCGGGACGCATTCGATCTTCGGATGCGGCCTTAGAAGGATGCAGCCCCTGAATTTGGACATAGCTCTAGTCTGGTGTAGGTACAAAAAAGGGTTTGGAAACTGCCTCTGAAGAACTAAAATTGGGCCAAGTTCCTGTGCTGTGAATATGACAAAAGTCCCTGGTTCCGGAAAAAGGTTCTGGTTCCAGAAAAAAAAGTTCTGGCAGTGTGAAAGCTCTTTAAGTATGGCAGGTGTGTACTAAAGAAGACTGGAAAAGATGTTCACTGGGGGATTATGAGAAGACGTGGAGGGACTTACTTTATTTGTTCATTTTAGTTCACATTCTCTATTTTTTAAGACTAAATCAGAAGAGGTGTTCCAAATAAAAACTTAATAGGAGCATCACAGGAAAGGACCTCATAAAGCACCTCCAAGGTGCTGGTGTGCCTCTTTTGTGAACCTAGATAGTTGTTTTACTACACTTCAAGGTAATCAACCGTGCCCCACTTCCCTGTAATCCTGAAAATGGCAAGCTCTGCAAATACAAGTGTTTTTACTTGGCAGATACACCTGTCACATGACATCCAAGTGGAGGTGTTTCCACATGTTTTACATTAGTAGTTCGAAGTTGTTTTTTGCACATCTGCATCAAAAAAGCTTTAAAAATTGATGGATACTTCATTCACTTGTACACCAAAATTGTACATGCCAAAGAAATTGCAGGCTGTTAATCTGCGCTCAGCATCAAGGTGCATTGAAAGAAAATATGAGCGAGTGTGTCTTACAAACCCAAGGGGAGCTCTGTGCGGCTTCACATCCGAAAAGAACTCGTCCCTGGCTGTAGCTGTACTTTGCATTATGAAATTCTTCAAAATGGAGAAATTATTCAAGATGGTGTTTATACATGGTGAAAAAGGTTTTCTTCATCACAAGAAATTGTTGACTTTCATTCAGTATTATGCATACGGAGCATACAAATCATGACAAATTGATTATCAAAAAGGAGGAAATCCGTACAGGAGGCCATCAGCTATCAAAGCAGCAAGGTTTATCTTTATATAATTTCCAAAAAAGTCTGAATTACTTACAGTTAGATCTATAACACTTCCTAGCTGTGAAAACGCAGATTTCAGAAAGGGTGCAAAAAAGATTCCAAGGCAATGAATGAAGCGAGGTGATTGATTACAAAGATTAAAGTACACAGCAATACCTATCAGATCATTCTCACAAACTGAGCAGTAAAGTAACAAACGGTTTAGTCGGAGCTAAGTTTCAGAATTCACAATGTATTGATCCAAATACAAATGAATCCTTAAAAAATCAGTTTCAGTCCACAAATGAAAAAGTCAACTTGCCACGTCCCAGTCAAAGTCTTCGCTATATGGAAAAACTTGCTATCAGAGCAGACACAAATTTACAATAAGGAACAGACAAATTTAGAACGGTCCTACTCCAATGTCTCCAATTCTTAATTAAGTTTTTAACTATGTGGAATATCTAGCATGTAAGTGTTTCAGTATGTGTTTGAGCTTGAAAATGGAAAGTTATCAAATAGCTCTTGTGCTTTTAGAATATCACTCTATAAATAAATGTGTTTTGAGGCAAATACTTTAAAATACTGAAAAAGATAATCTGCAATAAAATACACTGCCACAGAACTAACATAATCTATTCAGCTTTTTAAACTTTTAAACTGTATTTTAAAAGAATTAACTGTGATTTTGTTCTAGCTAAGACAGCGTTTTAAGAATTCTTTGACTCTTTAGAAGTTGTTTGTCGAAACAATTTAATGGAGTTGTCTCTTTTTTAGGGTATCCACAACTCACACTTACTTTTTCAACAATTTCTAAGTACAGCTACATAGAGGACACATTTATAATTCAATAATGCACATTAAATACAAGAGCAAAATAGTATATTCTCTGTTTTTTCCATCATGAATGTGAGAAAGTTTGAGAATCTGAGAATACACATATATATATGTAACAATATATCTGAACTAAGTTTTTTACACCAAAAAACAGCACTAACACTGTGGCACAAAAATAAGAATCAGGAACAGAAAGCGAAATACTGGGCAGCGCGTGGGTGTGGGGGCCCAGATGGGGGCTATAGCTGTGACACTCACCACATCCGCCTCACTCCTGGTCATCCTCCTGCAGGACTTCAGGTAAGTGCGGATGCGTTTCCGGGCGTGCTCCTGATACTCAGGGAACTGGCGCCTACATGACTCAATGATAGCCTGGATCTTTTCTTTGGGCTGCTTAGATATGGGGACCTTGCGGTCCAAGTTCTCATCTACAAACAGCCTGACAAACATCTGTAAGCGAGAGGGAGACAGAAGACAATGGTTTGGTGGACCGCTCTCATCTGTTCTGCTGTCGCTGTCTTCCCAGTAAGACCGAGTTCTCCTACCTGTTTTCACCATTCAGCTAAGAGGTCTTCCCTCACGGTACTCCAGATGCACGCTACAGCATCCTAGGTATCAGCCTGAGTAAACACCCAGATGTGGGTGTAAATTACGAGGTGATGGGGGATTGTAACCCCCCAATAACCAAGACTGACCAATCCATGCCCCTGGACCCTCCAAAATGGGTGGAGACCTCAACCCCCCCCCCCCAATGTTCAACCCACGTTACGCCCTTGCACCCAGGCATCTCATACTGTACATCAGATGTCAGCAGAGCCTCAGAACTGCTTTAGTGAGCCGGCGGAATGACCAACAACCTGTCTAATACCCATGAATTACACTACACTATTTCTGAAGCAATGAAAACCATTAATAGCCATATCACCGAATTATATACAATTAATAAAGGGCCGCAAACTTTCATATACAATCATACAAATTTACCAAACATGCACCCATAATAACAACTCCTTTTTCTCCCTCATGTACGCTGCTCTTTTAGTTATATAACTATATGAGGGCATTTAGCCAAGCTATTTATGTTGGCATTTTAGTCATTTGAAAAATGCTTCACCTACAGGGAAATCACAGTATGATTCCTCATCAATGTTTTCAGGCCAAGTAAATAAATAAAGGCTATTTCGAAACCTATTGCATGTCTTGTTCAAATGCATCAATTTAAGCTAATATCCATGGGCTATATGTGAACCTGCTTCACAGTCACGTTAGCCAACTTTCAAAAGGATGTAAGCATACGTTATGTCCCAGTAACGGATTTGTAAAAGGATCGCTCTCCACTAGGTGGCAGCGTCTGGCACACCTCTTCAGGCATGTGTAGCTTACACTGGAGAACAGCTCAGGCTTAGAGATGGTTCACATACCACAGAAGCTCAGCCAGCCCTTCTGTCACCATGGAGACCAGAGCAGGATGCTCCAGCCATCATTCATTTTAATCTGCAGTAGACTGGACCTTCCTGTACTGCAGAAGCTGCAGTTACTTGGTCATGGTTAAATGACTTTTAAACTGCAGGAAAAGGCTACATTACATTTTTAAAGTTTAATTAACAAATTGTTTAAGTTGTAAATCGGTATAAATATTTATAGATACAAATATTTCAGATGCTTAATTCTGATGAATAATTCCATTATTCTGCTTTCTTCAAAAAATATCTGTATTATCATGATCCTGATAATATTTACATTGGTGTTAAGGCCTCATCATGTGTTTACCTTTCTCTGCCGGATTCCATTCAGAAACGTCACATTTCCAGGATATATATAGCTCCAATAAGGGCAGAGTCTCCACTGAAACGAATCAAGTGCATTGTAGTTCCTTCTTCCATTTTCAACTGTGGTCTTTTCTTACTCAAATTCTTTTATTTTATTAACTGAAATTAAGCATCAAATTATGAAATGAATAATCATCCATTCATCTACCTTCTAACCGTCTTTCCGGTACAAGTTCATTCAGTCCCTCTAGCCTATCCCGGGAGGCACAGAGCAGAGGACACTCCGGACAGGATGCCAGTCCAGCACAGGCCACATGCACAATCAAACACTATAAACAATTTAGTGGTGCCAGTTTGGTCCCACCACAGGTTTCCGGACTGTGACAGGAAACCCACACAGCACAGGGAGATTGATTCGAACAATCAACTCAGGAGGCAACAGTGCTACTTACTGAATGACCATGCTGCCCTACGAAGAGAGACCATCAAGCGGGTGAAAATGTCAGGATTCATGTAGAATATACAATTAATGGAGCAAAACCCAAGAGATTTAGAAATATTTTTCTCAACTGGACTGACAAGTACACAGAGGGCCAGAGAAACATGAAAAATGAAAAGAATGAAAGCCATAAGACTATCAGGGGGAAGTTTGACAATTTACTGGATATAAGTTTCGGCGAGCCTAGTGTGGTTTTCCATCAGTTATATCACTGTGTCAGACTGGGGGAGACTGGGGGAGTCCTGTCCGTGTGGTCACCAGGAGCTGACATCATCTAATCATAATAATACTCTCACTACCAGTACATACCAGTTATCATGGTTGGTGCCTGTCAGGTCACAGTCCCCTGCCGGTGTCTGTCTAATCCTGTCCCTGTGTCTTTTCCCTGTTGGGCCAGCAGTTCGCACTGGCCATCCCCTTTGGTGTTCTCCTAGTGTGTTTCCCTGCTCCCTGGCCTACTGCATAGCTCAATGGGTTGCATATGTGACTCAGAGTCTGACAGTCCTCCAGTCATGAGTTTCTGGCCCGCCTCACTTCTGGCCAGCCTCACATTTTATTTAATCGGCTGGTTTTATTTAATCCTTAGTATCTGGCATTTTATATATATGTCTTTGCTTTGCGACCCCATGTCTATGGTCTACTCTGCCCGTGCCTTGTATTATTACGTTCTGCTTGTACTTATGTTCCTAGTCTCTCCTAGTGTAGCTAGCCCTTAGTTTGTTAATGTTTTTTAGTTTCCTGTGCTTGTTAATTGTAATTTATTCCACCCGTTTCTTGTTGTCCCCTGTCTTTACTGATTGGTTGATTTTGGTTATGGTCCACAACTGCCCCTTGTTAGCCAATGTTAGCTGTGTAGATTTAAGTGCCTGCCCTCATTCAGTTCTTTAGTCAGTCATTGTAAGTGTTCTGTGTGTTTGTAGCCGTGCTCCCCCTCCCTTATATTCCTACTTATGCGTGGTTTTGTTGTTCCTGGTATTGCTCCCTGTCTTAGTCCCACATGTATGCTGAGCACTCACTGACCACATTTCCTTCACTCTCTGGTCAAACTCATCTCAAACCATCTCTATTGGGTTTAGGTCAGGTCATGTGATACGACACTATCACTCTCCTTTATAGGTGGCTTGGTATGTCCAAACTTTTGACAGGTACTGTATGTATTCAAATTGAAATATACCTTAAGTGTATTTACAATAGATCCATCCTACATGGCAAGTGGCAGCACTAGCCAGAGACTGACACACAATGGATAAACACTTCCTTAATATGCAAGGTTAATAAGCAAAGGAAAAATGCTTGGTGGAACTGAATCTCTCTACTTGCACCATCTCAAACTGCCAGGAATATTAAATATTTCATTAAACATGTAGGATTTTACAATTAACAGTAATACTCTTAAAGGAAAATCTCAGAAAATCACAAAAAAGCCTTAAAAATATATAAAAGCCCTTTGACTAATAAGAAAATGCACAACACACACACAATGGCTTCAAGTACATGAGGCAAAAAAATAATAATTATAGATAATAAACAAACCTTACCATACTATTTGAACGCTATGTACAAGATAAATCATTTTGCATACAACATAATTCCAGTCAAAAGCTACAATTTATGTTTGATCCCCAGTCCACTGAGGACCAATTTTTAAGCAGCCCTCAGCTCCGAGAACTAGACTGCCCCCTTTTTCTCCAACCTTTGGTAGCTTTTCCTAGGATGTCAGATGATGGTCAATCTGAAAATCTGCAAAGAGTCCTTAAAAACAGAAAAACATGTCCTTTAGACTTGAAGAGGACCTTTAAAATAAATACGTATATGTGCTCTACAGGTCTTTCCTAGCAGGAATTCATGGAGTAAGCTCCTTGTTTTACCCATGTAGTAACTGTGTCATCTGCCTGCAAGCAAATACTTTTATCTGCTTGCAAAACAAAACAGAGCTTTTGTTTAATCCCTCTATCCCGAGTGCACAAGTCAGTTTCTGCTATAGATCTTACTGGCACACTGGATACCACCTTTAGGTGACAGAAGGCATTTCTCGCAAAATCCCGGTGCCGTGTGCTTTTTGGGTTCCCAGTAGGTATCAGGTAGCAGGTTGGAAAGTGACTGCAAGTCACAAGTAAATATACTGCCAACGTATACATGAAGTGATTCACATAAGGTGTCTCACATATTTACAGACTTAGTCATTAAACCCTTTCCCAATAAATGTTTCTAAAATATTTTTGCTTGTTTTCACAGAAATTCAGGGGTATATAAAGTGTGTATGCATACATACATATGCACATACAGAGTCTACCCGAACCAGCCTAGGGAGTTAGACTGGAGTACGTCTTTGATGAGATGCCACATTCACATATTTGCAAAAGTCTTAGGCAGCCAAAGAAAAGCTATTTATCTAGGAAGTACGTGTTTATTTATATTTGGTATGGTCATTTCAAAACGCATTATCTTCCCTTGGAACTGGTGCAGTAAAAGATCACTGCAGAATGGAGCATGATGGGGTGACTGGGCTAAAACTCGCTGTCTATTTCTTATATGGGCACAGTGTCCCAAAGCAGTAGCAGTATGCTCACTTACATTGAAGGCCTTGAGTCGCTCTGCTTCTGCCCCGTCGACCTCCATGGCCTTTTCACAGTCGTCCTGGTCATCCTGATCGTCCTCATCCTCGTCAGCGCGGTTGAGGGACACGTCTTCCAGGCCTCCTGCCTCATTCTTCCCTGAGTCGTAACTGGAGTAGCTGTGTGCAGGTGACTGAAACAGACGTGAAGGTTGTTTCACTGCTGGCCCCAACCGTGGGAACGTCCCTGCATGGCAGCACACTGGCTTTTCTGCTGGCCTTTTTTGAGTATATGCATCTTATTACTGTGCAGTTAGGCGGCCGTGTTTACCACTACTCAAACCATGCACTTGTATAGGCCCCCTGTAGTCCAGAAACAGTCACTACACTAAATAATAAATAAACATGATCATTATTTAGCAGACGATGCAGCAGTATTTTCTGCTAACCACAGGGTTACCAACTGTCGCGCATCTGGCGTGACACTCACGCTTCAGGACTCTCACGGTTACGCAAGAAATCTTGTGGCAAATCTATATTATTCCATTATAAATCTAAACTTACCAACATCAAAAGCATTAGGGCAGTTCGCCAACCCTACAGACTATTTGCAAGGTAACAAAACTGTTACTTTCATGTAAATGTGTGTGCAGACTTATCTTGAATTGAAAATCTCACGCCGGCCAGCTGACCAAAGTTGGCAACCCTGTAATCGGCTAGCTAGTTATGATCTTCTGACTCAGCACTCTCAGAAAAAAAGTACCACTTTGTACCATTGAAGGTACAGTTACTTGTCACTTAAGCTGTACCCTCAAGGGTCTGCCAATTTTACCCCAGCTCTAGGTAAATGTACCTTTTTAAGGTACAGAATTGGGCTCTGAGTAACATTTTTGTACCATTGTGGGTACATTAATGTTATTTGTACCTTGGGGAACAAAACTGCACCAGGGTGGTACCCTTTTTTGTAATAGCAAACTAGCTAGCTAATGTTAATATTATATGCAATCATATAAGCGATCATATCGTAGTGGAAAGAAAATGAAAGATTTTAAATCCCTGCAGAAAATGTACTTAAACTAACCAGTTTCTTCACTGCAAACAATAAAATGCCCGATGAGGATGCAGCACACTATATACACACAGCTGGTGCGTGTGTGTGTGTGTGTGTGTGTGTCAGTGACTTTTTGAGTGTCTCCCCAGAAAGAACAAACCCGCCCCTGATGTTAGGGGCTCATCACTGACTAAGATTCCTTCCTTGTTCTTCATTAATTTTCAGATGTGAAACAGGGGACTGTGCCCTAGGGTTACGCTATTCTTTTATTGCCTGCTATTGGGAAGGCAAAGCTGATTCTTGCTTCGTGAATAATTACACAAGTAAAATTCTGGTAATTCCACATGAAATGTGGATCCATTGCAGAATACACTCCAGTGCTGAAAAACTGACCCCCTTAATTTATCCTTATGATTTTTTACTTCTTAGCAGTTAACCCCACCCTGGTGTAGTTACTCCCACTAGCATGATGAAACATTTTTGGATGGAATTTATGAATTACAAAGAATTGTTACTGCGAGTCTGTGAGGGTGTAGTGAAATACATATAACATAGGCCTTTGCACAATTACACAAATATATACGGCAAAAAAACAATGAATACAGTAGCATTGTTAATTACGATCTCCATAAATACTGAAAATAATTATTAAACCATGTGAGCGGCATCAAGCTTGGTGCATTAATTAAATTACAGAATAATTTTAAAATTCCTCGCAATGTTATGCTAAATTACAGCATTAAGCACTGAAGTTCTTTTTATGTGTGAATTACGAGTTTTTGCCAATTTTTTTATTAAAGACACAGCATTGTGAAAGCTTTCTTTCATTAAAAGGCGGACAAAGAAAGAAAATTTTCAAAGGCTGTCGGCTTAGACTGGATAAATCATGATTTATTATTGTTACTGACAGCAACTAGAATTGTGGTGAAAACAACAGGTAATAGCGGATACGTCCAGAACGGTATAAAACACCAATGCTTTGTAATCCCAAAAAAAAGGTCACGACAAAAAATACTCAGGCATCTCATAAGCCCACCACAGTGAGCCACACACAGGGACCACAACAGCTCACCTCACTTTCACCATGACAACAAAAAGCGTGCCAAAGCAGAATGCAGTGGCAATCGTGTTAAAATGACATGCTTCACCCTTTTTCTGAATAGCTGTGCCACCTACAAGAAAGGCCACAGAAGACCAGGAGGGAAGCTACATTCAAGATTCCGAGGTGATCCTTGCCATTAGACACCAGGCTATTTGGGTGAGCTACTACTTCGTACGACATTGACAAAACAACAACATGCCCAGACTTGCACAGAATCAGTTTTCTGTCAAAACTTATGTAGCCACCTGGCAACTGGAAAGAAACATACTTAGGTTCTGCCCTTATATATAAATAAGGTTCTGCCTTGGTGACAATGATGTGATGAATTGCATCGAGTTTCTATCCATCCATCTACACCCCCTCCTCAGCTTGCAATGTTCCGACGAACCCATCGTAAATAGAAAATACCGTAAGTTGAATATGAATATGATATGATAAATCACTCAGAAAAAAATACTGTATGATACGATGTTAAACACTGTGCGAGATGTTTACACTTGTGATCACGACTGGAAGCGTGGCTATGTGAATGCTGCCATCATCTGGCATTAGCAGAAAGTATCGTGCGACAAACCGCTAGCCTGGGACCAGATCAAAATTCAAAGCTTGATGACTATTAAATGTACATCACTATTGCACCATCATAAAGTTGAAACATTATAAGTGAACCCATCATAAAGCAACAAGCATCTGTACCAATCTTCTGTCTTTCTGTCTTTTCCAGTACAGGGTCATGGTGGCCTTAATTTCCGTAGAAACCAGTTGTATCGATCCCAGAGCAATTCTGAGAAATGCAGGGTACCACCCTTACTGTGAACGACATGCTAGAGTAGCCATACTCATACACCCAAACATGTTCACTTTGTTATACACAAAGGGCGATTTATAGCCACTGACCGGCTCAAACCTAAAGTCCTTACTCTACCAGAGAACACCAAGAGTCACACAAATGCAAAGTAGAATGGAAAACTTCCACATATACACTGCCATGGAGTTGGGGCAAGAGTTGCACTCAAACCCTAGACTTATGATGCAACAATAGAGGGTTTGTACTCACTTGGGCAGCAGACACTTTCAGTAATTTTAATTTTCCTGATTGACATAAGGCTATGTGATAGGTGATCATGCAAGCGATGCAGCAAATGTGCCATCTTACTATATAATGTTCATAAATGTAAATATATATATACATATGGATATTATGGAGGGCTTTAAAATAAGGTCTTAAATGTGACATGCACGGGGCGTCCCACAAGTGGCACGCCGGTCACAGCGGAGTGCAGTCCACAGCGGGTCACTCTCTGCCACGTTGCACAAAATTGGCCCCCATTCTGACACGTCCCTTTCACTGCTCCACGGCGACGTCTCCTGTCGCCCGAGCACCTGCGGTGCCGTGGGCGGAACAGATCGAATAACGAACTCCTCCGAACACATTACAGCACTCAGTTGAGCCCACAGCCAGTGGGGCGACAAGATGTGGGTGTTTGACAGCACACGCTTTGGAAAAAGCTATGTGTCAGTCTTCTTCGCTGCCACCCAAACCGGCACCGGCATCCTGTCTTCAGGGCGAGACTTACTGCATGATGGGATATGATTAGCCACTCGCCATTGGTGTCAAGGTTTTTTTGTTTATTGTCAAACTTCAAATCACAGTCACATAAATGAAAACTGAATCAGTTCTGATGAATATAAGGGTTAATCTCAACTTGTGTGGCTTAGAATCAGCTGATTTTTATCCTTTTCTCTATAAGCATTTATACATCTGACAAGTCATTAAAACTTTTCTCACATGGAGTCAGTTAGATGGTCAGCTTTCCCAGATAAAGTCCTCTGAAAAAGTGAATTTCAAATACTGTGAAGCAGGAATCACGTACACTCTGACAGCACTGGGAAACATTTCTGTTCCAGTTTGTGTTTCATATCAGTGTATTGTGTTGTTTTGTAAATATATTTGGTAATGTGGCTTCTGTTTTCATCCAACTGCTCTAAAGAACCAAATCTCATCAAGCAAAAAAGATTCTTGTGAACGCCCAGACGGAACGGCTATTCCTGGTTTTTGACTGTACATAAACTCAATTACACTCAGAGCGAATACACAATAAAAATCCTGTACATTTCACATGACATGCAAATGGAAAGTATGTACTGCGAATGTCTAGAAAAAACAACAGCTTTGTTGATTTAGCTGTATGTGCTTTTTTATTTGTATAATCTGAATCCATTTCAAATGACAAACAATAGGTAAGGTACAGTATTCAATCATTAATCACTTCTCAAACTGGTTTTCATGGTGTCTCAATGAATTAGAAAGGTTAACCAAAAAAGCCCTCTTGAACTGCAAATAGCTGGACACACATTTTTTAAAGTACCTGTTGTTGCAAGGTGTGCAGTATTGGTTATCTCAAAGCCAGATGTTATACTGTAGTTCATGCTTAATATACAATTTTATTGTGAGTGCAGATGAAATCAGTGTCTCTAGCTTGTTCTTCCTTTTACAAAATGTGCTTTGCAAAAACAAATCTTTTATTCCATGGCACCGTGGATAATGCACCCCAGAGCTGGGGGCTCGAATCCCATCTCTGCTCTGAGTATGTGGAGTTTGCATACTTTTCCTGTGTCATGTGCAGTCCAAATGCATGCATTTCCTGTGTCATGTGCAGTCCAAATGCATGCATTTCCTGTGTCATGTGCAGTCCAAATGCATGCATTCAAGTTAATATGCCTGCCATGTGCCTATACTGCCTTTGTATGGTGCATACATGCCTTTGCTTCTAAAATCATTTTTGACAGATGAAACCATCATGCTAAGATTCCACTAAACTCTAATTTGCTATCTGGTAAACCAGATCCTTTCTGCGGTCACATTTGCATTTTGCCCACAATAAATTACTTCCTGATCTCCCTGAATCTTAACAGCTTCCAGGCAAAATAAATTGAAGCTGCGTAATATGGATCTCACTGGCGAGCCAAAAATGAAATTCACATATAATCGCATATAGTTCTCTACCATAATTGATCTAGATATTGAGATTTCTTGGAAAATAACATTCAAAGTGTTTCACCCAATTTACGTCATTGGAATTATTGCAAAATCTAGCAGAATCTCCTGGCCAGGACGGACGGACGGACGGACGGATGGCTGCATGCAAAACTCATTCAGTAGTATTTAAAATATTTTAAATGAATTATTTTAATCAGTCCTTCCTGTCCTAAGTAAAAAAATATTCAGTAGCTTGTTCCCTCGGTAACAAATGCATAAAAATATAGTTTAAAAAGTGCTAAATTATCAATTTGATTGACTGTAAAATTAATGAAACTAGTATATCATCACTCTTTTGCCATTCAAACGAACCAGAGAAATGTTCCTAGCATACAGAGTCTTTCTCCGCTTATCATTGTTTTTGGCCTATAAGCTTCATAAACAAGACTAACACGTTTATAAACCCTGAACTGCATTTGTTTTTTTGTTTTCGACGTTTTCCCCACCTAGCAGTCTTTTAGTGTAACCCAAGGATAAAAATGTGTGTGAATGCCCTGCAAATTACTGATATTACCTGTATCTGACATTATGCTCTAAGCTACAAACACACTTCATCATTATTGTTGTTGTTGTTGTTGTTGCAGAATATGGATAAATATAAATTCTGGCAGAGGAAAGTGTTCTGCGACGGAGGAGCCTGGAGCTTGTACCAGGAAGGACAGGTTATAAGGGAGTGAACACCCTGGACAGGGTGCTAGTCCATCACAGGACAAACACCCACATAATCATACATTATGGGCAATTTAACATTAACAATTCACCTTAACGGCACAATTTCGTGGAAAGTCAACACACACACACACACACACACACACACAACTTGATCCCATCACCCTGGAGGTGTGAAACCGCAGAGCTATCCACTGAGCCACTGTGCTACTTGTATGATATTTATATATAAATAATCTAATGAAATGTACAAGACAAGGATGAGATATAGCAGGAGTACAATGGGTTGTGAAGGACAAGAGTACAAGCTGTAGAAAATAATATAATAACTGTACAATAGCTTTCTTTTAGGTGGAAGCATCTCTTTAATGTTGATATGATATAATCACATCTATGGACATGGTACCGCTACTGAACTACTGAGAAAAATCTAAGTACATATATAACTTTATATAAGCAAACCCAGAGGAATTTATTATTCTTTGAAATGTGATGCATTGTTAGCCCAATCTTCCGATAACAAAAATTAGACCACAACTTACATATACTAGGAATGTGAAGTTAATTTTAATATATAGTGACTTTAAACTTTAATAAACTATTTTTACACCTATGCTGGAACTTTATTTGTACCTTTGCTAACATGTTCATTAGGCAGTGAATGTCCATTTTTATACATCAGCAATCACGTTCCCATAGAAACAGGAATTTGTGTTTCATTTGTAAAATCTACTTAACCGTTAGTTTCTACTAAGAGTGAAACACATTATGCTTAATTAATGCAGGCCTTTTTCCCCTATTGATATGTGAAAGTGTACATTCCAAGAATAAAAATCACAGACAGAAGATAGGCATTTCAGTGATAATGGCGTTATATGGCAATATATGAAGGAAGGACATTTTTTTTATAGTGTGTGAGAGCATTGCAGCCTGGTGGCATCAGAACATATAGGCAGTCACATAGTAAACATGTAGAACTTAACATAGTACCTAGCAGACTATGGCTGTCATATAAGATGTCAAAATACCCATGTAAACAAACCCAAGGTTTGTGCCTGTAATGTAGAATGTCAGCATACGAGGGCAGGCAAACAATTGTGTAACCTGCTTTTATCATTGGCTCATTGTGGGAGTATAGAGTGAGAAGTAACAGTGTGAAAGGGACTTCCAAGCAAAAAAAAAAAAAAATCACACCAATTCATACCATTTCAAATCAGCCCTTGTTTTCTAAAGCATTTCATCTGCTTACATCATCAAGCAACGCTACTTTCCAATAAGTGCTGGAATTCCATTAGAATTTCAATGGATTTCCCCTTCAGTCCACTGGTGGAGAAGATATTATTATTCCAGCTTCCAGCACCCCTCCTCTGTCTGCCCAGCCTCTTCAGCGATGGTGTCGTAACCTGGGGCCCTTCGCTGGCCTTTACCTCAAAGATGGCTGCTGTGTTTTAAGCCTGACACTGCCTTTCAACCCCATTTGAAGCTCATGATGGAGGAGGAGGTCACAGCTTTGCCCTTCTCCACCCCCTCTCTGGCTATTGCTGCATTCCATTTGAACTGGGAAGTCTGAATTTCCGAGTTCCTAGTCAGAATTTTCAACTGGAACGCCCCCTAAAGTCGGAATTTTGACTCGGAATGTCAGAGGAGCCTCTGCATCCCCAACCTCAGAATCCAAGATGGCCACGCCCTTTAGCCACATAAATTAAAGCTGCGGTTATATATTGTTTATTAGCACTTGTGCCTTATTTGTGCCTCGTTAACATGTGGACATGATGCTTTGGTGCTTGCATTTTCAAAATGCCACATAATGCAATGTTATCGACTTGTATTGCTAACAATGGCTAACAACAACCTGGCTAAACCTGGTTTTGATAAATGGCTTTCCGGCTTGTTGTCAGAGGTGGACATTTCAGGTCCAGAAAGTAAAACTCCAAACCAGGATTTTGTTTCAACCAACCAGTTGAGTACTCTGTGACTGTGATTCTTTATACTTAACTGGTTTGGATTTTTACTTTCTGGACCTGAAATGTCCGCCTCTGCTTGCTGTACTAGAATTCCTAGCTCCGACTTCCGAGGTAAATAGAAGATGGCGTTAATGCGAGTTCGGCAGTCAGGGAGGTGATAGTATGAAGCCATGGGGGGACAGTATCCCAAATCTCTGCTGTAGGTCTTTCAGATTCAGAATTTATGCGCAGTATGTTTTAGCATTAGACAACCATCATGTGTGGTCTAACATACTATGGGGGTGTCCTTTAGGACTGCTATTCCATTTTACATTTATTTATTTATCCAAAGCAACATACTTTCTTTTTTTTCCAGAAAGCAGGGTCTCTGGGGCAGTTGGGGGCTGGGGGTGAGGGTCCTACTGAGGGGCCCAACGGCGACACCACTCAACTGATCCAGCGACCTTCTGATCACAGACACAGCATCCTAACCTACCGACCCCCCCTCCATTAACACTCTCTGTGATCATAGTTCAGCAATCATAGCTCAATATTGTAACTTATCCTCATCAGATAGCATTGCCCAAGAAGGTCAAATCATACTGACTTCTGAAAAATTGAAAACAATGAACCACTTAAATGCAAGTTTCCTCCCGGCGTTTCTTAAACCCCTAAAGTGCATAATCTAATTTTAATTATAACATAAATGCCAATATTGAATGCCAATATGAAAGCTTTATGCCATAATATTTAATCCTGATGCCCTCCTCAATACAAAAATTGAAAATAGAGATGATTTTTTTTGATTAATTTAATTATGTAGCTGGACTGAAAACAAGTTAGAGAATGCAACTCAAATTGGGGAAACACGTAGATTTATAAATGTATTTTGTTTGCTTTACACTGGAAGACCATTTTTGGGGGATGCAGTTTGTGGATGCAATGGTCCAGTCTATAAGGTCTATGTCTGGCTGTCAGATTTTCAGCATAAAAAATAAATTGATCTCACCTTGCTGACATTGTCCTTGGTCTCTGTCTTCAGGTCTTGAAGTCCCAGAATCTTGTATTTGCTTCTGCCATTAGTTGTATGGTTGTCTGTGTGGCATGCTGCCAGCAGGGGGCAGTCACTGAGATTCAAGGGTTGCTCTTGCTGCTCTAGCACTTTGCCGTTGCTGTTGAGGGTGGAGCTGGAATGGTTTAGCCGTGTCGTCAGTGCGTGGTACGTGACGCCATCGTTACCATTGATGCTGTCTGCAGTTGAATCATCTGAAAGAAAAATAAAACGCTTGTCTGTTTATAGTGTTAACGCATAACCAGAAACACTGCTATGACATCGTGTTTCTTATAGATCGGCATTTCTTTTTGTGTCATTTTACTTTTGCCTTTTCTTTACAGAGAATAAAAAGGTTATTAAAACATGACCCAGGAGATGAATAAAATACTGTCAAAGCAAGTAATGATGAAATACAGTTACAATAGACTAAATGGGACGTAAATGTTAAACTAATAAAAATTGTACCGGAAACCGAATGAAATGCAGAACAATACGCAAACTGGCATTTTATAGAGCAGAGCAACCAATTTTTGGTTTACGTAACGACAGAGGCTCCGCAGGAAGGCAGCCGGAAGTGAGATGGCTGGGTCACAACACAGGCTGGTAAGTATGTAATAGGCTGTAAGCGATGGATTGAGACAGGACAGGTGAATTTACTGCAGGAGGCATCATTCGGGCGTGAGGAGTAAAAGGTCATTTGAAATTCCACTCCAGAGAAGCAGAATCCTTTGCACGGCCCACAGTGAAAAGGCCGTCTTCCCTGAGCCAGGGCTACCCTTTTATCAGTACCCAGGGATTAGCTCGACTACCCTAAACTCTCCCTGTTGAACAGTGTGAGCTAATCTTCCTGTGTGAAGCAAGGATGGTGTTGCTATGGAAACAGAGCCCATTCTGGCAGCCTTGCCGCAGACATGAACCGCAGAAGTGACAGAGAAACACGCACTGGCCTTCCGCTCAACAAAGGGCTAGATCGTCTGCGACTCTACCCGCTTATTAGGGATAGACACAGCTAGTGGGCTCTTCTCGGAGATGCCATTGGTAAGGTTTAGGTTAAAGATCACCGTGGCAGCTAACGAGGCTGCCTCAAAGCATGTGACACCCCTTCTGCTCCCTGGCGCCCCTCCCCCTCTCTATTTTCGTACGGAGCAGCCGTAAAACCATTACCTCTGCAAGACCATCCTGCCTCTGCCACCATATCATGCTGTAAACAAGCATTTAAAGACCCGGCGCACCAAAATCCTCTGGTCTTGCTAATATTACAAGAACATCTGGTTATAATAATAATTACACATCGACAGTGGGAAGAGCACATGTTTGTAAAATAGGTGGTTAAATGCAAATGCAGATACTACACAGATGATGGTCTTCACGGCGTGTGGTTTTATAGCACCTCCTTAGCCTACGACCTGCAGCGGAACTGATAACACCTATTTTGGGCCCCCCCATAACACAGGCACCATCCACCATGGTACCACCCACATTAGTACCCTTCACCCTTAACCCACACCACTTCCTCTCCCTGGCTGCGCCCAAGCAGAACTACCATTGTTTCCTTGGCAGAACGCTGCACATCCGAGCTACATTCGTGTCCCCGACGCTCTGCCCTGCAGCAGCATCCATGCTCTCCGTCTCCATGGTAATTCCCCTCTCCGTTCATCTGGGATTAATGCTCTCCTGTCAGGCAGCCAGTTAGCTTCCCAGGAAGCCAGTTTGAGGGGGCTGCCTTTGGAGCAGAGCGCTGGAGCCTGAGCATGGGGGCTGGGAGCGAGTATGCAGGCGGGGTGTGGGGCGGGGGGGGGGTTTGGTATGGAAGCTGGCTAAGGTGAGGGCTGGGGGCTTCAGACCTGGTTGTATGATCTGAGAATAGAGTCAATTTGAAGATACTGAAGTAAGGATGGGGGATTTGGCATGCAAAGGAGCCAAGAAAGTGACTCAGCAGAGTATGCAGTTGAGAAATGACTGATATAGAATAAGAATCTGGGAAAATGTAAAAAAAGCAAAGAGGTCAGTCTTTTGCCTGTGGCAGAGCAGAGCTAGAATCTCACCAATCTGGACTATTGCAATTAATCAAACCTATCGCTGTGAGGCGTGAATGGAGGAGGAGGCGGAAATCACCGAGCATCCAGAATATGCCGGATAACCACATCGATCCGGGTTTGGTATCACCGAGCATCCGGAATATGCCGGATAACCACATCGATCCGGGTTTGGTATCACCGAGCATCCGGAATATGCCGGATAACCACATCGATCCGGGTTTGGTATCACCGAGCATCCACAACCACATCCACTGGTGTTATACATTGACAAGCATGCAGAATATGCTGGATAACCACATCAGTTAGGGTTTGGTATCGCCAAATATCCAGAAAATGCCAAATAACCACATTGATTGTGATTAAGCATCACCAAGCATCCAGAATGTACTGGCTAACCACATCAAATGGGGTTTGGCATCCCCAAACATCCAGAATATGCCAGATAACCACATCGATTCGAATTTGGCATCACCAAGCATCCAGAATATGCCGGATAACCACATCGATTCGGGTTTGGTATCACCGAGCATCCAGAATATGCCGGATAACCACATCGATTCGGGTTTGGTATCACCGAGCATCCGGAATATGCCGGATAACCACATCGATCCGGGTTTGGTATCACCGAGCATCCAGAATATGACTGATAACCACATCGATTAGGGTTTGGTATCACCGAGCATCCAGAATATGACTGATAACCACATCGATTCGGGTTTGGTATCACCGAGCATCCGGAATATGCCGGATAACCACATCGATCCGGGTTTGGT
>JAODKC010000082.1:9422275-9436381 GCA_026777985.1 Mormyrops attenuatus
GGTTATGGTTAGGGCAGGGTGGGGGTTAAGGTTGTCATAGTTAGCGTTAGCATTTTTCCCATAGAAGTGAATGAGTGGTCCCCATAAGGATAGGTATACCCTACGTGTGTGTGTGTGTGTGTGTGTGTGTGTGTGTGTGTGTGTGTGTGTGTAATCTCTTGTATAAATCTGTATTACTTCATAATTTGAACAGAAACGTAAAACACAGTGATGTCCACCTCTGTGCTCTGCTCCTTCTGCATTCAGATGCATCCTCTTCTGGCACTCGGAACAGCTCATGAGAAAGCGGGTGACCGCTTCACGGGGCAGGAAGGCGTAGGTCTCTGAAATCTGATAGGAGACCCTCTGTCACGCGGTGCAGCCCCATTTCACAGTGACACACACCGCACGGTCATCATGAGAGCAGTGGCTTAGCCTTAGCACCATTTACAGTTCTTATAGCATTGAAGTTAAAAACGAAAGAGGAGAAGGATACTAAGAACATGGCAAACACACAGTGAACAGTGTGTGGATGACAGTGGAGTGATTCATGAAGAACTCATTAAAGTTATACTGATAAACCGGTTCGGGCCGGTTATATGTAAAGTGCTTTGTAACATTGACTGTTGTTAAAAATATAAAAATAAAAATAAATAAAATTGAAACTGAAACTGGACAGCATAAGCAACCTGAAAGCCACTATCAATAGTCAAACATCCTAATCTGTCAGGAAAAAATGGGCACAGTTATTACTGAACAGACGTGGTTGAGATCCGCCCAGTAAGACATGTGGCTGTTTTCTCCTAACGGGGCTACAAAGATTCATTTTCCTGCATGTGCATCATAGTAAATTTCAAAGTTTGACATTTTAGTTTTTATAAAACGTAGGATATGTGTTCATATCTTTTTCAGGGTAGGTTACTACATTGGCTGTGAGGCTAGGAATCTGCGCCAACAATGCAAAGGTTGCTGGTTTGAATCCCCTGAATGCCAGGAACGATCCTACTCCATTGGGCCCTTGAGCAAGGCTCTTAACCTGCAATTACTTCATCCTGGGTATGATGTTAATCTACATCCAGTCCTATAAGGAGGTCCTCCAACTCACAATGAAAATTTGGGGGTCAGTTGCAGGATTGGCACCCCAGCCACTGGAAAAAACTTACATTCCATTCCATTTGGACTAGTGTGATGCTGAGGTATCACCAACTGGATGACACTACACATGGGTATTCAACCCTGAGATGGTTTGTTGTGTGGTGGGTGCGGCAATGCACTATAATCAGCGTGCACTCCTTACCTTACCACATAGGAGCCTCAATAATTGGTCTGAAACAGCTTGTGAACTAAAATGTAGAGTAAGATTTAAAAAACACCAACTGTTCTCCATGCTGGAAGCATATTAATCCATTTTCAGTCACTGTTCTGTAATTTCCAGAAGATCTGATGAATTTCATATATTACTTTATTAATTCAATAATTGTCCACAGCTGGAGATATAACAGATACACAACGTAAAGATTTTTCTATCTATGCGCCTGACAGCACACTGTCTATCACACATATAAATACACCTCCAAGTAAAAAAAAAGATCATAATTAATAAATACTCTTTAAATAACATTATTATTTAATATGTTAAGGTACACAAAATTTTCATGTACCAATTTTGTAATACATTTCTTTTCCTCCATGCAATAAATAATGTAAATTATGTCATTATGTTATGACATTATCAGACACTAGAGAATTGAAATATTTTTCTTTTTTTGGCATTTTTTTTTACTTTTTTTACTTTATTAATAAAGTTCTATTTAGTGCCAGTTTCATGTCTTGGCAAAACTGTTCTGGGTATATTGCATTAAGCTTAGACCTAATATGCCCTCCAGAATGGAATATGGGTTTCATGCAGAAAATGTTTTATACCAAATAGCATTATTTTGTCCTGTGAATAACTGAGTGTTGATACAGACAATAGGGGTAAACCTTGAATACATGAACTAATGCTGTAATGTTGTATGCCAGCAAAGTCAACAGCAGAAATCTTAAAACTTTTTTGCAAATCTTGTTTCCTTTGGCATGGATATTTGTTCGTCTGGAATGCATACGTCAACTTAGCTGGAATGAAACCAGTGAGATGGGTCATTAAAAACCTGTATAACTACATGAAAACTGGTAGCTAAGGTGAGACCTCCTTAAACTTGATAATCAGGGTGGGGGCAGTGGCGACAGATTATTCTTAATTCACATCATCATTTTGTCAGATTTGAGCACATGGCATCCCATGAGATTGGCATTTGACCTTTGTAAACTGTGACACCTATGGGAATGAACCGTCAATAATGAGTAAAAAGTATTTTGATTCTGATTTTGATTCCTGGCTGAAGTTTTCTAAAGATTTTACAGATTGGAAAAACAAACAAAAAAAATAAAACGAAGACTCTGATTTTTGGAATTCATCATCCTTTAGCCCTCATAATTATTTTAAAATAAATTTACCACTATATACTTTTCGCATTTTATGTTTCACTGTTATAAAAATGCATGACATGTTTTCTGTTCAATGAAAATGCACAATTCAAATACCTACGGCAAAATGCTGACATGAATGCATCCACAATTATAAACGAATTACATGTTATTGGAAGACAGGAAACCCTCAGAGAATCCCGTGTAATGCTGTTCAGCATGTGGTGCGTGCCATTGCTCAGCTGTTCAAACACTTCAGCAGACATTGATGGAGCTGAACCCTCTGTTCACCCAGAAAAACAGATTCATGCTCTGGAGCATTTTCCTCTACTCTCAGCCATAGGGTTCTGTTTAGGCCAAAATGGGCTTCATGGTTGATTTTGTAGTAGCAGCAGGACGCGCCCAAGCAGCTGTCAGCAGTGAAGACTGTGCCGTGCTCAACAAAAAGTAATTTAGCATGAACGCATCTAGAACGTTTAAAGTTTAACCAATGAAATGCGTCACTCTGCTTTTCTATTTATGAGCTATTCAGAAACAGCCAGAGTTTAACTCTCTCTAGACTTCGAAAAGAGTTTAGTACTATCTGTAGACTTCCTAAAGAAGCTAGAACAGACTTGCTCTGAATGCTGTCCACTCACAAATGTCACTCACATACTGTACTGTGGGCTCCGTCTTGTTCTCTGAAACTCTACCAAGAAGTGATAAAAAACAAGCTGAACTCGTTTTAACTTGTTTTTACAGCTTCTTTAAACTCTAGTTCACTTATTCATTAGTCAACTCTCTAAAGACTCAGCATATAAATATAGCAATAAGGTATGTATAACCCATTCAATACATTTTTCCTTTTCGGATAAATAAAGCACATAAATTGTTGATAGAATACGTTTAATGTGTCTTGAATTAATTGTAAGTTACTAAAATACTACGCTTAAAATTCTACTTGTTAAAAATGTTTTCTTAATTTCTGCTAAACTACTCTTCTGTTTCTAATGAGTATTACTATTTAAGTGGTCTTCGGGTTTGACCTTAATAGGACTTCTTTTGCTCCAATTCTGCTCCAGCTGGGCACCAATAATTGGAGCATTTTCAGTCCAGTTCTGTGCAAATGCTCCAATTATTGATACCCATCTGGCTTTGATTAAACTCACAGTGATAAAAAAGCCAGCTGGGGACTCCTAATTCTTTGGTATCACTAACAGACTTCTGGGAATTAAATAATGCATTATAAGTAAAGTAAAAAGTTATTTCACATATTATACATTTCCCTCAAGATTTTGTCTGGCATAATACTTCTTACCATCATCATCATTATTATTATTATTATTATTATTAGTTACATTTATATAGTGCCTTTTGATACATGATTTGAGTAAAATCTTTTGAGTAAAATATTTTTCTTCCATCCATCCATCCATCCATTTTCTGTAGGCACTTGTCCTATTCAGGGTTTTGGGGGGGTCCGGAGCCTATCCCGGAGGCTACAGGTACATGGCAGGGAACAACACAGAATGGGCTGCCAAGCCTTCTCAGATAATATTTTTCTTCTGTAGGCTGGTTGTTTTTTCTTGAAGAAATTTTACAGAATTTCTACAGAACTACCTGTTTACATTTTATGATAGAAGTGCCCTACTTTATGTGTGATGCTACAACTCATCTTAATGTAACAAATTATTAATATCTATCCAGAAAGAAGCTCTTACTTTGGGTAGATTACTTTATTTCTTTGTTTAATGTAAAAAGTTACATTGGGCACCTTAGGGTAGAACCTGTTGTTTTAAAGTCCACTACATTCATTAATGAAATATAGAGGTTCAAAGTCCTTGGCATCCTCAGTGTATCTGTGGCTCTTTTGAAAACCACTCAGAGGCAAAACAAAGGTCCATGTGAATACAGGTGGATGAACCAGATAGTCAGTTTTACAAGGTGTTTCTTCATGGTATATGGCAATATCTGTGGGCAGCAGTGCCATTCAGAACAATGAAGCTCAAATGTGCAACCTTGTGTTCTTTCAATTTGATTTGACATTATGTGGTCTCTAAACATTATTATACAACAGTTAGTTCTGACCAAGAAATCTAAGTGAACAAGAGGTGTTCTGGGAGTATGTTTATCAGAGTATAATATAACCGAACTCAGACGTTTCACATCAGCTATATCACTCTGCTTTATAGGTGTATTTAAAAACCGTTTTATATCCCTCAATTCCACCAACACAGAGCCGGTGCTGGGCTGGCTCTTCGGCCTTGTCCACACGTGCATGGGTATTTTTAAAAACGTAGATTTTTCTATGCGTTTTGGTCTTTCGTCCACACACAAACTGTGTTTTACGTCAATGAAAATGGAGCTTTGTAAAACCCCGTCCTGGGTGAAGTTTTTCAGAAACTCCATTTTCAGTGTCGACGTGTAGACAGGGAAAATTGACGTTTTGGCTTGTAACGTCAGATGTGCGCTACTTATTTGACAATAGAGTGTGTGCCGTTCACTGTTTACATTAGCCGTGTTTAGATAGTTTTTGTAGCCTAGCAGAACTGGTAATAAGGCTTCTGATTGGCCAACATGGCTTTCCGGTTAGAGTTATATCCCCGCCTGTTGATTTGGCACGCTCTTCACAGCATATTCTAGTATTTTCACGTAGACAGATTTTTTTTTTTAATAACGGAGGAGGAAAAACATTGTTTTTAAAAATACCAACATAAGGCACTAGTCCAGGAGTGTCAAACTCCAGTCCTGGACGGCTGGAACCCTGCACAGTTTTTGGTTTACCGTCATTTAACACACCTGATTCACCTCCTTGTGCTAATTACCACACAGCTCTTGAGCTGAATCATTTGTGGGGGAACAGGGAAAGAAATAAGCCACACAGGGCTCCGGCCCTCCAGGACTGCAGTTTGACACCCCTGCCTTAGTCGGTGCCTTTTAAGAACCTGCTGGCGTTTCCACCTGTTTCAAAAATGAAAAGTGAGAGTAAAGTAAAGGTTCGTGTGTATTCCGTTTTGTTGGATTTATTTTGATCTGTTTTTATAAGCTGCTGAACTGAAAAAATGTTTCCAGAGTATGACTGGTCTCTATTGCTTGTATCCACTTTTTTTCTCCTTAAAGGCTCCCCGTCTGTGTGTGTTTATTCTTTATTTTCGCTCGTTATTTTACCGATCTTTTACTGATCTTTTCTGCCCGCCTCATGATCTCTAAACCACTCGAGAGCCAAACTATTTTATTTATTAGACCCCCCTGGTCACTATGGGCCCCTACGCTGCAGCCTAGGCAAGCCTGTTCATTAATCTGTCCTAGCGGAACTACATACTTATATAGACGACTTCATTTGTCTTCTTATGAAGACTGGAGTTCAGTTATTATTTGTTTAAATTTGTATATGATTTGTAAGTAAAATGATATTATATACAACAGTTAATTCTGACCAATAAATCTGATTGGACAATGGGTGTTGTTTGAGTGCAGTTATCAGAGTATAACCGAACTGGGACATTTACATCAGCTGTATTATTCTGCTTTACAGGTGTATCTAAAAACCATTACATATGCCTCATTTCCACCAACACTGAGCTGGTGCTGGGCTGCTTCTCGCATGGTTCCTGTTGAGAACCCGGCCGCGTTTCTATCGGTTTCAAAAATGAACGTTAGACGTGAGAGTAAAGTATAGGTTCATATGCATTCCGTTTTGTTGGATTTATTTTGATCTGTTTCGGATTTAAAGTTTTTTTAAGCTGTCGAACCGGAAAAAAAAATTCTAAGTATGATTTGTTGCGCTTTGTTCTATTGCCTGTATCCACTTTTGCCTCCGTAAAGGCCTCCCGACTGTGTGTGAGTGAGTTTATTCTCGCTTGCTGTTTTACCGCAGTCGTTTTAAGGATCACGCAATAAGTCAATCTGCTAAAAACTGAAGTTTGCAGCCTGCCTGATGATCTTTTCGCCATTCCGGCGCCACAGTAATTTATTTATTAGACCTGCGGTGTGGTTTTAATTTTCAATGCCAAGTTATTCCACTAATAAGTTGGCTAGCTGTTTCACTGCTCTCACCGGCGACATTAGACAAGAATAAATTGGTTACACACTGAATTTTCCGGGTATGCGGAAGGTTTAGACGTGATATTCCGTCTCATTTCGAAGACGTTAGGGGAAGTATTTTTGTCGGAGGCTCGTAAATGTTTAAATAAATAAACAAAATATGCTGTATCTTATTACTGTTACCTTAAAAATGCTACTCGATGAACTGTTGTATAAAAGCAATAACATACTCGTGCAGTTGTATCCAGCCCCCCCCCCATTGGGCTTTTTATTTATCAATTCTTTTATCATTATTTTAAAACCGTTAGAACAATTCTAAATGTATTTCTTTTTCGGGTGTCTTTTTATACTGCTGTGTATTTTCTGATATGCGTACGCAAGGTGTTACTGAGTCGGTCTTTATCAAAAATCCATGGAGGAAAACATTCTAATGGTAAGAACTTGTGTTATATTCTTTTAGAATGTGCCCCTCTCTGTAAAGTCATCTATAATCCTATCTTGGATAAATGAGTGCACATTGTGGATGCAGTTAACACGCACTGGATAAGAATGTAATGTTTTAAGTTCACCGCTATTGAGATGTGTTTTTTCAATGAGCTCTAGGTTGAGCTATTGATGCTGTATATGGCTGATGTGAATGTCTTAACACAGCGTCTCATTCTCATTGACTTTGTGGACATTATTATTTAGTCACTAAAAATAGTTTTATAGTTAATCATTGTATCGTTTCGGGGAGTGGGGGTAGAAGACGGGCCCCTGAACTCGTGAATCTGCCACTGATGATATGTGACACAATTTTGCCGTGTAACTGACACACGTAATCCGCGTGGTTGTAAAACTGTCTCTTACTGCTTTGTACGTCCTCTTCTGGCCGGCGTGCTTCCGGGTTTTCTCGCCACTGGTTCCGTTCTCTACATGCATGGAGTAAATGATGTCGAAGAAGTCCTCCACTACAGCTACCTGTCGCAAGGACACCTTCTCATCCATTCCAACAGCATCCTATGAAAAGAAGAGCAATGTTTACTTTTAATTTGTATTCAATTTTGAACACTCTGTTCTGAAATACTCATTTTCTCATTTGAACTTAAAATCCAGATAAACGGCTGCACGAAATCAGGTTAAAGATTCAAGCATCGAACCATCTGCTATGTAGAATAGCTGGCTGCTGTACACAAAACATTTATCAACTTGTTGACCAGCGGAAAATGAATCTATTGTAATGACATTTTATATTCAATAATAGGATTTATAGTTACTAAGCTTTGAAAACACAAATACATAAAAAAAAAAAGTACACGGATAGGTTAGTCTCATTGTTTCAAGATCACTTCGAGTTTAAATTTCAGACAATATGACTTGAATCAGCTGACTAAAATGTCCCCTTCCCACAAACAAACCTGTGGATCGTCTGAGGATCATCTGATATACTACAGTGTTATGTCTACATCATAAAGAATGACTCAATTACCATATTTCCCCTTTTGGCTTCTCTGTCTCTTACTGTCTGTTTTCACACAGTGCTTACTTCATCAAGTATAAAAACTAAAGACTGGTGTTTGTGGGGGGGGAAATAAAATCTTAATATGTTATTCTTCTTGAAGATTTGCATTAATTAAATCAGCATTATGTTATTAAGATAAAAAGCTGGTTTTAAACCTATATGCTGTTTGTTTGGGATCAGAAGGTTGTTAGTATGGAGGACGTGCTAGTTTTCAGGCACTGATTTTTTAAGTGAATCAAAACCTGTTGAACTTTCAGGTGTCTATGTTTTTAGACAATGAATGGATCAACTGATGGATATTTATCAGTGTATTACATTAAAATAATATATTCTGATCTTATTCTCTGGTGTGGGCAGTTAGCCAGAAACAAAATCCGATGAATGAACGGATGGATCAGTATTTAAATGTTGCTGTTCTTTTACTCAAAGGTAAAAACCTCCTCTTGTTTTTATAGTCATGTACTGTTCACTCAGTGTCTCATTATAAGAAATTATGACAGCCCTATGCGCCATATTTCCCAGAAATTTCAGTCATTGCTTATAGCTCCTGTCAAACTAGCTGTTAAATAAGATGTATCCCTTCAATGACAGATATTTTTAACAGCATTTATCTGTATTTTTGTTTTTTCGACAGACACGTCACATTGATATCATTAATAAACAAACAAGACTCTATGATCACTTTCTGGGTGTGTGTATGTCTGTGTGCATGTAAGTGCCCTGTAATAGACTGGCATCCCGTCCAGCATATACCCCACTCCTATGCCCTGTAATGGACTGGCATCCTATCCTGCATTTACCTGAGCCCTGTGCCCTGTAATAGACTGGCATCCCGTCCAGCATATACCCCACTCCTATTCCCTGTAATACACTCTCAGAAAAAAGGGTACACATTTGTACCTTTGCTTGTCACTGGGGCTGTACCCTCAAGGGTCTGCCAATTGTGCCCTTAGCTGTAGGTAATTGTGGATGGCATCCCATCCTGCTTGTGCCCCAGTCCTGTGCCCTGTAATGGACTAACATCCCATCCTGCTTGTGCCCCAGTCCTGTGCCCTGAAATGTACTGGCATCCCATCCAGCATGTGCCCCAGCCCTGTGCCCTGAAATGTACTGGCATCCCATTCTGCATGTGCCCCAGCCTTGTGCCTTGTAATGGATTGGCATCCAGTCCAGCATCTGCGCTTGCCCTGTGCCCAGTAATAGACTGGCACCTAGGGCAGCATTTGCCCTTGCCGTATGTCATCTGCACTTGTCTTCAGGCCATACCCAGAACAAGCTAAGCAGTTAGAAGATGAACAAACGGAACCTCACGCTTGCCATTTCGCACCTGAAGAGTTCGGGGTTTGATAACCCCCGCCCCGCCACCCCCCCATGTGTATGTGGTATGTGTGAACCTGGGGCAAGCACTCACCATCTCCACCATGTCCCTCAACATGACCCTGTACTGGATAAACATTTGGAAGATGGATAATCATACGTTTCAACTTTTTATTAATATTCTACCTATGCCACAGTGATAAGTTAATTTGCATTTTAATACCTTTAATTACTTTTGTTTCCAACATGAGTGTTTCCACACACCGCACTGCATCTCAGCAGAGCAGGACGGCCTGCAGCTAGGCAGTCTTTACACTGGACTGCTCTGGTGCAGATCGCAGCAACCCGGGACGAAGGGTCTCTTGGACAATTTCATGCAAATCAGGAACCAGGAAAAGGAGCATAAATATGAGGCCACAGAACCTTACTAGAGTGTGAATTAACAGTCTAATAACACACTTAATTAGCCATTAACACTGTGTATCTGCTGTATTGATTGTCTTCCGGGTATAATTATTATCCATGCATTAGGAAGCCAGTTCATCTTTATCATTACTTAGGAAACCTGTAAGATGACACATGGCAGCAGTAATAACTCAGAGTCACCCCCTGTGAGTTTAAAATTGCATTGTTTGGCACATTGTTGTTTTTCTTAATCTTTTGTTTGTCTTTAATTTTCGTTACTCTTTCATTTAAGAAAAATTCTGTCATTGTTTTTTAATATTGTTTTTTTTTCCCCGGCTTGCTTTGTCATCTGTCATGCTGATGATATTTAGTGTCTAACAATTATAGTTTGCCTACTGAACAAAGGACTTTGAGGTTTAACTTTATGGGGGTGGTGAAGGTCTCATTCAGTGTTATGTAGATGATGTGCACCTTTATGTAAATACTGGTAGATTTATTTGGCTTGCAACAATTTTAAAGATACTTTGAAATTACATTCGCATTAATTGAAAATGAAGACAGTTACTCAGAAACCATACTATTTTTGATATAATTTTAAAAACTTTTTGAAAAACAAAAAATCTTTGTTGCATTGTAGATCAAACTCAAATTGAATAACAATGTTTTACCAATGGCTCGAAATATACAGTATAATATAGAAAATATATACCAAAGATACAGAAGTATAGTCTAATCACCTCCCTAAAGGCTTTCTGAAAATAAAAAAGCTTGTTTTTTCCAACTCATAAGGCCTTGTCCAAGTTACCTTTAATATGCTTTAAAAATGCAAAATTTCATTACAGTTTCTCTCCAGTCACATTTTCCCGGTAAACAGAATACTTTTCACTGAATATTAATAAACTTAAAATACAGTCCTCCCCTTAAAGGCCACCTCTAAGTGTCCCTTGTGAACCTGAATGACACAGTTTGCACAGATATTGGTTAAACGCTATTCACTGCTAGGAATTCTATATCTGTGACAGCTAACTGCAGGAGCTCTACTAATTATTATTGGTTATTATATTTTTATAATCATATTTAAGATGTGCTCAGCAAATTATGAACTTTTTCCCAGCATTGTGTAAAAACTGTATATATCGATTAAAAATGCTATTTGATTGTATATATTTTTATTTAATGGCAATCTGCTGTGTTATTGTGAGGGAATGACCCACTGACTGGTTTAATTTCTGTAATAAGAGGAAAGCCTTTGGTTTTCCGTGGGTCAGACACTTAGAAGAGAACGATTTAATGAGATTTTTTGCAGGAAAAACCAAAACATAAAATGGGCTCAAGGCCACTATTTAAGGGCATCAAATAAAAAATATTTATAAACCAAACAAGGGGAATACCAAGATTGGTCCCCCCCCCCCCAGCATAGACAGCCATACCCCTCACCAGGGTTTCCAAGGCCCAGAACACTGCTTTGTCCCATCGACACAGCTGACCCTATAAATGCCCTAACCAGCCAATTAGCTCAACCGGGACCAGCTGGGTCTCCTTAATTGGAGTCCCGTAGCCATGGGACCGGCGATCAGTCGCCATGGAGACTCCAAAGTGCCAAGCCCTTCCTTGTGCCATTACTGTTTATGGTGCTGATTCATCAAAATTGCAGGTAATTACAAAGTAACATCATTCTTATTACATTACATACATACAAAAATACATACACACACATATATATATATATATATACACACACACTTATATATGTATCCTGCACACTGTTTTACTGTTTGAAATAAATATGCATATAGCATATATTTTTCATAAAGCCTTCTATCTTTATTAACTGCTCTTCATATCACACCTAGCAGTTAAACCTAGATGTTCGAAGTAAATTCACGTAGTAGCCCCATCCGGCAGTTGGAGGAATGTGGAAGGAATATCAATCAATAGATATTGCAGGTCACTTTGTTACACTGCAGCGACTCCATGCACTGCAACACAGGACATCCTGTGCGTGCGACAGTGTACCTTCAGCAGTTCGTACAAAATCCCAGGGACAGTGACCATGTTTTACGGAAAAAAAACTTTATAATTTAATAACATAGTCTCTACAGAAAATTTTATTTTACTCGGATTCTAGCCAATAGTTATTAAAGTAACACTACTGTAGCAGTCATGTGAATAATCTCCTTAAGAACTCATTGCAGAAACTTAATTTAGGCCACTTGAGGTCTTGAATAATCCCTGTAGCCCTAATATGGATTTTTATTATTATGGATTGATATGTATTTTAATATTTAATTTTTAATGTTTATATTTTCAAATTCTATATATGTTTCGTATAAATTCTGTTATATTTAATATTAATTCTATATGTGTTTTGTATAAGTTCTATTCTTATATTTTATTGTCCATGGTTGTGAAGAAATGTAATGCACACATCACTATAAAGGTGGAGTGTGTTAAAGAATATGGAGAAATGTCGGTCGGGTAAAGATGTGGGACAGTTTTTTGACTACTACATTTCTTAAGTATTTTTTCGTTTGCATACCTTATGGATGTTATTCTCAAGTATGTTTTGTTCATGGAATTAAAGAAATAGTTTCTTAAGTTGTTGGATTGGAAGTACATGAAAAACTACACCACTGGTTTACCTGGCCATGGCATTAACAATGGCTGGAAAGGCGATATATTGAACATTACTAAGAATGACCTAATTCACCATGCAAAGGCGTATAAAACCTCTTTCAAATGGAAAAATCACCTAATTGGTATGACATAAATCCAAAATGACAATAAGGACACCCCTAGGTGGTATACCTGCTATTTAGTCTATAAAATATTTCATCTATTATAAGTGATTTAAAAAATTTAAATTTCTAATACAGGGAAGTATTACAGCAAATAGAACTATTGAAGTTTCATGGCAGAATTTCCTGCAATATTCTGTGGTTTGGAACCCAGGTAACTACTATTACCCGGCACTCTGCTCCTGATTGGCTGGTCCTTTCCACTCCCACCATGACTGATAGCAGATAGGCATTATACAACACTGTCTTACCGGCCAACTGCCTTAATTTTCCTCTCCAGCCAATGAAATATGAGCCCAAAAGACACATTAGCAGCAAAAAAACGGCATGCTGACTAATTAACGGCATTAACGTTCAGTATGCTTGATTGATCAATGTTTAATTGTGCTTGATTAAAGTACTTTACATTTCGGAAGTTATTCTCATGTGAGCGAATACAGTATATCTGCTTTAATGAGTGAATTGTAATACTTGTGTGCTATGTCTGAATTCATAACACCATGCAACAACATAGTGGATTATGATGTAAAGACCAAAGCAGGAACATTATGAAAGCATTGCAAGGACCTTCCAATAAAAATGTAATTCAAAACTGTGCTCAAACATATTCAGAATATTACTATTATTTGTTCAGTTAGTAATAAAAATCGGATAACCTTGTACATCTAGACTCCTAGTAACACGCATTAAACTGCAAAAACTGAATTTATACACCACAGCCATTCATTTGTCCATCCTGCTTCTAACAACTTATGCTGCTCAGGGTTAGGGAAAATACAAACATTTAAAAATTTAAATAATATTTTAGCCATTTAACCCTACGGGACACTGCTCTGTTGTTATATTTGCTGGAAAATTTGACTTTCACGAGTTGTGAAAACATGCCACGATCCTGTAGTGAATTAGCAGTTGGGAGATGGATGGATGGATGGATGGATGGTATATAAAAGACTATGAGGTAGTATTAGAAACAGAGCATTCTGTATGAAAGCATGGCTCGTCTGACACGCATCCCCCACCTGTTCATTGGTAATTAGCTCAGCGGCCTTGAGGGAGAGCATTTTTCCTGATTACCTAATTAAATCCTGATCAAGACAGGCACAGCCTATAAATCTCATTTCCTATCTTTCGTATTCTCAACCGTTGCTGGACAGACTGCAAGATTATCAGTGGCTCTCATAATATTAATATTCATAAGGAAAAACAAAAGGTTCCTCCAGACGAGCTGAAACAGTTTATCTCAGTCTTCCTGCTTCATGTGCCCCAAATCTGCTCTGGCTATCTGGCTCTGTGAAAGGAGCCTGCAATAAGTGCAGCGTAATTACACCCTTTATTTCCAATCTACTGCGTGGTGCTGCTTATGCCACACGAGCTGTAATCCTCTCTGGTGCCTCCATCCCTAGTGAAGCTACTGGTTTGGAACACAGACGGCAGGCAGGTATAATAAACTGTCTCCATGGCAACCCAGAGCAAATTCCCAGCCTGGTGCTCCAGAGCTTGGCTGGTCCTAGAGAGGAGGAGAGAAGCTGAGGGCAGGCACGATCTGGCACCGAGATCTGTGTCGATGGGGTTGGGGGGGGAGGTGATATGGGGAGGTGGGGTGGGGGACGGCAGGTG
>JAODKC010000082.1:9436391-9463550 GCA_026777985.1 Mormyrops attenuatus
CCCGCCGCGCCGCGCCCGGGCGGGGGGGGGGGGGGGGGGGGGGGGCGCGGTCGTTGGGGGGGGGGGGGGGGGGGCACGGCAGGTGCCAGTCGGTTCCAGAAATTAAGCTTGAACATGGGGAGCAGAGGTCAGCGAGCAGGATCCGGAATCCAGTTCTGGGGCGGGGGTTGGTCTTTGGTCTGATGCAACTACCTTCTGTTATCTATCTTTACAGGTGTTTGCTGAAAAAGCAGAGTTCGTAAACGTATGTTGATTAACAGAGAGATTGTGATCGAGGTGCTGGTATTAATATTACGTAATGATTAAACATCCATATCGATAAACATGCGGTGTGGCGAATCGGCCCGGCCGTCTCTGGCTGGAGAGCACTTCACAGGCAGCTGGTTTCCAGCGTCACCACTTAGAGGTTCAGGACACTACATCTGGACTCTACAGCGAGGCTAATCTGATGGGACCTGGTAGGTGGTGTGGCCTGTATTACAGAATATTCCCCCAAGGCAAGGAGACTCCTGTGGGCCCAGCAAACACCACTGCACCACTCAGCTCCAGACACTACCTCTAGGCTATTGATGTCCTTTGTGGATTTCAAAGCATATACAAAGAAAATGAAAAAGGGATCCCAACCCCTGTAGACTAGGAGTTTCAGTATTTACCAAGGACATGCTCACAACTTACACGTATTGGAGTAGTTGGATTTTACCCGCTACCATGTACATGAAATGCATCACTTTGTACTGTACACAGTGAGGGCACGAGATGTCCCACCTTGTCACCCTATGACCCACCAGCATCTGCAGATGAAATATAAAATTCAGCTAAATTTCTTATAGCAAATACACTGAGAAAAACATCAAATATCCCAATCAAAGAGATTACCAGACATTCTCTCAAGTGTGAAGCGATCTCTGTTTCTGTGCGCGGAGGTGAATTCTGTCGAGTAGGTGTTTCTGTCAAGTGAATGAAGCAGCTGACGACCCACGTCGTTCGGAGCTGTGAAGTTTAAGGAGTGTTTCAGAGTTGGGCCGAGGTGCAGCTACGCTGACATACTGGGAGTGCGCGTGGTGCTCCAGTGCATTAGCCTGACGGCGAAATGACAGCAGTACATTGCCTATAGCCTAACATTTTCAGCCCAGTTAATTTCTGCTTCACACCCATGCAGCCTATATTACTGCAATAATGTGGCATGAGTCCATGCTGTTATATCACTACAAAAACCAGCACAATGTGCATAACTCATATTCTGAATAGTTTGAATAGACTCTGTGCAACGTTGTCTCTGTGCAATGTTGTCTGCGACAAAGGATATCAAGAATAATACTAAAAGAATGCTAAAATGTTTTCTAATTCCCAGAGGAAAACGTATATCAGCTTCTTTTACTCATTATTGATGCAGACACAGTTTTAGTGGATGTGTTTTACAAAACCTATAGTGACATGTGTCTGATGTCACACTCCACTCAAAATTAGGCAGGCAAGTGTATGATGGAATATATCTGAAAAGCAAATGTTTCCTCTTCCTACCCTGAATCCCAAAGCATAGTCTGGTAAAGAAAAGGTGAACATGGGTCCGCAAAAATTCAACTACATAAGTGCACACTTTGGAGCACACAAAAATTTAGACAACGTTCCAATCCTCCTATGTAATGTGTAGCTCACTCACACGCGATTCGTCAAACTGCATACCTCATGAAACTATCTCTATTGCTCTGTGTGAATGTCAGATGTTCATCCGCCAAAAAAGATCCCAACAAATCATCTTCTTTACTTAGTCTGAGAGACTGAATTGCTGTGAAATTGTACACATGCGTGCTCTCGCATGTGTGATGTACGTGATTCGAAAGTGATATCGAATAATGCACGTGGCTTAAAAGACTGCAAAAAAGTCTCTTTGTATTGAAACATGTTGACCTCATATGTGGGACTGTGTAAGACTACTGAAAAATGTTGCCTGTTAATTTGATTTATGGAACAGAGTTGCCTTTCCAACAGCACGGTTTATTTTAAGCGGTTTCATTCAGTAACATGGCTCATCTTCATTCTAAGAGGATTTTTTAAGAGGTGTCTTTCTAACATGTCACCATGCTAATGTTAAAAATGCTTGTTTTTTTTCAAACCTACCATTTTGGGGGAAATAAACTGCAATAATGATAACAATAATAATTTTACTTACACTATATAGCACCTTCCTCACATTCAAGGATGCTTCCCAATACATACAGCCCAACACAAAAAGAAATCTTCAACAAAACCAGAGTTCAAGCTTACAAACTGGATTAGGTATTGTGACATTTTTGAGATAGCTATGTTCTCACTGGAGCTTAAAAATTGAAATAGATTGTACATCTTCCAGATTGTGTTGACAACTCAATTGTGTAAGTGTAACGTAAAAGATCAGATGATTGATTATTCGACCACAAACATATGTGATGTCAATTTTTAGCGATGGGTCTGCATGGCACAATTCTACAATTACTGTATAACTGCATTTCTTCTCCTTTTCTGGCAGTCCAAAAGAAGCATGAAAACTGTATATGTGCTTTTATATGCCCCATAGAAGGCAAATCAAAGCGTGAGGAAATCAGTGGTAAAATGATGTTGACTGTCACTGGTACAGCTTACTTTGCAAGATAGCGATAGCTTATTTCTACTTTATTCACAAAGAAAATGAAACATACATGAGAAACATAAGAAGTGTGGACTAATGAGAAGGCCAATCAACCTCTTTTTCTTATGTAGATAAGCGTTGGGAAAATTATACACTAGCACTAATTAGACAAACATAATACTTGCCTGAAGTACACTACCAGGAAGCTCACTGCAACCACAGCACCTCGGCAGCAAAGAAATATTTTCTTTTATTTGTCCTTATTGCATCTCTTAAAATGGCAACCCCTACGGGCTAAGTATCACTCCTGTTATTCTAATACAGCAATATCATTTCTGGAGTAGTTGAGTTATACCCGGTATACTAGTGCTTACTAGTCCATTGTGAAGCTCTAGTATGACATTCTTGGAAATTCTTCCTACTTATACATATCTAAACATCCTATTTTATGTTTTATACTGTCTCATTATGGAATCATCGCAGAGGTGGAGAGTTCTGGTCCAGAAATTAAAGATTTAGAAACAAAATCTTGGTCTAAATATTTACATTCTGGTCCTGAACTGTTGCTTAATATCCACCTCCGAATTATCTGTATACAGGCCTAATTCTTTATGGAAGGCTGCTCATTTCAAAATTTTAGGCATGTTTTTGGAGATCTCTTGCTACACTGTCCCATTTGTACACCATATACTTTTTGCTATCTGCAAATGTAATCCATTTAATGATATTTTCTATTTGATGGTTGTCACGGTATGCAGCATCTCTGCTCTTCATCATCTCTTGCCACAGCTAGCATGTTGCCCTGAATCGCCTCTCAATACTCAACTTTCTTCCCAAGTCGAAACGTATTGTGCTGAAATCCTGACCTGCACAGCTGACGATCATCTTCAGTAGAACTTGTCAAAGAGACGGATATCCCACCTTCCTGCTTATGTATTTCCCAGAACAACTCAAACGCAGTGTCATCAATAACTGCCAAATTTAGCATTGATGAAAACGTAGTCTTCCCTCTGCACACCTGTAAGCAGGTCTTGAGGCTTATTTCCGTATATTATCTGATGTCCACGCGTCATAATGCCCTGAGATGAGTTTTTAGTTCAGGTCGCAGTCATCTCACAGCCAGACTCTCTAGATTACCGTCTCAGCTGAACCTCTGTGACACCATCAAGCTTCTACAACTGCCTGATTCAAGCACCAAAAAGCAAACTGTACCATCTTGAATTGAATCTTGCCTCTTAGCATCATGCGACAGCTCCGAGGCCAGAAAGTTTATGAATTTTCCTATTCTAGTAAAGTTTGCTTCAGAATCACAACCATTCTTCAAAAAGACTCCATAATTACATTTAAACTACACTTCAGTAACAATAGTGCTGAGTGCATCCTGACATTATTTCTTAAACAAGAGATTATTATTATTAATTCGTGAGGTATTTGGAAATCTGGAAGTCATGAATATGTCTGTGGAGAATTGCTCACCGCTGATATATCCTTTTATCTAAAGGTATAACATTTTTGCCTATAACTATGTATGCCTACGTGGACGAAAATGAACAAATAACCTTTTTAATATATCATTGCTTAAAAAGGCAGACTTAACTTGGTGTTCTGCTTTAGTTGTAATATCAGTCTTTGTATGGAGCTTTTATCATGTCACTGACTCATGTCAGTGGCATACCATTTGATGGACCATACAGTTTTCTGGTGAAAACGCAGTGAACATTTATCTAAAACTATGAATGTGTGTAACAGTAGGAAAGGCAAATGTGTGCTCCTGTATCGTCACAAAGTTTACAGGTTCGACCCTCTGACAGCTGACTTACTGAGTTAGTCCAAATTTGTGCATAGCTGTGCAGCCCTGCTGTTTCACAGATGTTCTTCTACTACTGGCAACTTGAAAGACACCTGATAAATGTGAATAATTTTCTTTTATAAGCATGGAGAGTTTCTAAGATGCTAGTTTTTGAAGCTAGAAAATAATTTTACCAGTGCACTAAGAACTTCATTATTTAATATGTATATAGCCATACTAACATAAACCACGGGTGGCCAATCTTATTCAGAAAGGGACATTGTGTCTGTGGACCTTCACTGCAATTCCCTAATTAGATCACTAATTAGAGGACTGATTGGCTGAAGAGCCCTCACACCTGGGTTTGAACAGCTGACCTAAAGGTTATCCCAAAAACCTGCAAAAACGCTGGCCCTTTGTGGGTACGATTGGCCACCCCTATAAACCATCGACCTGATTGGGGCAGTATTACAAATTTACACGCAGTAAAAACTCAAAAAAGAAAAAAAAACTCCCATATTGACCATATGACCAATAGGCTGTTAATGAGGTCACACCCTCATATAGGTCTGACATCAGAGGCTCATTACATCAAACCATTAAAGGCTACCACAGCAGGTTCAGCACATATGGGGTCTTCGGAACAACCTGTACCAAAACTCACATCCCAGTTCTCTATACTGAAGGCAGGACCACTGCATGGAACAAGGGTAGTATGATCAGGCGGGGTTGGGGTAGCAGGAGAGACAGTGATTCTCCTGCAGGGGGCCCTGTTGAAATCATTTTGTACTAGGCCCAGGAATTATGCATGCCAGCCCTATAGAAAATTGATACGGCGTTCCAGTCCATCTTGAATTTTATAAGTGGTTTTACACTGTAGCAAGCTTTTTGCATAGATTGTATTTTTTAAGTTCCAGCCAAATCTCTTTGTACATACTATGTTTTTGCAGACAGAATTATCTGTAAACCAAAAACCTCATTATCTTCTGAATAAAAGCTTGCTGTCATGTAGCGCTACAATATTGAAATAATGAATGTGTATTTCTGTGTGAACATTTAGCTGTATTGTTTAATGCTTTGTATTTCTGTTCATTAGTTTACCACTAAGGCGTGTAGTTGTTCTGGAATCCCTGGTGCATTAGAGGTTGCTGCTTCCTGTTGCATTTATGGCTTGGAACAGCCAAGTTGTTCATTTTGCATACGACTGGCTTTTCCGTCTCATAGCCGGTAAGATTCATGCTAGTTGTGTTTCTACCTCCCCGTCTTAGAGTAACATATTGCTTCAATTTTATAATCTTCCCATTATCTGTTTTCAGCCTTTTTATAACTTTAATATTATTATATTATTTTAATGCTAATAACTATGTTAAAAATAAGCAAGTCATATTTGTTTAGGTATCCCCAAAAATGAAAAAGGATTTTAAGGAATTTAAGCAACCATATAAAAAAAAAATTAATCGAAATCCATTTGGTAAATGTTTATTAGTGTTAAAAACATCAAACTGGCTAATCTTAAATCACCCATTCCATCAGAGAAATAGTCTTTGAAAGTTGAAAGAAGCACAAATAGATGCATTTAAAGTAATAAATGTTAGATGAGGCTACAGTAACTAATTACCTGAGTTTACTTCTGCATGTTTATTTTTTTTTTTGTTTAATTAAAGAGCCATAGATGACAAATATGAAAGGCCTCTATTTTTGAATGTGGTGTGCACTGGTCACATTGTGTGCAGCCACATAAATTGCGATAAAAATGGTGACCCCAGTGATTTCACCTACGGTATCTTGTACCATAATGAGCTTGACAGCTCTACTGCCTTTCTGTCCGTTACGCATGCAGTACATGCCCTGCCGCTTCTTCTATCATGCTCTAGCGCTTCGTTCAGGCACAGACCATTCTTAATCTGCTGGGTGTCTGTGTCTGTTGACCCACCAAAAAAGGAAGTGCATTGAATGGCCACTCAGTCTCGCGGCTCTACTGCAATGCTCAGGATTAGCAGCCGACACTATTGAGAGGTGTTCCTGAAGTGTTTAGGAAGTGCATCATTTTGGAAACTGATAAAGCACAAAGCTAAAGTTAAATGTAGGTGTTTTGCATAAACCAACATGGTTATTAATTACAGTTTAACCAAATTACAGTCAGTTGTTCTGTTGATCCAGGTAATCTGGATAGGTCTTTTTAGGAAAAAAAATCATGTTTGTACTAGATGTTGGTATGCTTCCTAAATGGAGGTCAGATGTACATTATCTATGAAACATAATTGTTGAGGGATTTTTAGTGGAATGGCCAGCATGTGCCCAAAATCTCACTCTCCGAATGTACCTTCATCCATCTGTCATTGATCTGTAACATCCTGACTTACACGGAGTATCAGTGACCCAGAAATCAGACTGTGTTCTTTCTCATCTTATTTACTCTTTATACACTAATGATTGCTAATCATGCTAAACATTGGAAATTATAGCACCCTTATAGGCCTCATCATAAATGGTGTGAGAAAATGTAACTAGATAGACGGACTGCCTTGCATCTGTGCCAGCGATAACCTGGAACACTATGCAAAAGAGTTCTGTAAAATGCTGCTGCGTTAAGCAGCTCTCTCCCAGAGCAGCCTTCCTGGTCAACAATCATTTCTAAGACAATTGCACCCCTCCACTTGATAGAATTGTTTGTTGCATGCAGCAACTTATGTTTGAGTACTGTTGCCTTTATTGTAGAGTACTTTGTGTTTTTAGGCCGAGCAGGACCAAATACACCAGGACAATTTCCATGCAATTTTCATAGTTACGTGCTTGACAAAAAGTTCATTCTGATTCAACATTCTTACAAGATATTTGTGGTTTGCCTGATGAATCACTGAGGTACATTTAACAGTATTATTAATGTTGCTCTCACAACTACTGGGATTTAACTGGCTTAGGTTGCTATAATTTTTGGTGTTGCACTATCTGTGAAATGTAAGGTAGCTACAAACCCCAATAAAGGGATCTACCACCATTTATTTATATATATATCGGACGCTTTTATCTTACATACAAGAGGATCAAAGAGCAGGGTCAGACAATGTCTCTGGAGCAAGTGGGGTTAAGGGCCTTGCTCAAAGGCCTGATACTGACATCATTCTTACTCCTACGCGTTGTGAATCGGCCACCTTCCGAAGCCGGATGCAGTATCCTAACCAGCAGATCCACACACCACACTGTTACTCGCATTGACCTGCTCTGGAATAGCAGAACTTGACAATAGTGACTGTGTCTTGTCCATCAGTTGGTGACCACTTCCTTATGAACCTCTGTTACAAGCATCACTTGTAACATAGCCACAGTAGCCTGTGTTATCTTGACCCACCACATGGGGATTTCAGAGTTGCCTCTTGAACAAGCAATAAGACTATGACAGGCAGCCATTGAGGCCGTTCAGTAACCAAGAACACCTTCCATTTGGTATATTTGTGCATCCAGGTGGCATTTAAGCCCTGGTTCGGTACATCGGGGGTCACAAAACTATTGGTTCACTCTCCCACAGCTATGCTGGAACCTTTGTGTTCTCTGGCGCATTATAGACACTCACCATCAGTCCTCTGGGTTTATTTGTCTGCTATTTCAGCGAGCCATGTAGGCCAGGATAAAAGCCCTCCTGGGAACCACAGGCTAATCACACGTTTCCCCCAAAGAACTCATTGTCTGCACAATCTGAGAGCCCAAGTCATTCTTAAAGCTTTGAAGTGGTAGAATCCTCAGCTTATTTGTTTGTTTTAAAGTGCATAGAGTACATCTAGTGCAACACATATGTATTACTGACACCCTGCAATCCAAACGCAAAGTAATCCAGAACTGTCAAGTAACGGTAACAACTAGGCTGCCTTCTGAATTCGTAATGGAATGCCAGCAACAGTTCAATTGTCACTTTAAACATAGATGGAAGTCGATTAATCTCTATTCACTTCACTAAAGTGTGTCTTAATGAAACATCCTTCATAATGTTTGTCTGAAGCATTTACAATATAAGTAGCAACAATATTATATAGACAAATTTAAATAGCAATAAAAACATAGAAATTAATTTCATATTATACGTTTAAAATGTTAATGTGAAAATGCCTTCAGAAAATATAATAATTTATTTAAAAAATTGCTGATTAGGCTATATGAGGTCAAGTTCTGATTAGCCATAAATGCACATCCTACCAAAGAGTATATTTTCTGTTTATAGCTGAAATGTTATTTTATTTAGTCAAAGACAGTGTGATCACAGAGAGATAGCAAAAGAATAGGTGACACCATGATTGTATAAAAAAAAAGCTGTATTAAATTGCTAATTTATTAGCATTACATTTTTACCAAAACTGAAAAATGAAATCGCATGGACTGAGATGTCTCGAAGAATGTTTTTATGAAAATGATTATTGTTGTTCAGAGAGCTGAAGCCATGGAGGGAGCCGTTTGTTGACTTTAGCTCAATCACTCAGAATCACTCAGGCTGACCTAGTTCATCAGTGAAACGTCTGCGTCTACGATGGGCCAAACCGTCACGTCCCAGTGCCTCAGAACTCTCTCTGATGCTACCCGGCCCCGCTGCTACAGAAACCATCAGCACAGGACGCAGCATCCTGGATGCAGTGTGCTTTAATCCAATGAATTGGCTACATAGCCAGCCCTGGGGTGATGTTTTCTTCAACACCAAGCTGGAATTTGCCGGCCAGTATAAAGGGTCCTCTTTTCTGTATTATATACACAATTCACTTAATCATCATTGATAGTTTCCAATAATGTTTTTTCCCATTTATCCATCCATACATCATCCATCCATTTTCTATACCTGCTTGTCCTATTGCATTAGGTTTTTCAGTCTACATATTATAATGAATTCATACAATATTTTAAAACATAATCTATGTCTCTACCTAACAGACACACAAACCGTACTAATTGGCACTTTTTGGGATCATTTCTCAAACTGAATGATAAAGGAACCTAGAATTAACTGGGAATTTTTAAAGTATTATTATTATCAGCACTAAACAATATTGTAATTCCACATCATAGCTTTACTCCATCTGCAAGGTTCACAGAAGACATAAGGCAGCTGCTGTGTAAATGGTGTGTTTGTTGCTGCGTATCACCGGGGAACTCAAAGGTCCGACACCAAACAGTTTCTGGTGGTTCCTCCTGAATGGACGGAGAAACGTAAAGAAAAGCAGCTAGTGACAATACACTGCAGAGCGTGAAAGACGGAGTACTACAATAAAATGCCTTTTGTCTGCGGTACAGATTCAAATATCTGAAAATTCATTGATTTAATAACAACGGTCAGAGTGACGTGCATTTAGCCGAGAAAATATGTCCGTTCGCGTTAAAATTCAACAAAATAACTAGTGTTCTGTTATGTCCTTTCAAGACACTAACACCACGCAAGAAATCATGAAACCAAATAAGTCATCGTTGGTGTTTGCCTCGGTTATGTTACAAGGGTTGTGGCGTCTGCCTTTAGTTCACATCCCACAATGGTATCGAGTGCCACATGGTACGCTAGCTGTTATAAAGGAGGTAGGTAATAAAATGGGTACCGCTTTGGAAGGTTGGCAACCTGCGATCGCAACAATTAGCTCAACAGAAACTGTAAAGAGACAATATGGTTACTGGATGCATAGACTAAAACGTTTAATCTTTTGATTTATTTGGACATACATCACTGACAAAACACCGATGATGTACTAACCGCTGTTTTTACTGGGACGTAGAGCACTTGTTTTTCTTCTCCACTGATACCAAGCTGAAAACCTTTGGACTTGACCCAGAATTTAAACTTTGCATTGTCTGTTGAGCTGGATTCGGATCCATTGAGGAGCTGCACAATCCGGTCGTATTTTTTACGGGTCACTGTCTTTGTCTTGCCGGAATCCCCGTATGTCCTGAGACACCAGTCCTGAAACTGGCGGTACATGTCCCGATCGCCCTCCATGGCTTTTTAACGGGCCACAGAAATGCAACTTGTCTTCTGCTTCTTCACCTTTTTATGTGGACACCTGTTCGGCAAATATTGACTATACAAAAAAATCCTCCCGAAAAACGTAACCAATATAAATTTCGGTCAAAGTGCAAGTTTTTTCTCTTCTTCTTCTTCTTTTTTTTATTTTTATTTTTTTAAAGGAAACCTTTGTAGCTGGTGTCGTGATCCTACATCAGATCCTCAGGTGATGCTCTATAAATGTGAATCGCACCCTTGAGTTAATCGCATCCCGAAGCGCTTTAGTCTCCTTTCTTTACGTGAAAGGTTTCGTTTTTCCACCAGGACCGCGACTTTACTCAGCTGGGCAAATCCGCGTCTTTCTTTATTTTATTTCACACAGAACCGACCGGCTAACGGGAATCGATATAATTCAACATCGGAAAGGCAAGAGCTCTTCGTGTTGTGTCTCCTGAGTACTGTTTTGTCCTGGACCGTGTCTCTCGCAGGATGAAATATGGGTTAGATAAATCTTTTATCTTAACAATTCTTCTTAAAACCGGCACCACACAAAGCTGCAGAAAATCGCGTAAGTAAATATTACTATTCGGCCGGACTTAATTATTTACTGACTGAATTCGGCAATGTAAACAAAATCGGTAAATATCCTAAGACAAAGATGTAAATATATTTCCTGATTCAAAGATGATATGGTATGGTTAGCTGTGAATTGATACAAAATATTGTTATTGATTGGACGTGTCTGTATCATTTCGACAATTACTGTTTTCTTTTATCGTCCTAATATTTCCTGCATTTAAGTAACCAAAATGTATCGTTAGAGTGGCATTAAATATAGCCTACAAGATATTTTTTCTCGGATCGGGTCAGATCTGTTCTTTTTTCAGCTCATGCTCTAATTATCATTGTTACAAAAATCTAAGTACATCGCTTCATCTTTCGGCTTTTCTGCAAATCTGCCGTATCCCCGCTGTCCATAGATGTGATCCGAACAGAAGCACCTCCTCTGTGCCAAATGATACCTGGCGACTAGCCACTGTTCCTATCCTCTGCTTTCTGAATATGCCCTTTCCATGGAAGAAGTGCAAACTCAAGTGCTCGGCAGGCTCTTCTTTACCGATCCAGCAGTGTTGCGTTTCAGTTTAGTTTGTCTTGTTTAATAATCTGGATTTGTTAGTGGCACTATCACCGAAGTGCCGGATTCTGGAGACTCCTCAAACGACTAGTCATTAGGGACAGCCCGGTAAACTCTGTATAAGCCATCACCCCGTGAAAAGTCCCCTAACAGAACAGTTGCAGCCGCAAAACCGGATCCTTATGCGCGCGATCTCCACCAGTGCATTATACTGGATGTCTAGAAAGGTTGCAGCCGGGAGTGATAACACGGGATGTCGGAGCTCCGCAGAGCCCCCTATCCCATTCTCAGCCCTCTGATCGGCTCCAAGCCCTCTGATTGGCTGCGGGGACAAAAGTTTCTGTGGAGACGGCTGAGACATGACGTCACATAAAGAATTGTCCCATTTAGGGATCGGGGGATGTGCGCATGCCCCGTCCCCGCAGGTTGGATTCGAAATCCGTGCGAACAGAAAGTCGACGGTGAGGCGGAACGCCCCGTTGCCATGGAAATGGTTCTCATGGCGTAAAAGAAGCCCAAACTACGTATAGCTAGCTGGTACCGATAAGATATTACAGCAGCATAAACCAGCACACATAAATTCTTTGTCCATTTGACCGATAGTATGGAACCCGTTATCTAGTGTGAAAAATCGCAAGACGCCCGAGAAGAATTATAAATGGTGGCGCAAGAGGAATGAAATATTAACAGTATAGTAAACTAGGATACGTTTTGTGTACTCAGAAATAAGATAAATGCTTATAAATACTTAATAGACGATGTGCATATTTTTTCGTGAATTTTATGTTATGAACCGATTTCTTAATATTTCGGACAATTAGTGATGCTGTGAAACAATGGGCAGCGGTCTGTCAACATATTTGTCCACTCCTGGCATGTTTTAAAAAAATCACAGTAGGCCTAAGAGTAAGCGCTTCGGAAATTATGTAAAAATATGAATTTATCCCATTTTACCCACTGACATGCAGCTGATACGTTGATTCGTGTGTATGGTTGTGTGAGTCCGTGGGAAAGACGGTGACATACGGTAGTAGGAGGCTTTGTATTCTCACAACTCCAGGACTGAATCTTCAATTCACCCTCAGCTTTGTGTGTGTTGTGTTTACATTGATTTTGTCCAACTATTCGGGCGTCTTCAGGAAATCCAAAGATTCTTTTAAGGTGAACTAGTTTAGCACTATTATTATTATTATTTTCATTATTATTGTTATTATTAGTATTTTAAAGAGCACTGTAGTAAGTAGCATTTGAAAATGTCATCGACTAGTGTTATTAATGCATATGTTCAGCCAGTATCTGGGTTTCTAAACAATTAGTTTAACATTTTAATAGTGGAAATTTCCCTTAAATATTTCTGTGAATGAGTGACCTGCGATGAACTGGCATTGCACCCTAGTTCTATCCGCCTCCAAATCCAGTCTCCTTGGGTGGATACTGGATCACTGAAATCCCTTTTGGATAAGCAGCAGCTGACTGCACGGAAGTCAGAGTTTATTCATGCATCCATCTTCTAGCAGCTCATCCTGGTCAGGGTTGCAGGGATGTGAGGATACATGGATTTTTATTATCAAAATTAATTGTAACTCATACGCAATTTACTGCAAAATAATGAAAAATACCAAAATTATCATATGTAACTAGTTTAAAATGACTGATTTCCGTTTGTGCATATTTCTAATTAATATCATAGACTTTAATGACGCTTTATTTAGCTTGTCTGTTTCTTTTCTGTTCTCTGTGTCTAGCAGTATTTTTTCCAACTCTGCCAAGATGATAACTGTCTAATTTATTGTCATTTTATAAACATTTCATAATTGTTCTTTTTTATTACTGTTTTACATTTTTAACAAATCAAACATGGCATTGTGGCTTCGTGATTACCACTGTAACACCTCAATGGTTGTGGGTGAGTTTCCTGGGTCTGTGTGTATGGATCTTGCATGTTCTCCCCTTTGTCCAAAATATGTCCCTCCAGGTGCTTCAGTTTTCACCTGCAGTGAAAAACCTGCAGTGGGCGAAGCTGCATCTCTGTTTTCCCCACTGTGTGTACATGCGTGCCCTGCAATACACTGGCATCCTGCCTTGTTCCTTGTGCTTCTGGGGACCATCTTGCCTCATCTCTGCACTGAATAAAAAGTTAATGAATGTGGATGGATTATTTAACTAAAGCCGATACTGGGCAGTGCAATTTTCATAGCAAATGTCTTCTCTATTATAAAATCTGGCAATAGTTATTTTATATTGGAATGAATACCTGAAACATGCACTTATTATAATGCTGACATCTCCTTAGAACAGCATTGCTCACTCTGTGCCTGCACACAAAAAAAGTCAGCAATATTAAAATCGTCACACAACACGTTTTGACAGATTATTTAAATTGTAACCTCAATGACAACTCTCATAAGCTCCTACCTAGGGTAACAGTACGGTGATATGTCAAATGTCACACCAAGTGCTACCACTTTCATAACTCTACATGGCATATTGTCACCTGCAATGAAGTCCAAGTTGACAAGATACTTATGAAACTATTCACCTCAATGTAATTCAGGCATTAAAAGGATTCCGATTCAATTAATAAATTGCCAGTTTGTAATCCTGCTTTTTTTCATTTTTAATTTTCCCCTTGTTTTTCGTGTAGTTTTGAAGTGTTTATGTTAAAGCATGGATCGTGCTGCTTCATGTCGCTTTTTAAATCATAATGCCTTTATCATATTTGCTATGATCTTCTGTTTACAGTGCTAGGTTCACACTGCTAATGAAACGTCATGATGTGGCGGTATGATATTACACTGCTATGAATTTCCTAAATAGGGGGCAGCAATTTAAAATGGCTTTTTGGGGTTAGGGTTAGGTATTATATTAACTGGAAGGACCTGTAATGAACTGGTACACCATAATTGATGGAAAAATTCAAAGTTTCAGTCATTAATCTGGGAAAACTACACTGAAAAATATTAGGGGGTGTAACTGATTAATAATATTTGGTTTATTAATTGACCAAAGGTGTTTATTAGATACTGTTCTATGCACCCAACTTATTAATTCCTGTTTGTCAATAATGTGAAATACACAATTAACCTCAAACATTAGCACACTAGGATTACTGTAACTGAAGACGGTGTTATTATACAATGCAGTAAGGGCCCCAACAAAGGGATCATATTATTTTATTACATTATTATTGCATAAACAGGAGGCAAAAAAATGATCTTTGTATGAAAACCTAATTTGCTAGCCAAAAAACAACACAAATGTATATATAATTTATGCACAATGAGCTTCAAAGCCAGAGGTGTAATAACTACCCAGCACTAAAGTTGTATAACAGAAAGAGGCAAATTAATGAATTTTTCTATAGTAATAATCAAAGGTGTACTGTAACAATAGTTCAAGAAGAGATTTAAAGGCATGAGCAAATGTGACTTTGTAGATGGTACAGAGCAGCCAGACTCTGAGTGCATGGACTCAGTTCATGCAGCACAACTGCAAGCTTCATTTCAAATAACAGGAAGACAATGGGAAAAATCAGATCATTGACCAAATGGGGGGAAAAAGCAGTAATCTCTTTTTGGCTGTTGGACAGCACTAAGATATGACAAAACCCTGCTGTTTTCCCTGTCCACTGCTGACCTGTTTAACTGAGTCAATAGCTGACTAAAAAAAAACACTATGTCTAGTGAAGGTGTCTTCATATTTGTGTGAGTGAGGCACCACAGAACACAATAATACTATTTTCAGTGGAATGGAACCAGGGGAATCTGGGATTAGAAATCACAGGTACACTTGAAATTTTCTTTCCATCTTTCTCTCCATGAACCTGATATTTTTAATTGACGTGGTTTTTGGACCTGGGTGGCACAGTGGTTAGCCCTGTTGCCTCACACGTCTGAGACCAGCGTTCAAGTCTTCTCCATGGTTCCATGTGTGTGGAGTTTGCATGTTCTCCCATGCCGCTGTGAGGTTTCCTCTGGGTACTCTGGTTTCCCTCCACAGTACATAAACATGCTGAGATTAACTGTATAGTGGTTACCAAATTGCATGTTCATTGGGTTGGTGCCCCATCCTGGGTTGTTCCCTGCCTTGTACCCATAGGCTCTGGGCCCACCATGACCTTCAATAGGACAAGTGGTTACAGAAAATGGATTTTGCTTTCAACTTATACAGCCTATTAATGTAAAGCCATTTCATGCATGGACATAACATTTTCTAACGTCAAATAAAAACATCAGTTTCTCTTCATCCTTTTTTTGGATTGTGAATTCAAAACGGAAAAAAAAAAGAAATTCTAATAATAATAATACCAAAATCTTTAAAACTTCTCCTTTGTTTATGTGTTGCCATTTGATCAAATAAACATTTGTTAACAACATGGTGGGAATTTTATATTTTTTTATATTTTATTTTTTAGCAACTCCGGGCTTGTTGTATGTCCTAATACGATAGTACAAAGAAATGTAACGACACTGAGTGTGAATGAACCAATACACAGCTTTCAAATACTCCAAGTACAGATAATGTGTATAAACGTGGAGAGGATGAATGCAGTGGCTGTGCTGTGTATTTTCTTTGAGTATCACCAAGTTAGAATGCTCAATACAACCTGAATACTCAATACAACCTGAATACTCAATACAACCTGAATACTCAATACAACCTGAATATTCAATACAACCTGAATACTCAATATAACCTGAATATTCAATACAACCTGAATACTCAATACAACCGTGCACTAAAACAGAGTACAGGATTGCTGTGAGAAAGTCGGAGTAACCCAGAGAACAGGACCACGTGGCACAGGGTATTTCCAAAGGACCTGAGGTTTATTCTTGTATATTCCCTTTTCTGGGAGTGAGATTCCCTCTGGTAGACACAGCAGAACCATGTGATGCTGGGTATTTCCAATGGACCAGAGTTTTATTTTCGTATATTCCCTTTACGGGTGTGAGAATCCCTCAGTTAGGATGGAAAAGAGAACCATGTGACAGAAGCAATGGTCAGGGGATGACAAGTTTATTGAGGATGGGTTTAACAACTCGGCGCAGGGTTTGGTGGGTGGTAACAAATACAGAGTCTATTATAGGAGTAGATTTCTACATTCGGCGTGAGCTAGGAACAGGTGATACAAATCATCATGAATAAACCTGGTGTGCTGATCATCCTTTGCAGAAGCTACCCCACCCCACGCAGAAACAGGGAAGGGAGGACAACAAAAATTGCCATTTCAGCAGGGAGAAGAAACGACAAGTCACAAGCTAGCATGTCTCTACTCTGACATTCAGGCATGCAGCAGGATATATGAATGAGTCTCCAGAGTTACTATCAAAACAAAAGCAGACCCTAGCAGTACACAGGATTACGTGGTGGCACTGTGGCATGGTGGGTAGCACTGCTGTCTTGCATCTCTGGGGTCAGGGGTTGGAATCCTGTCACTGCTGTGTTTCCTCCCACAGTCCAAAGATGTGCCATTTGGCTAATTAGCATCTCTAAGTTACTCATAGCACACGATCCTGTGATGGACTGGCGTGCTATCCGGGCTGTAACCCAGCATTGTGCCCTAGGCTGCTTAGGATGGGCTCCAAGCCCTGCTCGGACTCTGGTGGGAATAAGTGATTGGAGGATGGATAAAAACACGTGGTGACATCATTCTCCACCTTCATCATCGAACATCAAGTTATGGAATTCCTCATATAAGAATATGCATGCCAGCAATTCAAGGCCCTGACAACGATCAAACATCAAAGAATGTAAAACGCTGGTGGCTTAGAGATTCCTTACAGTTAACTACCAGAATGTAACCTGCACAAAATACTCCCTAAGACACAATACAGTGACTGTTTATATAACCAGCTCAAAAAAATACGTGTAAAAGCGAGTAATCTTATAAGAAAATGATGGGATTGTATATAAATGGAGAATTTCTTTGGAAATTTGGCTTCTCTGTAGAAGTGATTTCAGTCCCTTTTTTATAATTTTTCAAATATCACTTCTAGTAACACTTGCATAACAAATGTCAGCCTGGTGAGACACTCAAAGTTTGCTGTAAAACAGCTCCTGTAGAATTTATAATAAATGACTGTCAATTAGGTTTCCAAAAATACACGGTATTGTAGTAAAAAAAAATTGCATTTTTCCTCATTTAGTTCTATTGAAATATATTTAAATTGATTTGATTGCTATAGTCATATACTTCCTGTTTCTGGACCCAGGAGCAGAGGAGTCCATTTCATTTCCACCAAACATAGGAGTGTTAATTTGCTTTCGACCACAATTCTTCATTGAAAAATTATTCATGCTAATTATCGTCTTCTCAAACCATTGATAGCAATAAAATAAGAATCCAGATGTACAGATATGTTGAAAAAAACACCTATCAGGGGATGTCACTGTGTAGTCTGTATCTAAATAATATTTTTAAAAGATTATTTAATAATCCCTCACTCAACTCACTTTCTTACCACATCGTTTTCCATGACTAAACATTGCCAGGTCAGTGGCTTCCACTCAGTGGGACATACCTGGAACATCTCCCTTGGGATCCTTGCAGATGGCACGATCCTTATAAGACACCCAAACCACCTCAATTGTCTCCTCTAGATCCAAAAGAGAAACAGCTCTACTTTCAGGTTCTCTGAATCTCCGTAAAATAATTAATAGTAAGCTATAACAAAAAGTGTTTAAAATACATATTACCTTCTTATTTATGCACCTTTCAAAGCAAAGTTCTTCTTGTAGTGGTTACGTGAATCTCATGACATTTGTTCATTGTCGGTGTCAAGGAGAGCCATGAAAGTGGTGTTACTGTAGTGTTAAAAGTGGTCGAGTGGTTAGGATGCTTACCTTTGGACCAAAAGCTCATGGGTTTGAGTCCCACCTTGGGCACTACCATTATCAGCTCCCGGAGCAAAACCCTTAACCCCACCTTGCTCCAGGGGGACTGTCCCTGAATTCAGAAAAATTTAAGTTCCTCTGGATGAGAGTGTCTGCTAAATGCTGTAAATGTAAATAAAAGAAAATGAACTTGCATTCTATTAGCTGGTGTTAAATATTTGTGTTCCAGCAATGGAAATGTGTCGGTTGATGACGTCATCGGAGATCCTTGCAGCAAGACCCGGATACGAAGAAATACATGGGATGAAATCAACATGGACATGCGAATTACGCATGAGGGCATGTATCAAATCCCCAAACCTGGAATCTTGAGGCGTGCCAGCTAAACACATATAGAGATTAGAAACTCTATGGATAAGTAAGCTGTAAAGCCAGTGCAGTATTATCATATTATTATTCAGCTAGCTAAAACAACTGAATTTAATACTGCTGCAAGTTTTGTAAACCTTAAACTAATTTTCATTTAATTAATTCCATTGTTTATTAGGTGGAACATTAAAAAAAACATTTGTCTACAGTAAACATGATACCTACAGTATGTATTTTGATAACACAAATCTAGTGTATATGAATAATAGTCCTCCGATGTTTTTATTTCTTCAAATCCGAAGAGGTGTCTTTAATTTAGGAGGAACCAGAGAAGCTATCTAAAGTTTCTTTGATGACAGCCTTAACACTTGACTGGTGTCATTGCTGTTGTTGTGACATGATCTGTGAAATAAATCACAAAGAAGTAAGTATTGTGATAGCATTTTAGTTCATTAAAATTAGAGGTTTTTTTTTTCACAAAGCAATGTAGGCTAACCTCCACAAAGTACAGAAGTATCTTTATTTGCCAGCATATCCTGCAGGCTTTGCAATAGCGACGGGCAAATGAAGCTTCATGAACCATTTGTAGTATTTTCTGACCCCACTAGATGGCGCTTTCTGTTTATAAAAGGGCTCAAAGCATGCCCCAAAACAAACCATGAGCACCACCTAGTGGGGTAAAAAAAATACAGCAAATGGTTCATGAAGCTTAATTTGTCTATGACTACTTTGCACTAATTTGCCAGTCTACATAATAGACTATACACATGCAAACACTGCAAGTAATTCAGAGGCACCAAGTAGCCTAAATGCTTGTCTTAGTACTATGGGAGGAAGCTGAAATATCTGGAGGGAAAGAGGACATGCATACTCCACACAGATGCGGAGGAAGAAATCTAACCTTGGGGTTGTTAGGTGACATAGCTATGAACTGAGCCATCCTGCCACCATAAAACGCTTAGAAGTTACAGTAAATAATTCCATTCCTGAATAGGGACTTCATTGGCATGTAGTAATGCATGTGTTTGTCGTTGCCCTGTGATGAATCGGTATCTTGTCCAGGATGTTGCCCTGCCTTGTTCCCTAAACTGCCTCGGATTGCCTCGAGTCGCTACCCTCCCCCCCTCCCACCTACCCCCTGTAACCCTGTACTGGAAGTATTAAAGCATGATTTCAAACTGACATTCTAGCAGACTTAAGATATTATGGAATGATATGTTGATACAAAGTGACTATAAAATGAGTACAGCTGGAGATTTTACTACAGTAATTCAGGTTAAGTACTTTACCAGTGAATTAGAGCTTCTGTAACAGTATTCTGTGTTTGAAAACATAATTGATAGCAATAATCCAGTTTACACAGGAGTCCAGGCGTCTCTTACTCAGGTCAAAGGTAACGTTTTCTGTGGAAAAGCAATACTTTTTATTCAGTGTGATATAGGAGCACAGACTATTTTTGTTGTATTTTGTGAATGCAGAGCCCTTGAGCCAAATAATAGCTTCTGGCCCAGATGTATTAATGGTTAACTCTCCCCTGGGCCTCTGAGCATGTTCTGAATGAACTATTCCATCATACGTTTGTGTTGAAAGTTCTCCTGGGAAGGATTCTTCCAGATATTTTTAAAAGTGGACACATCACTGGACAGATGAGTGCGGCCTTATGGCAGACGTGCAATATTCTGTACCTCGAGGAGCATTTTGTAAGTAATTGTCACTGAGATGCTAAATATGGTGAGCGTATGATTTCGATGGCCACATTCATCCGGCTGTGTGCTTTGCGGGAATGTGAACACTCTGACCACATCCATCCGGCCACATGCTTTGCGGGAATGTGAACGCTCTGACCACATTCATCCGGCTGCGTGCTTTGCGGGAATGTGAACGCTCTGACCACATTCATCCGGCCGCGTGCTTTGCGGGAATGTGAACACTCAGACCACATTCATCCGGCCACGTGCTTTGCGGGAATATGACCACTCTGACCACATCCATCTGGCTGCATGCTTTGCGGGAATGTGAACGCTCTGACCACATTCATCCGGCCGCATGCTTTGCGGGAATGTGTACACTCTGACCACATTCTTCCGGCCGCGTGCTTTGCGGGAAAGTGAACACTCTGACCACATTCATCCGGTCGTGTGCTTTGTGGGAATGTGAACACTCTCTGACCACATACAGTCATTGTGTTCTGCTGTCCAGAAAGCCCCCTGTCTGAGGGGCAAAGCAAGCTGCAGTTGGGGAATTCCATAATCTGGAGATCACGGAGTTGTTCTGTCTCTTGAATTTGGAACTGCTGCCTTTTAGAGGTTTCTGGAAGGCCAGCAGCCAATTCTGAATTCTGAGATCTTTTGTGAAGATAAAGGTAAACTGGCCAGATACTATTTTTTTATATGGATGTTACAGTCCAGATTTAATACGTCAGTTTTATTATACACTCATTTAGATCTGGATCCAGGGTATCAAAATCAGGGGTTTATGCTGCCAGATAATAATCATATATAATCTTCTGAGAGGTTCTTCAAGTACAGATAAAACAGGGCAGGGCTCATACCATGGGAGGTGATTTATCTCTCTTTTCCTTGTGGTTTGTTCCTGTATGAGGCGCACTCTGGATCGCCTTCTGCACAGCAGTCTTCAGAGTATCCCTGTTGTCCAGTGGGGGGTGCTGTGCCAGAGTGCCAGGCTACATATTTTGGTGACATGAGTTGCCCAGAAGAGCCTGAACGCACTGCTGAGCACCAAGCATAGCGTGTTTTGAACTCCATTGTGTTGCATACACTACTGCTATTTGCTATTTACCTGTTATTATAGTATATAATAATAGCCATATGTAGTATACTGTTTAAAATGCTATTAATTTTGAATTCCATAGATTATTAAGCCCTACATAAACAAGTAGCATAGTTCATTAGGAGTATTTATTTTCCACGTATTTCAATGTGAAGCAGATATCTCCTCATGAGTGGGACAGCTGCCCCATCAACCAGCTATGCCTTAGGCTTTCAGATAGCCGCTATTTTTAGAGCATGTAAATGTTCTAAAAATAAAGGTCAAAGAGAAAAAATTGCCAGACTAGTCCGTATTAGCTGCAGTCATCCTGTGGCACGACTCACTTCGTCAGTGAGGCTCATATTAACTGAGACAGTTTAACAAATGTTAGAGATTATATGGACAACACCAGTAACGTGTGACCTTGCAGAAAACTTATGGAGGAGAAAATGCGACTCACGCAAAGCATTATGGGTCATAATATTCTTTTACCAGCAACATGCCATATGGGCAAATGAGAAGGCTATGAGATCATTTCAAATATAGTAACAGTAGCCTGCTAAGGAATGTTTGCTGTATGAAAAGGTACTTTTTATATTATATATGGAATATTTTCTTTATTCTGTAGAGTATGAAGATAATAACAGACAAACTGAAACATGCTTTAACTGGGACATTCTAATTATAAATATAAGTAATGGTAATCTTTTAATAATTTATCCATCCATCAGGCTTCCTTATCCACTTGCCCAGTACCAGGCCATGGAGAGTGTAGGTCTGACTGAGGAAGCAGAAGGCAACTGTCCCGTACGGGCTGCAGCTCCCCCTGTGATCATATCACTATCATTTGTCATAAGCGTTTACAGAGACGGGTGACATGTGAGCACAGTGGGAGTCTCACACCGTAAGGGCTCTGGGATTGTTTCCCCGGCTCTGTGTGTCTGCTGTCCGTGTGGGTTTTCTGCGGCTGCTCCACTTTCCTTTGGAAACATTTTTAGATGTTTCTCTGAACAAATAGCAGTGATGCTGTCACTGACACATTTGAGGATACTTTAACATGCTAGTCTTCTTTCGGCCAGGCTGGCGCTGCCTGGACCACTAGAGGGAACTCTTCAGGCTCACCTATATATTCATTTTTTACATATTTATTTACACAGAACAGTGTTTCCCAATCTGGTGATCAGGGATCCACAGCCGGTCCACGTTTTTGTTCCCTCACAGCTCACTGCTAGACCGGTCACATTTTTTGCTCCAGGAGCTGGGAGGGAGTAAAAACGTGGACTGTCTGTGGGTCCCCCAAGGACTGGATTCCCAGACTGGGAAACATTGACACAGAAAATAAATGGAATTACCAAGCCAGAGGTCAACAATGATATTTAAAACGGTTTGAATACTCTGTTCCGCTACAGGACCTTTGCAATTGCATTTCTCCTTCGTCGGATGATTTCAGAAATAGTAGAATGATCTGAGATGTGGGTGGCATGCTAGCTCAGCGGGTAGCGCTGTGGCTTCCCAATTACGGTGTTGTGGGTTTGGACGTGGGCCCGGTGCGGCGTGCGCAGAGCAGAGCGGAGCCTGCACGTTCTCCCCCGTGTGTGTGGGTGTTCTCCTGATGCTCCGTGTTCCGGAACCATGAAGTCCAGGTAAATGGGTGATTCTAAATGAAGAAATGCATGATGTCTCTGCTTTCGGGGTCACCCTGTGATGCAGCAAGGTCTCTTGGACTCTACCTGCTACACTCACACACCTTGCATAATAAGTTATTAACTGATCTGAAAATGCTAATTTTTCTGCTTATCCATACCATATGAGCTCTAACTAACTCACACAATATCAGGAAAAGGAATATATATATTTAAAAAATCCAGTATGCTTACATTAATGAAGCGATTTTAATGCCAAACTATCTTATTCATGTGAGTATGATATACGGTTCAATGAAATGGGCTGAGATACTAATTGGAAAAATGAAATTGATTTGACCACGTTATTAATCCTGTTAAAATGTATGAAGTACAAAGGTATACCATGTAAATCTACGTGAAAACCCGATATTTTGGCAAAGTAAAAAAAAAAACAACACATTTAAATCAATGTCATACTTTATTTAGGGAATTTCAATTAGTTTCCAGTGAATTCAGCACTAAAATCCATCTATTTAATCATTGTATTTAATAAATAAAAATGATCTCCATTCAGTTTTAGATTCTTTATTGCCACATAGGCCTGTTGGCAGTACTCTGTCCAGCATAGGGTGCAGGTTTTACAGTATATTCATTAAGAAGAGCCCTTCAGGAATGCAGTCATATGTAGACATGAAGACTCTGGGTGACACGGTTATTTTTGCATTAGACACGAGACGCACAGGGTGGTATGGTGGCTCGGTGGGGGACTTTGTGGCTTCAATCCTCCTCCGCTCTGTGTGTGTGGAGTTTACATGTCCTCCCTGTGTCTGTGTGGCTCTGCTCATACACTCCCTGTGGACGGACTGGTGTCTTCAGGTGACCTGTAGCATGCATGTGCACTGCGACCCAAACCTTCAAGCTCACCTAAACCCTGTCCCGATTCAGCATCCTACTTACATCACATTTATCTCTATTAAAACTCTCCCTTAAATTAATCTCTACTTTAAAATGGGCAACCAACTGAGGTGAACCAATTCAATTAGCATTATGATGAATTACACAAATATTTCTGCATATGTGGAATAACTGGCTTACATAACCATTTAGATACTTTAATTACAATGAAAAATATTTATATACTGGCTGGATACTATGACAATCAGCAATTCTTTTCTTCATCTGCATTATATCATTATCCCAACACAACTGTCTCTAGTGATCAGCTTTATAACTCTTGTGAAGGGAGGCATCTCTTTGGCCGATTACTTATGTTGAGCTTGGTAATAAAGAGTTTTTACTTTCCCATCTAAACTCTCTCAGTCACAGTCTGTACCACAGTGATACCTTAATCTCACACCTAAACCTTATTACCCCAAGTTTCAGACAAAATAATAATTAAAACATTATCTGTTCAAAAATAAATCAAACCAATTTTTATTGACCTTGATGAGAATATCACAAACAAATCTTAAATATATGTTTATATTATTCTTCTGTTGTAAATATTTCAATTGTGTTCAGATAATCATGAGAAAATCAGACATAAAGAGAGGAATGCACAATCCATCTAAGAGGAATGCACAATCATATGACAGTAATTTTTAAGTATACCATCTAGTATAAGAGAAAAACTGAAAAAGTAATTTTGATTAAAGACAACGGGATGAAGAACATTTATGTAAAAAATCATATGGTTTTATGGCTAAAGAGATACCAGAATTGTGCATGGCATTTTCTGCATTAGAGCATATGGCTTTTTGTTTAATAGGAATTAATAATCTAATCTCCTACCTGGTTTGGTCAAAATAGTGATTTAGTTCTGCAGTACACTGATATCATTAGAAGAGAGTAAAGTAAAATCTTTCTCATTCTTAAATTTTTACCCTGTATGGAAAGAACCTCTTCAACAGAGGTCTGCTGGTAGAGTATTACACTTTACTTACTCATCTCTTTAGTGCAGTTCACTCATCGTTCAACAGGCTTTTAGGCAGGCAGGTAAGTGGCACCCTCGTATGTCTTGCCAATGTGCCCTATACATATGAGATTTTTTATTTGTATGTTTTTACATGATATCGACTTATCCACTGAATTTAGCTAGCTAGCGTTCTGTGAGCTTAGACAAACCAGTTTCTGCCTGTCAGCCTGTAAAGCTTTGCATTTCCATCTGTCTGTCCATTCCCAAAAGCGCTTATTCCGTTTGGGGTCGCGGTGAGCTTCGACCCTATAAATTGTATGAATTTAACAAATAAAAATTGGCTGTTTTTTATTACTGCAATTATACATATATGACAAGTAATCCAATGTAATAAACATTTTGTTTTATTGTGCTTTAAAATACATGGAAAATTCAAATAGGCCCAGAATAGTCAGGAATGTCATGAGAAAAAAATGTTAGTCTAATGTCTAATATCCCAGAGAGGAGGCCTAATGTAATCACTCTACATGCTCTACATGACCAATTTGCAAAAAAACATCCAGGTGGACATATTGCAGGATATTACCTGCCACATAAATAAAAAGACGGAGTCAATACTCACTCATGCAGCAACAGTGGTTAAGATCATCTGTAGGAGCAGCAGGGAAACTTCCGCCCCCTAGAGAATAGTTACGGGTGGGCAACTCTGAACACTGCGGACGCGTTTGGATTACCGCATCAACTAAAAACAAGAGAACATGCTTCCACCCTCCACAACACTTTGTATGCTATGCGGGAAGCAAAGCAGTGGCTATAAGCAGGGTAAAATCACATAGCTGTAGCAGAGTGGTATAAATGTACACAATTAACCTCAAAATGCAAAAAGGAAAAATGTTATATATTATACGCAGGACCGGGGGCGTCGGACCGCATGTAATGGTGGACCTGACTAACCAAGGCCCTGCCTGAAAAGGGGGGGGGGCGGTCCCAAAAGCCTCAGAAATAAGTGGATGTTTGTTTCTAATTTTAATATTTTCTTTTATTTTGGACATAAATAACTCGCATTATAAATTCTGCTGACCTACCTGCTTCCGGCTCCGTTGCCCCCACCCCGAAAAAGCAGAAGTGCTTTGATCCTCCGGTGCGGAAATTCATCATGTGGCACAGTGGATGAGCTATGCAGTCTGTGGATTTCACCGATTCCGAACTCGAAATGAAACCGAAACTAGAATCGGGGATTTCAGAAGCGCAAGGACCGCAGAGAGCACAAGTTAATAGAGGCCAGGTAATGTAAGTTAGCCCTCCTGCGGGGCCCAAAATTTGGTGCCACGTTCTGCGTAGGACTGTTTTTTCTCAGAAGGTATCTTCCAGTTTTATTTTCTGCCATACGGATTTTAATAAGTGTAAGTATGTATGACAATAGCCAAAACCGATTTGACTTGGTAACAGTGTGGCATAACCATTACAGTAGTATTTCACTGCAAATCTTCTTCCTCAGTATTACTAACATTGATAAAATTGATGGTCTAGACAACATAGAACAGCAGAAGTGCCTTGGCATTGAGGTTGGAGAGTGTTGTTGTACAACAGGTATCCACCAGTTTTCTCTTGGTGAAAAATGAAAAAGAGAATTAAATGATCCTTTATTTGCCATTTGCTCAAACACTAGTACGGGTACATTGGAATGCTTCTTTTTGCCTACCCAGCTATACACACACACACATACAGTGGAGAGCAGGTCCAGGCGCAGGGTGTGGAATCCCTTCAGCATTTCAGGGGGTTAAGGGCCCCCAACAGAGATGAGACTATTCTGCCCAGATCGGGGCTCAAACTACCGACCTTGTAAAGAATCTACCCTGCAACAGGTAGAATGCATAAGTTAATTCCTTCTGGTGTGGGAAGACAGAACGTCAGATTCAGGGGCAAAGAGAGTGAACCTTCCCATCGCCGATTACTTCATAACCAGGAAAAAAGAAGTAGCTGGTACTCTTTAAATGTACTTAGATCCCATAGGTCAGGGGTGTCAGACTCCAGTCCTGGGGGGCCGGAACCCTGTGTAGCTTAGTTCTCTCCCTGTTCCACCACAAATGATTCAGCTCAACAGCTATGTGGTAATTAGCACAAGGAGTTGAATCAGGTGTGTTAAA
>JAODKC010000082.1:9463650-9513001 GCA_026777985.1 Mormyrops attenuatus
AGCTATGTGGTAATTAGCACAAGGAGTTGAATCAGGTGTGTTAAATGAGGGGAAACCCAAAAATATGCAGGGCTCCGGCCCCCCAGGACTGGAGTCTGACACCTGTGCCATAGGTCAACCATTGTGCCTCAAGGTGTAACGTTATCACTGAGAGCACTATTAAGCTTAAATATACTTATATGCGCTAATATGTGATGCATAGTTTACGAAGTAGCTAGTTCTGAGGGTCAGCAGTTATAATAATGAGAATAATAATGCCTGTACTGGTGGCAGTGCATTTTTCCTAGTCCTACAGGTTATATATACACCCCCACAATGCCTCTGGACAGCTAGTGTACAAACAGGCCCAGACTTTTTCTGCAAACGGAGAGGGTGCTGGTGGAGCGGGTGGCCGCGCTAAAACAAAGCTGAAGAGACAGCCAGGGTGCTCCGTTGTTCTGAGCTGGCTGTGTTCTGAATGTTACAACAAGAGCAGTATTACTCACCCTGGCAGAAAAAGCTATGGAGAATCAGCTCCAGGAAGAAAAGGAAAAATCTCCTTAGAAAACGATACGGACAGGCTGGGTCAAATGCCACCAGTACAGGGCCACGGTGGAACAAACTGTCAGTACCTGGCAAAAATAATAAACATGGATGTGATGCCTGGACATGTCCTGCAATAAATTACCATACCAAAAATGTTATTAAAAAGGTGAATTAGAAGAGGATAGGGTCATTGTGTCAGTTAGGGTACAATATAATAATTATTAAAAACCTTTACAGCTGATTGACATGAACTCTTACTAAAAATAGTTGTGGGTTACTTAACATTTGGGTGCAATATTATTTTCAGTTAATGATGTTATGATAGGGAACTGGAGAATGCAAAAGTGTAGTTTACTGCACGTAGTGAGTTAGTATATGGTAACCTGTTTTGTATCCAAACTATAACTGCAAAGTGAAAAATAATGCAATTGCTTGGTGTATAATGTACCGTGTTTGTTTTACTTGGTCCTTCATAAAAATTGATGATTTAGACTGACTTCGCCTTTCCTAGGCCTTTTTTAAGATCAAGAACAGCAGCACACTGATCATTTTAGACAATTTCCTTAAAACACCTGCATTGGTAATTTCATAAATATCCGTTTGTTTCTGCTGAGAAATTCTGTTAAATTAATGGAAAATGTAAGGTGCCTTTAGCGACACCTTGAGGAAATCTGCTGAAACGCACCCAGACGAAATCGATTCTCCTACGGTCCGTCTAGAGGAGACCCCTGCAGTTAGGCTCTTGGAGTTCTTACCATTGCCGCATCACCTTGATTGTATTCCTGAGATATCTACCCATACAAACATGCAACCAGGCCCTCCACTGCATTGGCTATACATTTACTTGTGGAGCTCCTCTTTTCATGTCTACGAACTGCTTCACTTCTCTTTCACAGGCTGAAACGATATGCCGTATGGCCTGAAGTCCACCTATCATGCCTGCGTGCTGCGATCTCCATCGGCTGAGGAGGTGAAGGGAACCACATTACATGGGAATGGGAGCACAGAACAGGGACTTCTTTGGGGTTTTGTGAGTTTAAGAAATGGGAGAAAGGAATGAACACAAAGAAGAGCAGTTTCCAAAAGGGAAATTTAAAGGAAAACAATCTAGTGCTACACCAGGGACAACTGGGGGCTGAGAGACCAATGGAAGATTTTAATATTATGTGGAACTGCATGAAAAGGCGATCAAATGATGTGATTGGTCCTGGGATGTTCACACTCTCTTGTATATTTAATTTTTGACAAAATTATTATTGAAATATGTGCATACTAGCAAAACCAATTTTATGGAAGAAAAAAAGCAACATGACAAATGATGGTTTGAAACTTGAGTAGGGCCGGTCCTGGGTATTCTTGCCCCCCCCCCCGGCAGCAGAAAACAAATTCTGTCAGTTCATTTATATTAAAGACATTTCAGTAGCACTGGCTATCTCGCCGCTAACTAGCTAGCGCGCCTTTGTTTCACAAGAAAAGTAGCGACATATTAAATCTAGTGTATATAATTATAATATCATGTATTTCTCATGATTTCTATCACTCACTCTTTTGTGCCCGCTAATCAAACGGCGCCCCAGGCGATCGTATATCTTGCCCGTAGGCTAGGCCGGCCATGAACTTGAGCTCAGGTTACTGTCAAAAACAAGAGCCCCAAAAGATGTATAATATGAAAAATGTGGGCATGAACATCCAGGGACAAGTTTATTCACTCAACAACCTTTTCATGCACCTTAAACCAATTCCAAACAATATAAAAGTTGTATATATGGTTAAATTAAAACATTCTCAGTACAATATGTTTGTATTGATTTGTTCCACCTGTCCTGTATTCCTGGAACACATATTATATGAAGGGACGGGTGGAATAAATCAATACAAACATTATATCACCTGCCTTTCTCTCCAGAGATGGCTGGCTCCTCCCCTTTCTGTCATCACACAAAATTGTGCAGAAATTCTAGAGCCAGTCCAAAACCCGTGTGTGTGTTTATATCCAAAAACCATAAATGCAATCTCTTTACCTACGAAACACAGGCATTTAAAAACCAATGAAAAATACATTATGGTGCTGAATTGTTATTATTATGGCATTTGTTCATGTTTCCTGTTTATAGTAGACTAGTATGCGGTCATTTCCCCATATCTTGAATAGAAATAAATGCTGAATTCCACGAACGCATGGTAACGCGCTGTCACGCTCCAATCCGAACATGTATGGCAAACACGAAGACGAGCAGTGAAACTTAAGAGGAGAGAGCGCTGGCTGCAGCATGATGCAGCCGGAGAGACTCCGCACTACGTCATGGGCAGAGGCGCCCCGCTCAATGGGAAGGTGCGGCCGCGCTCATTCACATTACGTACACACTGAAGCGCTGGGACGAGCGAAAAGCAGCAATGCAAAGGGACCCAAATGTATAATCCGTAGAACAAACCTCGCTTTCTGGATTTCTCGTTGAGGAAAAGGGTCGGGGGCATGTGCACAAGACAATCCGTGGCGCTTCCTTTTCAGAACCTGGTGAGTACCGCAAGTGCATTGCAACGTTTGGGGTTAAATGACCTTATGCTGAGGATTACCTCACAGGTAAACTACAGTCTCAGGCTGCTCTAGAGAATATGTGTATATGCGGGTATTTGCTGTTTACCATTTAACCTAAAAAAAATATTTTGGGAGAAATATCAGAATGAGGCTTGCTCGTCATCGTTGGTGTGCATATAAGAAAATAATATCGCAGTCGTTTTCAGGCGTTTTGCTTTTGCCGTGAACGGGTCGCTCACATGACTGGTGATGCAGGGCACTGCGGTTGGAATAGGAAATCGCCGCTGTCTGCAGCCTGTTGCCCTTTTCAGTCACCGAAATATAGCAATGGTGGATGTTTCTGTAGGACAACATATTGATAAAATAAATAATCAAATAAATAAACCAGATGGCCCGGCGATCCGCTTGTATGGGCAATTTCTGGCCGCACTCCATAAGAATACTACGGGATGGTCGACTAAAGCGCATGCGGTCATCGTTATTTTAGTACCAATTACAATGACCGATTGCCAACGATTTAATAACATTCAGACGCTCTTCCAAATGGACAATCGCTGCAATAATTGTTCATGCTTATACACACATTTGTGTAAGTCCACGTTAAGCCACTACAAATTCCAACTATTTATTTTATACCGACAGTGATAAAACCCTGTACATAGCACTCATTCGACTATTGCTTCCGGTCAATCACAGCTTAGTGTTAATATAAGTTAAAACTGGTCTTTTTTAGATTTGAGCGTTCTAGCAGTTAAATCATATAATCTCAAATATTATGCCATTTTATTGTACGAATCGTGCTCAGAATAAGATGTGTTTCTTGTGGGAATACTTTTATTATCGGCTATGATGTAATTGTACTTTCTCAAACCAGAGACATCTTCAGCCAGGTGTTATACAGGCATGCGCCTATAGCTGTGTGCTCGGTCCGGTGCAGTGGTTTTCACCTGAAGTATAACTGGAAATCTGAGTGCTGTATATCGTGGAGTACAGTTTAGTAATATAACATAATATAATGGAGTTATGCATTTAATTCTGGCAGTAGGCTACTATCAATGTTCACTTCTTTTAAAGTTTACATGTAGTTAAAGGGTAGTTTTTGTAATACAGATGTATTACAATTGTATATTTATAAATGTAGACTCTTTTCCTAATTAGAACGTTCGTGTAGACTTACGTTGCATGACCATATGTAAATTACCGATCAGTTCCATTTGAACAAATGACGGTTTCTCTTTGGCCCGGCGTTGGTCACATTGTAAAATGTAATTTTTATGCTGTTCCTCACTGACCAGCTGTCCAGCCAAACATGCAGCCGCACTTTTATACGCTGATCACTGTCTAAATATAGCTTACTGACTATGCAACACTCTCACTAAAACTACAGTAGACAGGAGAAATACTGAGAGCTTTATTTCTGTGGCACTGTACCAATTATGTCCTGATTATTTCATTCTTTATCTTATATTCCTCACAAAATAAGCAATCCATGAAAATGAGGTGCTACTGTGTAGCACTCCTATCAATTTAAATGATTTTGTGGTATATGTAAAATTTTTAAGGAGGTACTTTAGACATTTCTCAAAGGGGTTGGAATATTTCATAAGTAGTCCTTATGTAACCAGTTTGTAAACAACGTCAACAATAATAATACGATCCATCTGAGATCATTCTTATCTAACACAATGCTTGTGTGGATTTAAACACTTTCTGTGGTGTCACTGGCTGCAGTGGTCGCTCCTGTTAAAGATACTATGAAACAAAAGTCAGAACTCCAGTCCACTGGTGACTGGTCACAGTGCAAGTTTTAATTTAGGATTTTAAGTGTGTAACTGTTGATCCATGGCAGTGTAACATGTCATATTCTCCCTGGAGTTGGCGCAGATTTCCAGTTTATTACTGCAATGTAGAATCAGAGTGTAAGAAAGTTAGTGAACTGAATGCTGATTGCCTGCAAGCAAAAAGAACTCCAAGTACTAAAACTGGAAATTGGACATACACACTACCCACATCTGTCGCTAACTGGTTGGATTCAGACAACAAAATACTTCTTAATTTGTGCTATTCTGTCCTCTTATCGTGTACCTGTAAGATCTCGAATGGACTTGTTCCTTAGCAATCATTACCCCCACAACCTAAATTATTTGGCTGCTTGCCTGGATTAACAGGTACATTAATATGCCTCAGAAACTCCTAACCATCAAGCAGAAGTGTCCCAGAGATCCTACATTGCCTGTAACTACGTATAACTGTAACTGTCCGCGGATCTAACACTGACACCGGACTAATCATGCGTTGTTCCCTGTGAAAAGACACTGCTGCATACATGTGTACAGTTTTTTTTGAGTGAATTGAATGAACGAAATTTAATGAATGAAGCCTTTCAGTACATTAAACTTTAACTAGCTTGACTGTTTAGGTTATAATTTACCACAAATGCAAATGAACATTGTTTTACTGTAACTGTAACCTGTAGTTTTGTCTCGGATCTTACTGTAGCTGTTGTTGTCTTATGCAGTGCATATTGCAGTCCTGGACACTTCGCTCATTTTCTGGTGCTCAGGAATAATAATAATAATATATGTAATTTGTATTAGTTATGTATCAAATTTTCGAGATATTTGAAAAATCTTAATATAAAAAATTTGAGGAAAAATCTGAATTCGCTTAACCGGTTAATAACTGGTAAATAATTGGTTACTGTACTACTTAAAAAATTATATGCAGTTCATATTCAATGCAGCTCTTTTCACAGGTAACACACACACAACACACATGAGTAAGGAAACAAAAAAGATGGCAGCTGTGAGAAGGTCCCCCTAGCCTGGCCTGAGGGTGCCCCAAAAGCACTGAAGTATGGGGGCAATCTTAAAACTATTTAAAAACCGTATATTCAAATAAAAAATTCAGCTGAATAGTCGAATATGAAAATATTTGGCGGTTGCAGTCCTAATTTGTGTACCGTTTTTCAAGAACTGAAAGATGCCTACAGTAGATGAGGCAAAGAGAACAGGAAAAATCGCTGAAAACCAAGAAACACCCGAAAATGTAGAGACAATAAGCAAGACATATATTTTAACTGACAGCAATAAGCAATTCAGTAATTAAGGAATACATACAAGTTTTACATTATACAAAAATATATGATAATTAGTAGTGGTGCAGTAATAGTGTCGATGATGTACTATTTCGGTACTATGCAGAAACGGTTAGCTTATGCAACTGTATATGATGGAAGATGCAAGACGAGGCAAATAAGGAAGATGAGTAAGGATAAACAGAGCAGACATTACTAACAGAGCACAGATGGGATCGATGCAGGAAGGATTTTTAGTGAAGTCTGAGACAACAAGAAGGTTTTGAGGTGAGATTTGAAAATTGGGAGAGTGTGTGTGTGTGTGGGAGGGGGCTGTTATGGACATCCTGGGGAAGGGAAAGGGGTGGTACCATACAGTAGACTTGTTCACCAAAACTGTGGAGTTTAGCTGGAGGCACAATGAAGAGCCCCGAAGTGTAAGATTGTGCAGTGTGAGTGGATGGATAGGACAACAGAAGGTCAGACAAATAGGGGGGGATCAAGATTGTTGAGAGGCTTGTAAGTAAAGAGGAACAATCTTGAAGCGGATCCATAATTTCACAGGGTGCCAGGTCTTGGGGAACAGGAGTAATCTGGTGATGTGTTCAAGTATAAGTGAGGAGCTGGGCTGCAGCTCGTGGAGAGACCTGGAGCCGACGTCCATGAGGAGGGAGCCGTGGTAATCGAGACAGGTAAAGATGAAGGTATGGATGAGGGGAGGCAGGACAGCGTAGAAAAAAGAAGTGTCCAGCTCAAGGGTCCAGAATGTCTCCACAGTTATGAACTGTAAGTGAGAGGGGCGCCTTCAGTGTGGAGGGAATCGGCATTCTTAATGGTGTACTTATGATGTATAATGAAGTTCACCCCCTGAGCTTGAAAAAATTGCTGGCCGTCCAGTGGCCTGTACTACGAAGCGGGCTTACTGGCTTATCGGGGTAGCTTGTCAGATTTAAGGTACCACAGTTTAAATGGACTTCGTATTCGTTCACTTACATTTTACCCAGACTGCCTTAAATCCGACAAGTTACCCCGATAAGCCAGTAACCCCGCTTCGTAGTACAGGCCCCAGGTTTTTCCATTTCAGATATTCAAGCTTTGATGTGCGACAGATGGGGTTAATGAACAGATTGAGTAGGGAAAAGATCAGGGTATCATCGGTGTAACACTGAAAATGGGGAGGATGTGTAAAACGTAGCTGTGGCCCAAGAACTGGACCATTGGAAGCCCCATGGGTAACCGGAGAGAATATAGCATAATCTGAGATGGAGTTTAACAGTTTATCTTTCAGGTAGGAGGTAAGCCAATGCAAGGCAGTGCCCTCAGTGCCCAGGTCATAGAGTTCTGAGAGGAGCACAGTGTGGTACAGTGTGTGAAAGCCTATGCTCAGGTCGAGGAGAAATGAAGACATTGAGGGCTCCAGAATCAGCATATATAAGAAGTGTCAGCTAAGCCATTTTCAGTACTGTGGAGAGGACTAAAGCTGGACTGAAATGGGTTGAGTGGGTTATTGTACTGGAGATTAGGAGTTGACGAGCGAGACACGTTTTAGAGATGGTATGGTGGTTATTAAAATGATGCTTTTAAATTTTTTTTGTTTAAAGGGCGAGACAGATGGAGGGAAGCAGTCCGAGAGAGTGATTAATTGAAGAGGGTGCTCAGGTGAGGGCAGAGAGGTGGAGGGCAGGTCTGTGACAGGTTGGACAGGCAATCGAGAGAGCAGGTGGTGACCTTCGACGCAGTGGTCATATCCGAGGGTGGAGAGGAATTCAGGAGTGGGAAGGCAGAGAGGCAACTTGGAGGTGGGAGGCTGGAGAAAGTAGATCACTGAACTGCTGATAGCGAACATTTTGGTGACCAGCAGAAGCTTGAGAAGAAAATGTGCCGGAGGTGATCTGCTAGAAGTGACATCACCAGAAAGGGGCGAATATTCCTGTGTCGATTGATGTTTCAGTGTGCTGATGTGGGCCTGAATAAGCCTTCCTGCTCCAATTCACATCTCATTGTTTGATCCCATTGTTTTTTATTGTGATTTTACTCTAAAGGGAATAAATGAAAGTAGAATAGAAATATGCATTGTATTCATTATGCAGGTACCATAACATTTTGTATCCTTACATTAATTGTTAAAGTAGCGATGAAAATCTGTGACTGTTAATGCAGTAAAGCAGTTCACGGTTATCAAGCTCCTGTTTTCAGGAGGTCAAAGTCTCATGGTATCCAGTTTTAGTGGACACTTTTTTCCATCTTCTACACATTTATTCAGGTGGGGATATTTTTTTATCATCGCTCTTTACCAAAGGTCCAACAGCTGGCTCTTCTGGAACTACAAACAAGCAAAACACTGCATAGGAGTCTGTATCCTTAACCGTCATGATATCGACTGCCTATCTAACATTTATACAGCAGCTATCTAATACGAATATATCCCAAAACACAAATTTCAATGGACAGGATGCAACGTGTTGTAACATTTTAACGGAAAATTCCTGGATATTACTGCAGTCCTGCTTGCAGTTAAGGTTGTGTTATCCTGTTGAAGTCTGTGTTTTTTCTTTTAATACATTCCCGGAAAGGATTATTTTACCTTTGCATTTAGTCATTCACTGTTTTTCCTGAAAACAAAAGGAAAGGTGAAATGGTCACTATACTACATATATACAGCATAAAAAGCTAAGTGCTTTCAGTACAGAAAGGAGTTACTTTCATTGCTTGTTGGTGCAGGATGATAGGAAATGTGTCCATTTTGGCCAGGTGTAAATTGGCAGCCTGATTGTTCCTGTTTTCTATATTTGCATTCAGATTTTCATAATGTTTTATTAGTGAAGTTGATATCCATTTTAGAATCCTTGTTAGAAAATATAGGAGTCATGTTATAAAATGTTTTTTGAAATGTATAAAATGTTTTTTCACTACATGATTGGATCGTTGACTGGCACATTGTCGCGGTTCACTGCCAAAATAGTTGTTGTGATGGTGCCACAAAAATACTGCTGGAGAAATCAAAGAATATCACCCAAAAATGCAGTTTCACAGCAATGTTCGCAGGCTCCATGAGGCAGATCCAGGGTTGGGGTCTGCAAATGACAGGGATGAGATGTGTTAGATAGTGAGGAAGCATAATGTAAGTTTAGTGGAAAGGTGAAGGCAGATAGGAGGGTGTGAAAGATTGGTGGAATGATATGTGTTTGCGGTGTCTCCATTAGATTGTCTGAAATGAGGTGGAGAAATTGTGTGGATACTTCATGGTAATCTAGGGCAGAACATGAGCACGATACATTGCATCCGTTAGAGGCTTTTGTTGGGTCCGAACAGAAATGGGTGAGAAGCTGAAGCAGGATATAGTGATATTGCCAGTGTCGGTGCCAAATAGAAAGGACAAAAAATAGACTGAGGAGGTGTGTGACAAGCTAGAAAAAAAACAATGAGGAACGTTTTTTTCATATTTAAATTATGAAAGAACAGTTGGAGAACGTGGTAGATAAAAAAAAAAAGAAGATAGAAAGATCAATGTGGAATTTCGTTAAATAGACTTGTTGAGGGGCTTATGTGATGAGACTGAAGAAGCTGACTTTTGACATCGTTCCGTCCTGTTGCCTTTTATCAATTCTGTTCCCACTGTCCACTTTCTTGCCAAACCCCATGTTGCATGGTCGTCTGTGCCCACCCCCCTGGAGCGAGTCTGACAGGACATTCTGCTCCAGTGAAGGAACCTAGATCAAACTGGCAGGAATGAAAACATTAAATGTTTGTAAAAAAAAATTCTTTAAAGAAGATTTTGCATATTACGATATAACAAGTGGCATTGCGAACGGAGTCAGCTAAAGCTGTAGCAATAGGATGTGCTGGGAAAAGATCACTGATCACAGCACAGATTGTCAACACATTTAGAGCATGTAGAAATGCGCAATAAAACAGTCTAGAAGGATAATGTAAAATATCGAGAATTAAATGCATTTACAAGGGAAACTTCTAAAACCTTAGAAATATGAAGGATCCATTAATGCAAGAACTGGAATAAATAAATAAAATAGTAAGGAATACGTACCTACATGCGTGCAGACATGCATACATCTACTAAACATTTATGCTAATCTGGGTTGCCAGACTGATATCACAGAATATATTAGGAAGTTAGAGGACGACACTTACAAACACTTAAGCGTTAAAAAGGACCTGGCGGCTTTCAGTTCTGAAATTGTATAGTATGTGCAGCGATTCATTGTTATTTACTTTGCATAACAAGTAATGTAATTCATTAGAGATCTTCCCTTCCCACATGACTGAAATAGCATCATGATTAAAAAAAACATATTTTTTTTAATGTACCATCTGTGCATTCAGATGCGCCTCATTTTGTGTTGAAAGGCATTCTTGGAAAGCAAGTACACTTCAAAAAGTTTTTTGAGTCTGGTAACACAGTGTTTCGAAATGTCGTTTTTAAATGTAGCCAACAATAAGCAGCATTTTTAATCATCTCTGCGGAGGAGGGAGGTGGGAGATGACTGAACATTTATTGACTGGTTTCATTACCCAAACACGTTTTTTATTTGGTGTAAACAGAGATGAGCAGGATATGTATATGTTGCTGTATGCAGATAAAAAAAAAAAAAACAGGTGATGTTTTGGTAGCTTCCTTGTTGCAACATTAATTTAGCATGTAGAAGAATTCATAACTTCAGCAGAAAACCTTGTTTTGTCAGCCATTGCTGCCTGGTTTACAGCAGTAAATGGTTATAACAGTTTTTTCATTTGTTTTTACTTTCTATGCATGCGGTCTGCCTCTGTGTTTATTACCATTTCACTGTAGTATTTGAGAGCTGCATTTTTTATTTAACGTAGTGAACCAGACATTTTCATGTAGTGCTTAACGTAGGGCAGTGAGGTGTGCTTCATTCTGTACATTCCAAGCTGATATTGAGGAGCAAAACAAATAAAGATAAAAGCGTTATGCATACATTTAAAATAGAGAAGTTCCTTGAATGAATTATGTACGGTTTTCCATTTTTTATTCCTTTTTATTCTGTGTGTCTCAGGGCAAGACAGTCATAGAGGGAATTATTCAGGCTGGCCCCCTAACTTGTGACAGTTTAAGAGTGAATGTAAGCAGGAGGGACACTCTTTGAATCTCCTACAGAGTGGACTGGTATTCACAAGTGAAGCAAATAAAGCTTTCAGTGAAGATTTCAGTGAATTAATTTACACTGGTTACACAGTGTTGAATGCAGTCACTAGGCATTCGTAATAATGGTGCATTCTGAAGCTTTATAAATGCAGTGTGAGCATTTATCTGCTTTCCCTAAGCTATCAAATCTGATAGGTATTGCTCTTTATGAATAAATAATATAGTTACTGGAAGGCTGTTAACAAGGGGCAAATAATGAGTAAAGGCTTTAGGAGATTTGGAAATAGACACAGGCAGACAGGAAGCGACCTGTACCCCAAGGATCCCAGAGGGACCCCCCTCCTCGTTAAAAGGAGATGAGGACAGTGAAGATCTGGCAGAGCACTGTACAGATATGTGCATAAAAGTTAGTGCAGAGGGCACTATTTAAGTGGTAGTCAGCATAAATGTAGGACGGATCCTGATCCTGACTAACTTCCTGATTGCAGAAATGTGCGAATGGTAGCTGACAGCGATTTATAAAGATCTCCAAAAGCCATTTGGTAAAAGTTGTGCTAATATGTTAAATGTTCAGACATTATAACTCGTAGCAAGATCCCAAACATCAATCTTCCAATTATTCATCCAGAACAGGGGCATTGGAGGGTGGGGGTGGGGGTGGGGGTGGGGGTGGGGGTGAGGGTGGTGGACATGCCATGTACCATGGAACCTTAAATGAAAACCTTGGGGAGATACTAAGTATAGTACAGTTGGCAAGGGCACAGTAACAGATTGAAGAGCACTATCGTAAGGTATATTGTTTTATTAATTTTAAGGATTTCAGTAAAACGTGTTGGCAATGACTTTCAGCATCACATTGATTAGAGTAGATCAAAGTAGATGTAGAAATATATTGCAGTCTTGTCCATGTCAAGAAAAAAATTACAAAATTTGCGCTAAAAAATGTATATGTAGAAAAGCTGTGGAGTGACAGGTGGGAAATGTATGTCACAGAATAACACTTTCAGGTTAAAAGAATTAGCTGTGTTAACCTAGGTGTTAGTCAAAAAAGAACACTGTACACTCGCATAACAGGGCAAAGACACAAGCCACAGAGAACGAGAGGCTGATTTGCCATCAGCCTCTTTTCTGTCGGTATATCCACATTGTAGTCATTCTTTAGAAGAAATACATCTAGTCAGCTGGCATCCTGTACAGGGTATACTGCAGATTTGTGTCCTTTGCTGCCTGGAACCAAAACTGTAGTGGTGCATGGCTCTGTTTAAACCAGTGGCCTGTTCTACGAAGTGGGGTTACTGGCTTATCGGGGTAACTTGTCGGATTTAAGGTACCACAGTTTAAATGGACTTCATATTCGTTCACAGACTACCTTAAATCTGACAAGTTACCCCGATAAGCCAGTAACCCCACTTCATAGTACAGGCCACGGATCACTGATTCAAATCCCATGGCTAGAAATGAGATGTCAACACTGGGCCCCTGAGCAAGGCCCTTAATACCAGTTGCTCCAGGGACTGTCTGACCCTGCTCTCTCAATTGCATGTTGCTTTGGATAATAGCGTCTGCTAAATTCATAAATGCAAAGGAAGTGGGATGTATCTCTGGAAACTGTCATTGAAACATTAACATTAACATTTAAAAGTAACAATGGGTGAGGTGTTTCCTTCATTGTCAATAGTAGACTGGTTTAACTCAGGCGTCTAATAAAATACTGTAACTATTTTGAAGCCAAACCAGTTTTTTGCTACAAAATTACATGGAATAATTCCACCCCTACGAGTTTGGAGCCAAGTGGAATATAGATGTGTAAGCTTTTAAGCCATCACACACTAAGTAAAGTAGTCTATCATCATAACATTTCCTTCAGGAGGGTCATGGTGGCAGCATGCTGAGCAGGTCTGGCCAAGCATCTTTAGCCACAGATTCTAGCTAGTTCATGGGGATCTCTAGATCTGGGAGATGGAATAACTCCAGCATCTACCTGGGTCTTCCCTGGGGCCTCTGCCCAGTGGGGTGTGCCAGGAATGCCTCCCAAGGGAGCCATCCTTGAGGCATCCTTACAAGATGCCCAAAGCACTTCAGCTGAATCTTCTGGATCTAAAGACACATTGGATCTTTTTCAAGATCCCTTTAGATCGCCAACAAACCTTGCAGATAAAACTCATTTTAGCTGCTCGTTCTCATGGCCAATACCCACAGCTCATGACTGTAGCTAAGGATAGAGACGTAGACCTATGACTTGACTTCTGCTTTACCGCCATGGACTTCCTGCAAAACTTCAGTCGCTGAACTGACTTTGATCTCACGTTCCTACTTACCGTTACTTGTGACCAAGGTACTTCACTAAGGGTAGTCTCTTCCCCATCACCTGAAAGGAACAATCCATTCTATTGTGAGAGAGTACTCTGGCCTCAGATCTAGAGGTACTGATTCCCAGCCTGTCACATTCAGCATTGAATTGCTCAACCACGTGGACTTCTGCAAATAGCAGGGATGTCACTTGTATCCCCCATATTGGGCACCCTTCCAACCACGAATGTGCCACGAAAATCACAAACAGGAGTGGAGATATTCATACTGTAGCCAAATAGCATGCACTGCTAGCCCCAGTTCACATCTTTGCTGCAGCATCTCCCATAATATGTGCTGGGACATCTTGGCGTATGTCTTGTTTAAAATCAAAGCACATGTAGACAGTGTTAGCATGTTCCCCCAAACCTCATACATCTGTGCAAGGAAGAAGAGTTGGTCCATTTTAACAGCCAGGCTGGAATCCGCATTGTTCCTCCTTGATCCTAAATTTGACCTTAGGGCGGAGTCTTATCTGCAGTAACTAGGAATACGCTTTCCTACTGAGTATGAGAAATGTGATCCGATCACCTTTTTTAAAAAACAAGGACCTCTATTTGCCAGTCCAGAGGTAATTTAGCTGTCTTCCATGCAACATTGAAGAGGTGCATCAACCGCATCATTCCCCCCCCCCCCCCAAAAAAAATAAAAAATCCAGTGCTTTTAACATTTCTGAACAGATTACATCTGCCCCAAAGGCTTTCCGGTTTCCACTAGCAAGGCCTCTGACCAGCATATTGTCTTCAGCTGCTCTGATAGCCTGCCTTTTGACGAGAGGACATATCTGTTTTTAGGAGGTGTTCTTTCCACTTCCAGACAATATTCGGAGAGTTAGTCAACATTTCCCCATGCTTGCTGAACATAGCATGAGCAATGTTCTGCCTCCCCTCCCGATGTCTTGTAAGGTTTGCCAAAGCTCCATTAGGGCCTGCCAATAGACATTCTACATGGCCTCTTCCGATTCCTTCCATGCACATCCATATATTTACTGCAGCTTTTCTGGCCTATCAGTGCCTTTCCGCTGTCTTAGGAGATCCCTGTGCTGCATTCTTCAATTTAACAGCTTCCACAGGTGTCCACCAGCAGGTCCTGTGGTTACTGCTATGACCACTTTCTGGCCACAGCCCTTGGCAACCACTGCAAGAATCGAGGCCTCGAACATGTTTCCCAGCCTCACTCCGCATGCGGGAGAAGTTTTTCTGGAGTTGTATTTTTCTGTTGAGTTGAATTCTTTCCACATAAAAGACGTTCTTGGAAAATCCTGACTGCTCCTTTCAGTCATCCTGGTTCATCATGGGTGTCCTCACTATGTACCAAATACAACACACTGTCAACTACATAGTTCTGCTTTTTTTTGTTCACCTTAGGTTTCAAAATAAATTGCCTCAAATCAGATAACAGAACTATAAAGTTGATCCTTGAGCTAGGGTACTCCCGTACCATGAAGTCTTTTATCCTTGTATTCAGAAAAATGTTTGTTATGGACAATCAATGATTGAAGAGAAGTCCAACAATTCACAGCGTAGTTTTAGATCCTGGGGACAATTCTCCCCTCCCCATATCTCCACTGTTCCCCATGTGAGCATTGAAGTTTCGAATTTAAGAGCACAAAGTCTGTAGGTAGAACCCTTTTGAACACATTCCCCACTGTAAGAAGGCTGGCTACTTTGAGCTACTGTTCAAAAGTTTTCCTCCCTGCAACTTGTAGTCCTATAGAGGTACTGTAACCCTCCCATCCACTGGGAAAAACTCCAACTGCACAGTCCTCAGCCTAGGATTTACCAGTATCCCCACACCTGTCTTGTATTTAAAGAAAAAAATGTATGCAAAAATTTATTTTGGACATCCATATGCCCTGCAGCCTGCAATACCTAGTGCGAACTGTACACTGTACAGTGGTTTCCAGTGGAAAGTATTGTACTGTATGGCAGCGAGACCATACCATCCTCACACATCTCCTAGTATTCTCACAACTAAAAGTCAGTGCAATTAACCTATTCGTCCCTATTTGTCCATTTCGACATATGACCCGTCTTTAAGAACGGCACCCAGTTGTAAATCAGGGACAGTATGTCTCATATGAAACATTGTGAAGTATTTATAGGCTGAAGCTAATTCTGAAAATTATGTATAAATGTTAATTTTAGTGTTTAGTAATAAATAAAAAAAAGACAAATGCTGTTTGTTTATTGATTCATAGAAAATATATTATCTAAATGGATGGTATGGTGGCTTGCTGGTTAGCACTGTAGACTCATGCCTCCAGATGTGGGGGGGTTAAGTCCCACCACTATCTCTGTTTGTGTTGAGCTTGCATGTGTTTGTGTGGTACTCAGGGTTTCTTCTGCAGTCCAAAATCATGAGACCAGGTGAATAGGAGTCTATAAATTTGCCTTATTGTTTGAGTGAATGTGCCCTGTCTTTGACTGGCATCCCATCTAGGGTGTCCCTTAGGTCTGGGCGGTATCTTTTTCATACCATCATTCCTTTGACATTTCACCCCTGTCTATGGTATATGATGATGGTATCGGAAAAAAAAAAACTAAATTATCTAGGCTGCTGTGAACTCCGGAATCAGAGAAGCCTAAAACGCCCCATCGGTGTGGAAGCTGAGTGCTAGAGAAATGAGGATACAACTGCTCGATCTGCGGCCGCTTGCACTCTAGGTTTCATTTATGTTGCAGCTTATGGTGCATTCGTGACATGTTTTGTTTTCGTGGTGCACATTGTTATTTGACTTTTTTAATTTACTTTAATGAGGCTCCAATCACTGCTTATGCTGTGCACTACAATGCATCACCTCAATACAGCATCTCCATATCAGTATAATAGAAATAGTAGTGTCTGTATTGTTGATGGTATTACAAATATCTTCAGGATATCTAAATAACGGGGCATACCATAATAACGCCATACCGCCCATATCTAGTACCATTATGCAACATTAAGTTATATGATTCCTTTGCAACTTCTGAATTAGAAAAAATCTTGGTGTAACTTCTTTTCTTCTTTTGGTATCCGGAAGTGCATTTAAGCTTCCTGATTTAATATGCATAAAAACTATGATTATGGATTCATGAAAGCAGAATCAGTACGAGTCTCTCACTTTCTGGACTCCCTGCAAGAAAAAGGGGTGAAGACATTGTTTCTCTTACTTTTTGCTGCATATTTTAAAATCTTTGCTGGAGTGGGAGAGCAGTTTAAGATCTTGGTACTGCAGCCTGGCTACTCCTGAATAGAAAGGGAGGCATACTTGAAGGCCAAATGGGGGGGCATTGTGTGGCTCAGGACACTGAACCTGTGAGAGAAAAGTCCCCGGTTTAAATCCTGTGGTTGGCAGAGTGATGTCACTGTTGGGCTCTTGAGCAGGGCCCTTAATCCCCCAGTCGCTTTAGGGACTGGTTGAGCCTGCATTCTCCAAAAAATGTATGTTGCCTGGGATTAGAAGCTAGGTGATGTGCAATATAAATACTGACACTGCATGTTATGCACATGCAACTGTCACGTCACAAGGGCTTTGATAGTCAGCTGGGTTCAGATTGTAAATTTATGCTAAAACGTTTTTACTTTGTCCCAGGAAACAAAACTTAGCAAGCTTTGCAGTTTTACTGATGGTCTGAATTTCAACATTTATATATATAAAAGTGAAAAGTGAACAAGAACAGGTCACTAAAAGGCATTAACCTTTTTAATGTGTGTAAATATTTTAGATTCCCTGGAGATAGATAATGACATTTCTGTCTGGCAGGTTTATTCTGAGTACATTTTTAAATAGTTATCACAGAAAACTTCAAATCTCAATATTTGAAAATCTTCCAATATCGTGCAGCCCGACCTCATGCAGAAGCATCTGCAAAATGTAAATAAAATGAATGGTCCCATCAGTAAGGGTTGAGGTCATGACCGATTATTAAAACACAATATCATTTTTATATTATTATACCATTATATGTTGTTGTTATAAAAATAATTGAAGCATGCCAGGTTTCTCCCCCTTCTGTACAACGTTGGATAGGGCCAAAAAAAAAGAGTACAATTCTGCTTTGTTTTTTAAACATTCTTTGTTCAGATTGCTCTGATACTGCAGACTGGCACTCATCAGGGCAGCCCGTGTTGGCAGTGAACCGGAGACATTCAGGCCTGGAAGGTCTACAGCAGGAACAGAAAAAATGAGTAAACCTGTGGGACCAACTCAATCCAATTCTTGACTCCCTTTAATATGTCCCATCTGCATGCAGTCCCTCTCTCCCAGCTTAGCGATGACCAAAGATTCTTGGCACATAAAGTAGACCCTGGCTGTATAAAACTCCATGTTCTAAGCTCACACTCTCTGGAAGTGCTGATTCCGGAACAGCCGCCTGAGAAAGTTTTATCCTTGGTTTGCTCTCCAGCTTAATGGTTAGGCAGAATGGTTTAAGCACCCAGGGAATACATCTACATTAATCCAAGTGCGTTTGAGGACACATTTGAGTAATAAACTTTTCTCTTCCCCATTCAGTCAAATTTGCATGTTTGCAAAGGCATTTATTTATTTATTATAAGTTTATTAGCAGTAATTCTTTCAAATTATCAGTGATAGCATAAGTGTTAACTGGGAAAGTGTGTAAGGGTGAATTGCTTTTGCTTTGTAACAAATGTGGCAACGTAATCGACTTCCAGTGTCGCAGCTTGACAGCTGAGCTGTGATTGTGCTTTTCATAAACAGAGGCGCCTTTGCTATTCTTCAAGACCTCAGACATTGTCATTTCTACTTAGTGCAGGAGCCACGAATGTAGGCGATCAAAGGGAACACCAGGAGCTGGGGAAATGTGCTGCCTTTGTTTTTACAGCGTGCTTTACAAATATGTAGAGCTGTTCTACATATTCATATTTTCATGGGGATTATATGGAGTGCTTAGATAACACAAATCTTTGTGGAATCCAGAGAAATGGATCAAAGATGTTTAAATAAATCGTCAGCATTTTTCGGTGTACATTTAATACTTTCCTAGTAGCTCAATTGGGGTTTCAGATCCATGCTCCTGTGTTTGTGTGTGTGTGTGTGTGTGTGTGTGTGTGTGTGTGTGTGTGTTGGTCATGTATGTATTACATTGTGGGGATCAAATGTCCCCGCAGTGTGATTACAAACCTGTTATTTTGATGTTCTGAGGACCATTTTTTTCGGTCACCACAAAGGGAAATTCGATTTCATAAAATTGTGTGACTCCAATTAAAAAACTAAAATGCCATAAGACTTTATATCTTGTTTGGTTACTTATCTGTACAGGACTGTGTGTGTGTGTGTGTGTGTGTGTGTGTGTGTGTGTGTGTGTGTGTGTGTGTGTGTGTGTGGATTTTGCATGTTTTTCCTGTGTCACCTTGACCTGTGTCACCATGACCCTGACCAGGACAAGTATAAGTCAGGTGGATCAATTTTACAGCCAACTGTATACCACAATTTATCCATGCCAACTACTCAGAAACTACACCCATTTGCAAGAGTTATAGGTAAAAAGTAAAAACATCCTTCATTTTACGTTTGTATCTGAAGTGGAGATTTGCAAACATTAAAGGTTAAAAATCAAAGGTAATTCTGGGCTGAAATCCAAATTCAGTTTTAAATACATAATCCCACTGAATGCGATTAAATGCCTTGAGGCATTTAAAGACAAGGGGATTAGTTGGATTAGAGATCAGTGTCGAGTAAATCATGTTAGATATGATGTATTATTAGATAGAAACATATTTTTGTGATCTGTACCACCTAGCAGTGCCAGGATCATCATGGTGGGATTATATCCAGGGATGGACATAACTGGTACACATTCACCTTTAAAAAAACGATACGTGCGACAATCGATTGTTTGTAAAAGCTCAAATGTGTACTTATTTTATGGACAGCCATTCAGATGACCTTAAATGGCGGGATTTCATTCATGGCACAGGAACAGGCTTGATTATTTCTCGGTTAATTTCTCAATTAAAAAACTAAAAAAAAAAAAAAAACAGTATTTACAACTTGAATGGTCCTGGCCAAAGAAAACATTAAAAATGGGAACATAATATATGAACTATATGGCAGACACAAGAATGGGGTGAGTTGAATCATTCAGCTCAGCTTCATCAGATGTAAAGCAATTGCAGTTTAATAGGTTCAGAAAAAGGACAATGGCGTTTTTATACTGTGTCAGATGGTTCTTTATTAAACCAGTAGGGGCAGTGCAGCATGCCAGGTAGGGCTGAATGGGTCCAGTTAAAAATAATAACCCTACTGCTGTGCTGGCTGATTCGGATACGGGTCAGAAGCAGCCGGTGAGCAGAGCCGTCTGCACCGGGCCAGAATGATCCGTCCTGTTATGTTTGAGCCGCGAATCAGATGGTTGCTATCGGCGTGCATTTGTTGACTGGCCGGTGACAGCTTAAACAAACAAGAGGCTCGTACCGACGGCGTTATCGGCGGTTTGCTGTGTCCACGGTTCAGAAGTCAATGCCTCCAAGCGGCATGAGATTTGGATCTTGCGTTGTGTTTGATGCAAGAGAGCTTTCTCGGAAAGTACCAGTGACTTATCTTTGGCTGGCGGTGAATCCTGCTGTGAGTCTAATGACATCCAGGGCCCTGCCGGTACTTGGGATTCTGAAAGATGCCTAAACCGTTGCATATTCGGCATTGTCGCCCAACAAAGCAGTGAATGTGTGTAGATTATCTAAAATGGAAAGCAGACAATGAGTACTTATGCACTTGAAAGACAAACGGCTTGATGATAAAGACTTCCTGAGGAACCCCCAGTGGCAGTTGCAGGAAATCAGTGTGTGTTCATTAGGTTTCCTGCAGGGAGAAAAGGGGGTCTTAGAGATGTTACCTAAAAGAGATTTATTCACAGACTCATGGAAAATAAAATACTCATTTGAACAAAACCGAACAATAATGTTAAAAGTTGTTCACGTGATATGAAGTAGAACTATTCACAATGTATATTTTATTTGCAGCTTCTTTTGTAAAAAAAAAAAAAAAAAAAATGAGACGGGGTGTATAACCTCACTTTTACTTCTTATAAATAAACCGATGGCTCGTAAGCAAGCCGGTGATTTTACAGCCTTAGAAACCAGCTTTCCCGTGCGAGCGGAAAATAGAAGAATGACATGGTATCGGATTATTGGTGCTGAATAAAAGCATTTGTAGCACTTTGGATATGGGAAATATTTAAAAATGTCAATGCATATCTGACTACCTCAAAAGTGGTTAAGAGGCTTCAGACTCAAGGGGGTTAAACAGGTTGTGAGATAATATAACATGTATTATAACCAGTATCTAACTATTGTACAGTTACGCAGATTACCATGTAGATTGCTGTACTACTATGCTGTACTATAATCTTTTTATAATAAAATAAATGACATAAATAAATAAATGGTATGCAGATATCCATCTGTACAGTAAGTTTAAAGGGTTACCTGTTGATGTTGTTGAAGATGCTGGAATGCACATGTAGAAAGTGGTCAGGGCGCAATTTTGGATTGCTGGGATTCGGAGAGTGAAGCAACAATTGGCAAGATCTCCACTGCGATCCACTGACGCGATAGTCCGGCTAACAGATGAACAGGTGTTTCCCCGCAGTACAAATCCTCCCGTGTCGTCCTGCAGAGTAACTTGGCATCAGACTGTTTTATTGTGTCACTATGTGCTAGTTTTTATATGGTAATACTTGGTGACTTAATGCTTTCTGAACAACTGAGAAATGGGTGACAGGAATCTGGGATGTTTACTGCTGCATGTGTGAAGCTGCTCTAGAGATTTTCATTTTGTTTCAGTGGATTTCTAGTGGTTTTTCAGTGGGATTGTCTGTGTGTGTGGGGGGATGGGAGTCATGTATTCATGTATGTATTACATTGTGGGGATCAAATGTCCCCACAATGTGATTACAAACCTGTTATTTTGATGTTGTGAGGACCGTTTTTTTTCAGTCCCCACAAAGGGAAACTGAATTTTAGAAAAATCTATGAATACAATTAAAAAACTTAAATTACCAAAAGTCTTGTATTTTCTTTAGTTACTTACGGTTATGGTTAGCACTGGGTAGGGGTTAAGGTTGTCATTGATGGGATTATGGTTTTGCCCACAGAATTGAATGGAGTGTCCCCATAAAGATACGAATACCCCTCATAAAGATATGAGTGCCCCCCTCCCCCCTTTGATGGCTTGGATAGACTCTGGGTTCCCCTGCGGCCCTGACCTGAAAATGGATCTATTTAAGTGGAAAGTGCGTAACCTGGGACGGCAGAGTAGCCGGTACTAACCCTACAGTATGAACACAGTTGCATATTACTGTATCCTGTAAATCATATCCTGCGTGAAATAACTGTGGTGTTAAATACGAGTCTCATGAGTATTATATATACGATTATTCCACATTTGTGAAGAGACTGTGATCTATCAATTTCCCTAATATTGCATTATATTATAGCAATAATTGTGTAAGTAATTGATATCCCATATTGCATATTAAATCGATCCATTAATAATAAATCATTTAATTATGGTATTTTTATGAATTACATTTAAAAATGTGGTCCAGAGATTAATTACTTAATGAGCATTCGCGTGGTATGAAGCAGGTGAACAAGAGGTCTACTGGAAAGAATAATAATTAATATAGTAATTAGCTGGGTAATCGGGATCGTTAAAGTTCTCTCGCAAACAGATTTAAATGAAGAGGAAATGAGTTGAATCAAAGACTGGTCACACAGCTTTCGTGTCCTTGATGTCTTACAGCAATGTTTCCCAACCCGGTTCTCAGGGACTCCCAGACAAGCTCCCTGCCAGACAAGACCACATTTTTGCTCCCTTACAGGAAGCTGGGAGGGAGCAAAAACATGGACTATGTGGGGGTCCCTGAGAACCAGGTTGGGAAACACTGTCCTAGAGAACGGTGACCCCAATGCCATCTACAGATGATTTCTTTGTGATGATTTCCTTTGTTCTCAGATTTGTTTAAAAAATAATTATTGTTTTACCTTCACATTAATTTAGCAGACATTTTAATCCAAAGCACTATACAGTTTTCAGGGAAAACAGGGTCAGCTTGTTCCTGGAGCAGTCGGCGTTAATGGTGAAATCACTCTGCTCACCACAGGATTATAACCAACTGCTTTCCGATCACAGGTGCGGCATTCTAACCCACTGAGCCACACACCACCTGGGGCTCGAACCCTAGTCCTTAAGCACAGCATCTCTAAGAAACGGGGTTATCCAGCTCATTATTAAATTAATTTCTTCCTGTCTGTTTGCATTAATAAAGCATAGTGACCTAACAAATGGCGTAATTTAAAAACACATTCATAAACAGCACACACATACCCGTGTATGTTTTATCCATTTTATTTTATATAATCCAAAACTTAGAACTCTGGATAAAGATAAATAATAATAATTGACATGGTGCTGTATGATAAGATAAGCTCCAGCTTCAGTTTGATGTCTAGAGCAGCGATTCTCAACCTGTGGATCTTGGCAAGTTCGGAAAAGGTTGCAAGGCAGAGTTGGAAATGTAAACATTTTAAAACCAGCTCCTATGCTGATCCACGATCAAATTTCCCAGCTCCAATCCTATAATTAACCTATATAAACAGGTCTTGGGTCTACAACTGCTTAGCGGAAAACCAGTGAACACTCAGCCAATCCAAGAAGTCAAACCACAGATGCTTAATCTAAAATTTGCTGGCACCTCCAATCACATTTGTACGGCATTGATTGGCGTAAATCACAGCGTTAATTTAAACCTATAGTTGATATAGCGTCGCGACTGAGCTTGCATGGTAAAGATTGGGTCACAATGCAAAAAAGGTTGAGAACCACTGGTCTAGAGAAAAAATAACATTTTATGCCTGAGGAACAGATTTGGGTTAGTTTCGCAAGTAAGTGCAGTACGTGTTACAGCGGTGTGGCAACTCAGATTATGGACACAGTGAAATCTCTATGGATACCTGATTAGCTTCCTACATCCAAGCAGACAGATGTGAAAAGACAGGACACGCCACCCACAGCACACAGGCTTTCGGCCGAGACGTCGTCACCCCACTCACTGCCAGCTGATGTTACAGGGGGACAGTGCCAATGCAACGGATGTGCCGCAAGCTGTGAGGTCAAGAGCAGGTCATCAGCGGGGCACTGCCAGCCCCACAACAGGCCCGGTCGTCCTGTTCGAGCAAAGGAAAGCTGATGCTGATTTGGCAAGGAAGATCACTCTTTATTTCTGTCCTTTAAAACTGGGCTTCATAGACTGAGCTAAACTGTTCTTATTAATTATAAGCACAATAATCCTTTCCAGAACTCTTCATCCAGAGCTATATGACATAACCCATGCTGTTTTGCTGGATAAATAAGGAACACATCTGTGGCGTGCCTCACTAATATTACACAGAGATGCGAGGAAGGAACAGCCACTGTATTCGGGAATGGGAGCAGAGATGGATTGAAAGGAGAAAATACGTAGGAAAAAAAAATACAAAACGGTATCTGGCATCAGAAAGAATGGTTTACGGCAAGGTTCCCCAATTCTGATCCTGGAGGATCAGAATCCAATACATTTCGCAGATTACCCTGTTCAAACACACCTACTAAACCTGCTAATTAGCTGATTGAGATGTGTTTGAGTAAGGAAATCTGCAAACTGTGTTGGATTCTGGCCCTCCAGGACCTGAACTGGGGAACCATGGTTTAAGGGGACAGGCATGGTTACTGCAGGTTATGAAATGCAGTACTCAGTCTTAGGTAATGATGGGGAATAGTGTATAGGTGAACTGAATCAGCATGGACCTGACTTTTACATGTATACTTGCAGCTAATGGTAACTGTCGCGGTTCACTTTTAGCTACATCTAGCTATGAAGCTCTTCCTAAAGTGCGAAAAATGACAGGTGACTCTAAATAGCACACTATGCATCGAAGTCTGTGTTTATAAGTATGAGTAAATTATTGTGCATGTGGATGTCATGAGATGTGCTGGCATTGTGCCTAAGGCCTACTTAGTCTTATAGTGTGTGCATCCAGAGATGGAGCTATTCAGATAAGTGATTTCTGAAAATGGATGGATGAAAATAGTCAGAAATGTACTCCACATTGTGAAGTTCGATATGCTTCAGACTAAGAGGTTTTATGATAGTACTTTGGGTGTCTGTATAATTCACCTAGTAGGTATATATGAACTAGAATAACTGCGGAGTATATCTATTTGTTTATTAGGCTGCCATAGAAAATGCTATGAGTATGAGTAAATACCAAAGCAGAGAAAGTTAAATACTGACAATTACATACCAGAAATATGGACATATTAAAAATATGACTGTTGATTTGTTAGGAGAGATATTGGCTGCGTTTCCCGAAACCTTCTTAACACTACGTCATTCGTAAGTTCTACCTTAAGTTGTCTCTTAACGCTCCATGGTGTTTCCCGACACGTTCTTAGTTAAGCATATCTTGCGTAAGATATTCTTTCGTAAAGTTGGTCTGAGCCTCTCTTAGCTGTTTCTTATCACTGTTGCCGGCTCATACTGCTCATTGTAAATAACATCGTCAAGGGTACAGTAACCAAACATCACTTAGCTAAAAAATAACTGGTCCATATGATATAATGATTTTGTCTGATACATGACTACAGTCTTCATGTATGTGCAGTGAATTGGCCTGGATTCATAAGGAAAGATAAGGAACACGGTGCTGATTATATATTTATTTATTAATTGGGAAGGGGGGTTGGTTCTGCTGATATTGGGGTGGGCGCGTTCCCCCTGTTTCCGACGTCCCTGGATGCACACACCTCTCTAAATGTACCAAAGTCACAGTATATAAAAACATTGGTTCATTGGGTTGGATAACAGTCAACACTGAAGGTTCATTTACTTATTTCTCTAATATATTTTTCCCCAAAAAAGCCCCCCTGGAATAGTCCTCAGTAGTCAATACTGAAGCACACAGGTCATTCTTTAATGTTAAGACAGTAATGCAACTTTTAGTTCGGCTATTGTGCCATTTACAGGCAAAATCATATTTACGGTTCGATGATTCATTGCATTAATTTTGTATTTTATTTTTAGGTTCTCCCCAATTCTGATTTAAAGCTATATTTTGAAGCATTCCTGCAATTTTTTATATATATACTGTATATATAAAGAATACCACTTTCTCTCATGCGGCAGTCAAGCAGCTGCTGCATGTAGTGAATAATCAATTGTTGAGCCATCGATGTCAGCCAATCAGCTGTTCCGGCGCCTATTAAGGTCACTCTTAAGAAGCTCTCCCTTAAGCAATCTCTTAGGAGACTCTTCACGAAATAGACGTACCTTTCGTAAAATATGTCTTTAGACACTTCGTAAGACACGAAGAGTCGTTGTTATTGGGAAATGCACCCAAATACATTTTGATATATAAATCGATTAAAACATTATTTTATCTATTGTTTTTACCTTTTATTAATTTATTACAGTCCATCCATCTATTCCTTCTCTAACCACCTGTCCTTATCATTGAGTCTATAATAGACCATTTTAGATCCATATTTAGTCATATTACGCATAGTAATCTAGTTAGATAATCATATAGAGTATAGATTTATTTATTTCAGATTTTTTTTCCCTTAAGGTGTTACATTTCTAGACAAGCCATTATGTGAACTTTGAAACATAAGTTAATCCTGGCTCCACAGTTTACAGGCCCAAAGGAAATCCCTTTTTGAAGAGCACCAACCATGCTTCTGTCATCTGTGATTTAAATGATTTTATGCTGTTGAAGCCCCCCCCCGCCCCCCACAAACACTATTGCCAACTGGTGTTGGCAATAGTTTTATACAGTATAGTACTGACTGCTGAGATTGAAATCCTTTCAAAGCTCAAAGCCATCATCTTCCTGTAACCATTTCCGTTAATGCTTTGTAGTATTAAATCAGATTAAGTATATTCATTTTCAGGGCAGTTCATAGGACAGCAAATCTAAATTCTTCTGTTTCTGCTTTTTTTTGTGCATATTTGATGGATGCTTAGGCTAAACAGAGGCTTGTCGTTTGTGTAAAGGTACAGGTGTCACCTGAGTTTAATGCTGCATCGTGCATAAAAAAGTCCTCTGGTTTATATGCATTCAAGCAATGATTTCCTGGTGTTGCTGGTGAACCACAGCTGGAGCAGTATGCAGAAATTAGTGAAATTAGAAATGGAAATTAGTGGGAGAACATTTTTAAATGAACTTGAGGAAGCACTTCTTCACACAATGTGTAGTTGGAGTATGGAATAGTCTTCCTGCTAGTGTAGCGCAAGCTAAAACCCTGGGTACCTTTAAATCTGAGCTAGATAAGATTTTAACAACTCTGAGCTATTAGTTAGGTTCTCCCCAAACGAGCTTGATGGGCCGAATGGCCTCCTCTCGTTTGTAAATTTCTTACGTTCTTATGTTCTTAAGAAACAGTTAAGTTATTTCTTGGGATTTCACCCAGTTAATAATGGTGTCTTTCAGTTGCATATGGTAGAAAGCTAGCTTTAGTCAGCTACTAAACTCTTCAACAGCACAGCTTTACTGTAAGCAGAGGTTGTTTGCTGAATCTGGATCAGCTTCCATTCATGTCTGTTAGCTAAAGAAATTGCCCATCTCTTTGTAAGCTTGTCAGAGAGTGTATACCATTAAAATACGCAACGATAATATATCTTCGATGTAAACTGAAATGATTTAACTTCTGCTTTAAATGATTGTCTCCTGTGTGTAATGAATCACATATTGTATATGATAAAAGCATTAAAGCTTGATGTTTCAAATGGCCAGCCGTGAAGTGAAGGCGCGCCTCGGTTGCTGTAATAGGCCTGTGCTCGGGGCCCTTTGCCTGTGTTGTGCTCGGCCTTTCCAATCGCCTGCAGCAGATGAAAAGCACAGGCGTTTATTTTTAGACCTCAGGCTTGGCCCAGCTCAAACAGGCAGTAATAATGGCCTCTGAGAGCTGCTCATTTTGTGACTGCATTAATGACGCTTTGACTTCTGGGAAATTACGACCTCCCTCCCACTCCGTCCGCTCTGCTTTTCTTCTTTTAAGGCCTTTGGAAGTGGCCGTGCTTTTGGCATCTGCCGTGCTTGTAACGGCAAGCAGTGACTAATGTGTAGAACGTGTTTAATCTTAGCTATGTTTCCCTGTAAGAAAATAAAATATATCGTGTATGGCTTTTCCACAGCCACTGTTCTGTAACAGCGCTTTAACACTGTTATGGATTCCAAATGGATTTCTGCTTTGCCTGCAGAACTGCTCTTTTGTTTGTATGTTACGTGTACTCTTCAGCTCCCGCTGTGAAATTCTGCAGCTCCCCACAAAAAAGGCTGACTGTGTGGAATGTTCCGGCGCTCCGCTAGAGGGGCTGGTGCTCTGAACCTTTGTAGCCGGTGATGTTTATAGGTCATGTGCACTATGCATAAATGAGTTCCTCATATACAACAGTAAAGTTATAGTCTTAAGAGGGCACAACAAATTTATTTTTAGCTTTATAGTGAGGCAAGAGCTATAGTTTGGGCCGGAATTCTCTTTTTGCTATAAATAAGGAAGAATGGCCGTTGATAATTTCTCTTCAGGAACACTTCTGCGTATTTTCAGTAGAGGATCGCAAACCCGCACAGGACAGCGGTGTTACCAGTGGGAGTCAGACCCCACTCCGCCACCCTGTGCGGTCGGAGCATTCTTGCTTCTCCATGGGTTAGGTGGTGCTGCTGCAGCTGCCTGATATTTAACCAACAGGAGAAGATCTTTAGTGACATATATCAGTGGAATACCTGAAGACGTAGCACTATGGGAACCTTTCTATGAAATTTTAATACAATAAAACTAAAAAGATTCTAAAGCATTGAAAAGGATCTCTGTGGATTCATCATAATTGTGGACTTCCCATCTCTCTGAGGTAGCTGAGCCCTTTTCTTGTTAATGTGGCAATATGTTGAACTCCAGGTGTTGGTATCTATGTAGGTCATCTGAAGTGAATGCAATGCAGGTTACATCACTGTGTATAGAGGTGTAGTCCAAGCTATTTTATCCACTGTTACCGCATTCAGCAGGATTCAACTAATTATCCTGGTCAGGGAAACGGGATAATTGAATGATAGACATTTTTTATTTACTTATTTACTAGAAGAGTTTATCACTTTAAAATGTTTTGTTTAATTTTGCTCAGTGTCTAAACAAAGATTAAATATTGCAGCTATTTATACCTGACGCATTTATATTTAAACTACTATCTAAATTATGGAGTTAAAGTACGATAAAGGTCGAAATTCATATGTTCATGATTACTTTATCATTTATTAACAATTAGAATTTTACCGATTTAGAAAATAAGTGAAAATAAACACAAGTGTCAGGGTTTGGAAATTTTTGTCAGGATTAATTATAGTGTACATGAAAATACATCACTAAGTAAAGACTTTCTTGTAGGCCAGAATGTGAGAATAACATTTTCAACTTGAACTACTAGTAATAAAGTAATAAAATGAAATGAAATGAAATAAAATGAAATGTAAACAAATGAGTGTCACTGTATTAGTTCTCCACAGACATTTGGCTTGAAATTTTCCGCATCATTTTATTTTAATTCAAAATAAATTTGATTATTAATTTTATTTTGGTTCTTCACCAAATATGCAAAAAACATCATTACCTCACTAAATTTTTAAATTTTAGTTTTTGAAACCTTGAATTCCCCACAAAGGTTTGTCTAGTAAATTGGGTCAAATCAGGGCTATTCACATGACTGCTGAGCCAGGTGTGAAGCCTCCAGCCAATCAGAATCAGTAATTATTAACTACCTGGGAGAACTGAAAACGCGGCCTGGATTTGGAATGGAGGTCCAGATTTGAAGAGCCCTGGGTTAAATAATATACCAGTAGAGAAGAATCACAGTGTGCAGCAGGGGTCTCCAATTCCGGTCCTGGAGAGCTCTCCAGGACCGGACTTGGAGACCCCTGATGTACAGGTTAAAAGGTTAACAGCATGAAATAGTGTTACAGTAGGTGACAGGGGTCTAATTCACCATATTTTAAATATTTTAACAAGGAAAAAGATAAAATGCGAGTTAATTGTGCTATATTCAGTCATTTGTTTGAAGCCCATGTTTGTGAATCATCCTTTTAAATCTAATGAGTCAGAGAAATGAAAAGCTGGTTGAATTCAGTGTTACGGAAGGAATGAACAAGCTGGTGACATAAGTGACCCCATAACAGGCAAATTCCGGAACAAAGCTGCACTTCAGTGTTTCTAGAATTCACATCTTTAAAGTTTTTAAAGTAGTCAAGAGAATTTTTTCCCCCAATTAATTCCTTTTACCTCAGTGCCCTTGATAATTTGACCTGATCTTCATTTACTGCAAATGCATCGCACCGTTTACAATTTATTTAGCAGAGGTTTTCTCATCAAAAGCAGCGTATATTACAGGAACAGACAGTCCCTGGAGCAATTTGCATTAAGGACCTTGATCAAGGGCCCAGTGGTGAAATCGCACTGCTAACCGCGGGATTTGAACTGGCGGCCTTCTGATCGAAGGCACATCCTATCCCATAGAGCCTACCTATTTCTGACTCAGATTTGGTATTTGTTTTGCGTTGGATTGGTGTCTGAACTTACTTTGTGCTTCAGCCCTTATTTTTTGGGTTACACCTTAGTATAGTACACCTTATAAGGCTTATATACTAAGTATGCCTTAGTATACCTTAGTAAATCCTTGGTTTACCTGGCCTGAATTCTACTGCCAGTCGCACGTCAGTCGTCTCGGGATTTAACAGTGACCAGCTGTCTCTAATTAGCATTGGGCCATTTTAAGAGACAGCTGGTCCAAAGCCCGTGGGAGGAACTGAACTAGAGAGTGGAAGGGGTCCAGGGCCTGTGTGGGTGTTTTGTTGCACACCAGGAGTCTCTTATTCAATATGATGCGATTTTCCATATGTTGATCCCTCTTGGAGGTTAACATGTGACTTACCATCGGCACAGGGACTGAAGGCAAGTCTTTCCTGAAAGTCTTCCTAGGAGCAAGAAATTTTCTTGGTTCTCGGCTGGATTCAATGGAAAATTTCCAACGCGAAGAACTTGAGTCATTAAATAACCCTCCTATACATGGAAAGCCAAATGTATAATTAAACCGGCCCCCTCTGCTTGTAGGTCAGGTGCACCGTGGCATCTTTTAATATTATTGTAGCCACTATAGTCTGATAATTTACATTAGCATCAGTATGCCAGTTGTGGTCCTTACTGTTAGTATTCTTCTTTCGGAAAGTGACTCTCACCGGTGATTGAGGGACTCTCCCAGGCTACCCCGAGCCCTATAGCTTTTCTATTTCTGTTTCTGCCTCGTCCTGCATGAAGCCTTGCAGAACACCTGAAATCAGCATTATGTCACTATACCTGTCAAACTCCATCCTCACCAGTGGCCCATGGTTACCTGTGGTCCCAGGGCTATGCTAAAATAGCCAGTTATGGGCTTACGGTTATAGTTACACTGCTTGGAATGGGAAGTGACCGCGCAGTTCAGCTTCGTCAGGTCAACGCCGCTGATTTTACCACGAGAGTTTGCTCGGGTGCATCCATGCCTCTCACTTGCCCTACAATCCTCTCTGTCTAACTGATGAATCTAATTATATGATGATAATTCATTAATGATTTAGATGTTAAGCATGAGTTGGTTGTAATTCTATGAATAGTTATACATGAAGTGTAATCTGTGAAATAGGCACCTTTCAACCCAGGACTGCCTCGGTAAAATGACACCAGTATGAATAAAAGCTTAAATTTCATACTTAGTGCATTGGGTACAGTGTCTTGAGCTCCGTATTATGTGAATATAATGACTGTGTATGTCATGCCTAGTCATTCATATGCATACTGAAGATAAAATTATCCCTGTTACAAGATATGTAAATTAGATTTTACTGTTGTTTTTTTTCTTTCTCACCATGTCCTTTTTCCCTGACTGGGATCATCTTTTCGCGAATATGCACTTCCCCCTCCTTCCTCTAGGTGTCCCCATCGGCACCCCAAGTTCAACAATCATGCAGTAATCAACACAAATAGAGTATGTGAGTGGTAACACGGTTTAAGTGCTGATTATGAGGTTTCGGTTCCAAGCACTTTGTTGCCATATGGACATTTCACAATAGTATTTTGAGTGGTTTCAATAGCAGTTGTTTTATATGTCAACATTTTACCATGCATAATTTACTTGCAATATATACAGTACTTGCATGCAGTATTCTGAAAATAGGTTTTTGAAAAGCGTATGTTTAAAGTTGATTTAAACAAAAAAAATAGAAGAATGATATTCTACATGGTCTCAGATTATTGGTGCTGAGTTTGTGCTGGATAAAAGCATTTGTAGCACTTTGGGATAAATGTTTTTTATAGGTGAAATATTTAAGAATATCAAGGCATGTCAGACTACATCAAAATTGATCAAGGTGACTGAAACAGAGCATTTTATTGTGCAGAGCCCAGCGGTGGGTGGTCGGTGGCTGTCAGTGTTCTCACTTTGCTGCTACCCTGACTGCCAGCTTTCCGTTCCGTGTCCCTCTGCATGTCCTGGTGGAAGCCAGCTTCCCACCCCCGCCAATGTGCAGAGCCACCGCGCTCCAGCACCCTGCTTATGCAAATAGAGCCGAAATGCTTTCACTCATAGCTGCGTCGTCTCGCACATCTGAGGAACACATGTGCGCATGGACTCGAACCGTGCCATCATATATACAGGCGGCAGCCATCATTTAATGAGTAGCTTAGACGATTGTCATAAAGAGGTCATTTGAAACGGAAGCTCTTTTGACCCCTTGCAGACAGGGAGCTGAAATGCGAGTGAAGAAAAGGGGATTTCCGCATCCTGTAAATAAAGCGCAAATATGGCAATGGAGCACCACAGTTTGTGTAGAGAAATCATTTGCAGTTATTATGCAGTCATTTTTCAGGACTTGGCTCTGTGTGACACTCTGTAGTCTCACACTGATGCCGCTGAAAATTGAAGACAAGGTTTCGATTAAACTGTAAATGAATTTGCTCAGGGCAGTGTTGACTTCTGCGAAGTCTCACCCTGACGTAGCTTCCTTCAATCTCACTGAATGACAGTATTTTTCTCTCAGATGTCATTATAATGAGGCTATGCATTGAACTGACAAGCTCAGATGGTTAGAACTGTGACCAGCAGTTTTCTGTAGTTCTCCTGTAACAAGACACTTGTATATGAAGGCTTATACCTGTTGTAATGTGAACTTTCTTCATGCATCTTGCTAGTAAGCTGCAAGTGTAAATTATCGTTAACAAGAATCTACTCAATTAAGCAAAGCTGTGATGAGTAGCATGATTATACCACAAACTCAATATACTTTAACTTATTTCACCGTGTTATATAAAGAATTCCCTGCTTAAATTGTTTACTGCATCCGTTATGTCTATTCTTGTATTTCCGTTTTTATGATCTATATTAAAATTTTTGTAATCTGTTTTTTAAAGGGCTGAGAGGATGAAATGTCGATGAAATTTCATCATACGGAAATATGACGACTAAAGCTTTTCTATCTTGTCTATAGCCATTTTTAACTACCTTTGTTACTGAATAGTTGACGATAGATAAATGTTTTCCTCCATTTCATTAACCACTAATCCGGTGCCGGGTCGCAATGATCCTGCAGACTAACAAGGCTCAACCTGACAGGGTGACGAAAGATAAACACCTTAGTATTGTTCTGCATCATACACATAGCTTGCTGGAAGTATCTGTTTATATTTGGGGGATTTTTATGTTAAAAAACAATAATTCATGTGCATATCAATACTCAGGTTTTAATATGCATTTTGTTCTGATGAATGCGCAGTGTGGAAAGTAACCAGTGAAGTGAAACAGAGGAGCCGGGCACTGCACAGACGGGATGTGATCTATGGAGAGGGCATGAGAGGATATACGTACAAACCGATATGATAAGCATGAATTAGACTGACCTACTTTTAAGTATAAAGCCTTTCGGAAGATAAAAGAGGTGCTGAATTAATTATGAATGTTTTTCTCATTTAAAGAGTCTGCGGCATAGATTTGAGGAGGGCCCCGTTTTCTGTAGCTCTGCTGGAGGCAGACAGGCAGTGTGATGTATGCAGGGCGCTGGGCCGCCGCCAGGGAGCTCGCGGGCCGAGCCGCGCTCTGATTGGGCGGCCCGGGTTGGCCCGCACCGACGAGGCTGGGCAGGAATGTAGGGGGGCTTGGAGCAGGTTAAAGATAGAGGCAGTGAAGCTTCAGGCCGTTTCCAATTTCAAGTCTGCCGGCGTACGGTGTTGAGGGAGAGGGGTCTACGCGAGCCACTGTTACTGCAGAGAACAGGTGGCTTTCTGCAGTGGACACGCACACCCGCGCGGGTGGAGACGATGGTGCACACTCAAGGGTATGTGCGAATAGGGGACAAGCACATCAACTTACTTATGTCGCAATACAGGTATTTTCACGTTTTCTGCTAGTTTTGAGATATAGCCTGTTATTATTTGAGTTTAGATTCAAACTGAAATGTGTTTTCCTTGTGAAGTGCAATTCTAACGGCAAATCGCGTGGTTTGTGTTCGTTTCACAGACTGAACATATAAACAAGCTCTAAGTCTAAACATTTCTGAATATTTTCAAATTTTCTGGAAACTTCAGTGCTGCATACCAACTAAATGGATTCCAGTTCTGATTCAGTCGTGATTTAACTGCCTAACTATGCTCAGTCTCGTAGTTTTAGCCCTGCATCTGTATTTTCTGATCATTTTTCGCATTTAAGTTTGTATTAATTCAAACAATATAACGTGATTATATTAACGGCAGATATAATGGACTCTTCATGTGTTTATGTAATGGTGTTAATTTCTAGCTTCTGTTTAAGCTTAGGCAGTTTAAATCTAAATGGCAAATGTTTTGCAAATGTAGGAATGCCCTATGTTTAGCAGTATGATAAGTACACTATATATAGCTAACGGAAAGTATTATTACACATGCTATGTTTGCATACTGTATCATGTGTTTCTGCGGTTTCACTGGGGACATGTGTTTAGGGCTGCTTCGCTTTTTCTTCCATTTTGTATTCAGTTTTAAGAGCAGAGATATCCCCCCCCCCCCCCACCTTGTCTATAAGGCTTGACCTGGCATATGAATCCCTCAGCATTAACATACGCCCTCCCCTTTTTGTTATCTTTCAGCGTGTAGTTATTAGCTGTCAAGGTTAACCATTTAAAGTGATGTGACAGGGATGTAATGAAAGTTTCCACCGACTCCTGCTCTCGTGTGACTTTTTTTTTTGATGCCGCTTCTCATGGTCTGTTGCACAGCCCTTGTTCAAGGGAGCTGAAAACTAGAAAATAAGTTTATAAGGGATATATGATGCATTACTTTAATAAATGATTTTGCTGACGCGACTGCGTTTATAACCTATATGCAAAAAAGCTGTTAGGTCTATGATAATGATCATAAATAAAGATAAGACCAACTGGATTTTTATAAATGAATCAAATAATTTCTTGCTTGAATACCTGTATGCATATTCAGATGAGATGTGGTAACTTCCAATAGCAAATGCATTCCCACAAATGACTCCTGAGTAAAATAAATAATTACTATCTCGTTGTGTATAAGAAAAGGGGTCTGATCATGTATAAAAAATTGTGGGTCCAGCCAGTCGCCCATTTTATTTCCTGTCCCTGCTATTAGTGTGGATCTGGACATTACTTGTGGAGACGTGTCACAGAATCGATTTAAATGATGCAGACGTTCTGATGTTTGGTGAATAACTGTGGCCAAGATTGGCAGCAAGTCAAGGGGGGGAAAAAATGACGTCATCTTTGAGTTACTGTGGGATTAGCTTTAATGATTTTGGATAAAAGTCAAAACAAGCAGATTGACTGCAAATTGGCTGCAGACTTTGTTCAGGTTTGAGTACATAATCCCTTTATTATATCGAAAAACACATTATTTCAAGTAACTAATTAAAGTGACAATTAAAATCAGTGATGGGGTTATTCATTTATTTTAGTTTAGGACTGCTATTGTCATCTCTGCTGTACCCATAATTATTATAGTTATTATGATGAAGGAGACTGGGTTGCTTGTGAATGTAGTGCAAATTAATCTGCCTGTTTGTGGGTGAATGGAGAGTTTGCTTATTTTATTACTAACTGCTGCTGCATGTTTTGCTGCCTGCTTAAAGCTCTTTTGTAACTTCTAGTCATGGCTCCAGCACTCAGTGCAGTGTTGCCAGTGTTGTCATTTTGTGGCATAGGGCATGTAAAGTAAATAAGTGATTGTAAATGGGGTGGCATGTACATAGGACCATGGTGCGGGGATTAAGTGGATTAAGGAGGTAGACGATAGCACCGAAATGGAGGAACAAGGTACATTCTCCACAATGGCAAAATAAAAAGAGCTTACTTTTGGTTCAAAAATGAAACCAGTCCATATTTTTCACAATGACATAGAAACTGTTGGAATACATAACTCCAGGCTTTTCCTCAGACTTTCACTGGTGAGGAGGATAAGGTCTGAAGTTCCGTACTGACTCATGGAGGTTCACCTCTTGGTTTTCAACAACCAGTGAACTCCACTGGCATTCTGAATATATCACCATCATCATACATGCATGTTCTTGATACATCTGGCAGCCTAGGACACAAAAATGGGGGTCTGTGATGTGGAATCTGGGGCAGGTAATGATTAATCTCAGGAGGGTCCATGAATGTTTTCCCCCAGAATATTTTCCTGATGTATAAATGGATAAAATTGCCAAGTCAAAAATTGGTCAAATACCATAATTCTTAGCTTACGAAATCTAGTTGTATTGCTTTCAGATATGTCTTATTTGTTCCTCGGAACTTTGATTTAAGGGCCCTGCTGCTAAGACTTTAATCCCATTTTAAGCCATTCGGTGCCAAGAGGCCTTTGTCAAAATGCATGATCAGATAACTATTGCGGGCCACTCTGTCCATTCCCATAGTGTGGCATTCAGCTAAGCTATGTAGAACGTGTGTACGATGACTATCTTCTGCCCACTACTGCCACCTTTATACAGGTTTAATTACTGGTTATTGGTTGTCATTTGGTCAAACCAGGAAGACAGTGGTACAACAATCAGGTGCACGATAGCTTTTTTTTTAATCCAGCAAGGATGATGCAATATAGCATTCCATCTGGGACAAGGACTCCATATATGTACTATGGTACGCAGCATTCTTTAATTAGGTCAAAACTCTTGATAAACGGAGCATTAAAAATAAAAAGAATTCTGCTCCATATAAGGGTAAAGCCAAACCAAACATGGGCTTATTAGAGCTACAGTATGTGTGTCTTTCCAATTATAGAATGCCTCTTTGCTGAGAATCTGCAAAAGTTACTTTTGCTAAAATCTCATATTGGGGGAAAAAAAAAATTGTTCAAACGTACAATGGAATGCAAAGGTAAAAGAATACAGCTGCAACTGTAAGAAAGAAGGATTTACATTTCTGCATTATATAACTCCCAAGCTTGAAGAACTAGGAGGTAAAGTAAATAAGTCATTTTTAAAGTGTTCCTTTGGCCAGAGGGTTCCTTGTGTTCCTACTGGTGTTCCTTGGACACGCCTTCTAGAGGCTTGCAGGAAATGAGTCGGTGTGTGATGTGCAGCTCCTTCAGACTCCCTTGGCACAGCGTGAAAGAGCGTTTCCAGGAAGAGCAAAGCGTCCCACTGTAGACTGTAGCCTTAATGATGAACATGTGACTGGATCATCATGGCTGCGGTCACAGCATCACGAACTACTGGCAGAGATTAAGGTATTCCTGGAGGCCTGGAGGCCGTGTGTTTGGATGCTCATGTACCGCTGATATAAATGTAATTAAAGTCAAGCCACTCCGGGAAGTGAATATATTCAAATGAATATGTTTATTAACATGATTTTTTCTTAACTCTAACGTTTACTTATTGTAAATATTACTACATTCTCAGTTGCTGCATAAGCTGCCTACTTCTGTAGTTTCATAACCTCACAACACATTCACTTACTGCCTCTGGGCTTTTCGCTTTAACTGGCTGGACATATCCACTAACTGCCTCTGTATTTTCCCCTTTAATTAGCTGGACATATCCACTAACTGCCTCGGTATTTTCTCCTTTAACTGGTTGGACATATCTGCTATAAGTGCCTCAGTATTTTTCCATTTAACAGACTGGGCATATCCACTGACCACCTCGGTGTTTTCCCCTTTTAATGACAGGACATACATGTTCTCCAGCTGCCTCAGTACTGGCAGGTCTGTTTGCTAAACATGTCGGTGTTTCCTCCTTAGGAAGGGCATACCTGCCTCCCACTATATTTTCTCTCTCTTGCACTATTTATCTGTATGTCTTGATATATTTGTTTTTTACCTGATGAGATATTTTAATATTTTTGCTTGGCATTTCAGGTTCACTTCTCTTCCAAAGGCCTGAATCAGCTCAGGACTGCTTATTATCCAGTGTATTCTGCATTTGACTTGGTATCATAGTATTACACCCATTATGCAGGTTGTACTGCTACAAGCACCTTCTTTCAGTGCTGACTCAACTGAAACATGCAAAGAAAATGTACAGCGCTGTATTTTAAGGGATGTCACCACCACGATTATTTTCATCGTGATGATGTCTGCAGGTGGATTCTGCTGGTGTGTTGTGTAAAAGTTAAAAACTGATGTCTCCTCTTATAAATGTCCCGTAGACTTAGTTTTATTGTTTACAGCATGAGAAGGACAAGATAGATTTGTAACTATGAGACTGACTGACAGCCTTCTTTTGAGGTTTGGTATTATTGCTGATGTGTACAAATTCCCTGTAATAACTCCTGCATCCCCGTCCCGCCCTTTCATATCTCTCGAAACGAGACTGAACTCCTGGCCAGCTCCCACACTTCTCACTGCACTCTGGACTTTTCAGAAAATTTATGAAATATGTGTGACATTTATACCTTACTGTTATTTCTCCCACATTTCCCATGCCATTTTTAATGATTCAAATATTGTAAAGCTTTAAAAAGCTAAAGAAATGGGCCACACAAAATACCAATACTACTTATGTATGTATGTGTGTGTGTATGTATATATATATGTATATATATATATAATTTAAATATATATATATATAATTTAAATATATATAATGACTAATTACCTGGGAGACATCCCTTTGTCTTTTGGATAATGTCTAGCTGTTAAACCTCCCATATTACATATGGGGATAAAGTCCTCATCATTTGCCCTGGTGTAGCCCTGCGGATGAGCTGATGTACTGCGCAGTCTTCAGAATCATCAGTCAGCGGTTCAGGGGTTTATAAATGTATAAATGAGGTCAACAGGGTCCATTTATTCCCAGTTATAATTATATCACGTACCTCTTTGTACTTTCATCTGCAATAATTTCTTTTCTTTTTTTTAATTTAAATAAAATGGTGGATACAGCTTACGGTGGATACAGTCAAGGAGATTTCAGATGTTCTTTCATCCTCTTTTTTCTTTTTATACACCTTGAGTAAATGAGAGCAGAACATGAGCTTGCTAGGGTAGTTAAATGCTCTTGTGTTTTCGCAGTCATTTAAATTGTAGGTAAAATAAATGATTGTGTGCAATAGAACACTCTGGACCATAACTTTGTGTAGAAGTTTTTGTTTCGCCATATTTTCGCAATCCATTCAACAAATCACAACGTTCCAAACAGATGTCTTTTGAGGTTTTCGTAAACACAGATGAAACTCTGTATAAAGAGATATTATTAGCACTGTTAAATATTAGCAAGGTTTCATCAGCGGTGTTTGCTACATATGACATTTCTATTTTTTTGTTTTATGCATTTATACACATAATACATTATAGCATAACTGAAATAATTTCAAAATTACCAAAAAATGCTTTTTGTGATAATATTTACTGTTTATTGTTTATTCCGTATGTGTCTGCAACAACGTATTATAAATAAGTACTTCTTTTGACCTTTCAATCTTATCAGTGTTATATGTGCAAAACTGCCTGATTATTATCTAGCCAGGCTGCTTAAACCTGTTATCCACAGTGGAATTAACAGCCTTTCAGTCTGAATGCGTGCTGAAATGGCAGGGTGTTGTGTCTTGTGTCTCGTACCTCTAGTGGTGCGTGCTTAACCGAGGGCTGAGTCAGAGAACACACGCAGGGAATACACCTGCTCTTGGAATAACTGTTTGCTTATGTCTCATATTAAAAAGAGCCCTGTCCCTCTTCCACTGTATCAGTATTGTGCTCTGGCCTTTATTAGCCACGTAGATTCCCCTGGCGGGAATGATTGCACACAGTCTCTTATTAACATCTATTTAACAAGGCTGGAGAACACTTGTAGATGGATCTTGGACCACTCTTCCATGCAGAACATCTTCAAGACATTGGGTTTCTTGGGATTTCTCTTGTGAACTGCCCTCTTCAGTTGAGAGCACAGATTTTCAATTCTGGAAATTAAATGAATCATTGCAAAACCTCAATTTTCTGTTGCTGTACCCATTTCTTTGTCGATTTCGATGTGTGCTTCCAGTCATAGTCGTTGAAGAACCAACCACACTGTAGATTCAGCCTTCTGGCAGCGGCAACCAGATGGCTGAAATGTTCTGGTACACCGCTGTTGTGAAGCTGCGATCTTTGGGCTCCTCTTTGCCATCTGCATCCTCCTCTCTCTGCATGGGGGCAATATGCGAATGCGTCCCCTTCCTGGCAAATTTTCAACAATTCCATGCTTTTCAAATTTCTTTATAATGATTTTGATTGTACTTGCTAGTAGTTTCAACTAACTTTTTTGTAACCATTCCCCAATATATGCAGCTCATCAGCTATTTTTCTCCCATTTGAGTTGAGTGCTCTTTGACTTTATCCATGTTGATGGATGGCAAAAGGATTTTACTTGTGTATTAGCTCACAATTATACCCCATTGAAACCGAAGAAGTCATAGACAACAATAAGGTTCCTAGACACTAAAAGCAATATCAAGAAACCAGAAACGTTTTATTTACAGTATTCTTCAAGGGTGGTAATAATTTTCCCATATATGTTTTTGGTGGAATAAATTCATCGGGGTGCAGTCACCTCACACCACTAGGACCAGGGTTCGAGTCTCCACCTTGGGTCCATCTACAGTATGTGGACTTTGTTCTCCATGTGTCGTAGTGGGGTTTCCTCCACGTACTCCAGCCCCCCAGCCAAAAGCATGCTGAGATTAATTGGCTGCTGCCCATTGGTTATGCCAGGGTTTAGGCCGGCTTGGAAACCCAGAGATTATATTCGAATTATGCTCTTAGGGGGGCGCTGTTTGTGAGCAAAGATATAATTGGCTGCTGACTGTACCATGATCGACCCATTATATGAGTGCCCTTTAACAGTGTTTAAAGGCGTGGTGGGGATTGGATGGCCTGTTGACTGGCCCTCTGCTAAAGCTCTGGATTACAGGAGGTAGGGGCCCTGGTTTGAGGATCTGCTTGGCATCTCACTATGCTGCAGTAACAGTCACAGGTGGCTTTTTATTTTGGGGATGTGAGATGGACATAAAGAGACCTATTTGTGGTACAGTTCTGCTCAAGAAATTACGTTATTCTGCATTTTCAGTACACCTCTTCATTGTATATTCTGTAGGGGCCTTGTGTTGCATGTATTTTTTAAGAACATACTCTGTTAAAACATACACTGTTAATTTGCACTTAATGAACATTTCTGATTTTGTCATTATTTTACAAAAGTATTTATTTTTAATTTCAGTTAGAACTTTTTAAAATTTCTACTATATGTATAACCTGTTTGACAAAGCAAATATAAAAAAGAAAATGGTAAAAAAGTATTGAATAAAACTGAAAAAATTCTACAAGTAATCATATCAAACCATATTAAGTCAAACCATATTAATTTGAGATGCACAAAGTTAAAAATAGTTTTTAAAGTATTATATTTTTTTCCACTATTTCTGAGTGAAATATATGTTTATGAGCTTCTTCGGTTGAGTGGTGAAGACAACATCAGGACTTTTGAAAGACTGTCCAAATGAAAAAGAGGAAAGCCTGGTTATCTAAAATACTTACATTTACATATAAGCAGAGCAATAGTCAAAGCCACACTAGTCACGTTCTACAAATAACTGAAAGGAGAAACCATGAACAGTATTATGAACCTATTTATGGTACATTTATATAGAAAAGGTGCAGGTAGACTTTGGCACAGTTTCTGCCACTGATGTCTACGAAATATTGATTTCAGGGGTTTAAATAGTTATGCAAAAAGCACTGAAGTTTCTTTCTTTCTTTCTTTTTCTTAGTTTCTGTACAGTGCATTTTTTTTGGGGGGGGGGGGGGGATTACCATTGTTTGCTTTATCCACAGTGGTCATTACCCGTCTGTACAGGGCCGTAGGAACCAGGGGAAACGCAGGGTTGCCTACTTTGGTCAGCTAGTTGGCGTGAGATTTTCAGTTTGAGACAAGTGTGTACACACATGCACAGGCATTTTACATGTTTTATTACCTTGTAAATAGTCTATACAGTATATAGTCTATACTACCCCAATGCTTTTGATGTACCTAATTTTAGGTTTAAAATGGAATAATATAGATTTGCCATAAGATTCCCCCCCCCCAACCCAGACATTTCATTTGGCTTAATTCGTCCTTCCAAAAAATATAACTCTACATTTAAATTATTACGTTGTGTCCCCCGAATATCAAACCCTTTCCCATGCCATTTGGTTTGTAAACCGAATGCTGTAAGTTTGGTAGAAATGCAACTGGGGGTAAAATCAGGTGTTAGGCTAATTTTTATTTACTGTGTAAATCCCTGAAGACAAATAGCTATTTTTCACTGTAACTGTGTAAAGCAGGAACAGGGACAAAAATAAGATGAATTGCTTTTTGCTTCTAAACCCCAGAGTGGTGTGTTGGTACACTAAGGCAGTCAAGGAGAGAACCGACGATCTGAACCAAATACTACACTTTAAAAATAGCAGTGCAAAATCTTCTAACATTAAAATGTTAAACTACATTCAGATTTAATGACCTCATTCCTTAAGCTGTCCAGACATTTCATTGGATTTTTATTTTGACAATTATACTGCTAAATTACTGATGGCAGTAAATTGCAAAAACATAACCTTTCTTTTCCGCCTGACGAATCTAAGTCTTCAGACTACATGTCCGTGGAAAGAAGAAATAAATGATCTGCATTCTTAATACATAATTTCACTTTTAAAACAGTTACTGAAAATTGGTGTTTTGTAGACTAAGAGATTTATCGCCAGCTTAAAAAGGCATAAGATTCTAGGCCAGGGGTCTCCAGCTCCGGTCCTGGAGAGCTACTATCCAGTAGGTTTTTTGTTCTACCTGGCTTCTGATGAGCCACACTTGTTCCTGGTATTTACCTGAGAAAGGGTGTGGCTCATCAGAAGCCAGGTAGGATAGAAAACCTTCTGGACAATACCTCTCCAGGACCGGAGTTGGAGACCCCTGTTCTAGGCAGATGTTTGGCTATGCTGTGTCCTTAACCAGTCAGCAAATGTACGTCAAAATGCCCCATGTTTCAGCCTACCGGAATAGTTCAGTTGCCTACAGCTCTGTCCAAAGCACATGACAGCCTCAGGTTTGCCATGACGTTCATCTCGCATATCACAGGTTAATTGGGCGGGATGTTCTTCCTATAGCCTTATGGGAAGTATGGTTATGAGTTGTCCTGTTGCCTGGGGTTCTGTACTGTAAAGTACCTTGATTAAGAGTTGAACTTATGCAGTAACAATAAAGTTAAGTACAAAAAATGCAGTTTTGCATCTAACCAGAAGTACAAGGTACTTGAGGTAATATTTACAAGAGGGGATGTAAATAAATTATATAAGGTTGTATAAACATAAATTATATACAGACTGGAAGAAAATGGCTGGCAAGGCAACATTTACAAATAATTATAGTACAAAGTAGAACAAAGAGTTGCTGAGTCAATATTTACATGTAGCAGCGTATAGCATGATATCCATTTTGCAACATGAAGTATATACAGAAAATAAAAATAGTTTACTGTTCGGCAGTATTCACAAATAAGGTGCTTAAGGCATTCATGAGTTAAATGCGGTTGGGTTGAAAGAATATTTTATACATTATATATTGTAAGTACAGGCGATTGCAAATGATAACTATGCAAGACAGATCAGATGGAAAAAGTAAACAGTGTAAATAGTAAGGTCCATGGTGGGGGGAAGAGTGTAGTTCAGGGTTTGAGAGTTAGGCATGATGATAGTTTTGTGGGATAAGCTGATCCTGAGCCTGCTGGTATTAGACTTCAGGCTACTGTGATGCCTTCCTGATGGGAGGAGAGCAAACAATCCGTGGTTGGGGTGTTGAGGGATCTCCGATAAGACAGCGGGCCCATCTCAGACGTCGTGTACGTTGAAGGCCAGCGATGGCTGGAAGCAGGGCACCGATGATGGTGTTGGGCAGGTTTCCCCACCTGTTGCAGAGTCTTCCTGTCACCTACTGTATGGAGCAGCTGCCAATCCATACCATAATACATTTGGTCAGGATGCCGTCAATAGTGCATCTGTAGAAGTTCACCAGGATCTGAGGAGACAGATGGACTTCCTCAGAAAATAAAGGCACTGCTGCCCCTTCTTAACCAGGCTGGAAGAATTAAGGGACGAAGACAGATTTTCAAAGATGTGGACACCAAGAAATTTGAAGTTTTACACATGCTCTACCTCAGTACCATTAATGTGAATGGCTACGTGTCTGTTGCTTTTGTCCGTCTGGAAATCCACAATAAGTTCTTTGATGATCTTGGTGTTGAGGGCAAGGTTATTGTTGGTACACCATGTTGCCAGATGTTGGACTTCCTCCCTGTAGGCAGATTCGCCGTCATTACTGATCAGTCCTACCACCGTGTTGTCATCTGCAAATTTGATTTTGGTATTTGAGCCATGTACCGGAGCGCAGACACAGGTGAAAAGGGAGTCGAGAAGTGAGCTGAGCACACGGTCCAATGGGATGCCAGTGTTCAGGGTCAGAGTGGATGAGGTGAGGCTGTTTAATCTAAAAGACTGGGGTCTATTAGTCAGAAAGTCATGTCTCCAATTGCAGAGGGAGCTGCTGACGCTCAAGTCCTTGAGTTTGTTGATCAGGTTCGAGGGGACGGCTGTACTGAATGTGGAGCTAAAATCAATGAATAACATCAGCTGTTCTTGTCCAGGTGGGTCAGGGCAAAGGGATGAGCTGTGGATACAGAATCCTCAGTTCACCTGTTGGAGCAGTAGGCAAACTAGTAGGGAACTAGTGTGGAAGGTCGGCTGGACTTGAGGTGAGTCAAAACCAGTCTTTCAAAGGACTTGGTGATGATGGGGGTGAGTGCTACTGGCCGGACGTCATTCAGGCACCCTGGAGTGGAGAGCTGAGGCACGGGCACAACGCCCTGGGCGAGTGACAGGTTGAAGATGTCAATAAAGACCTTGCACAGTTGTCCAGCCCGGGGGTGCCATCCAAGACAGCTTCTTTGCATGCATTCACTCTATTCACTTGAACATCAGAGATGGAAAGTTTGAGGGGCTGATCATCTGGGAGCAGGGCAGCTTTGATGGCTAGTGTTTTATTGCAGCTCCAGATCTGGATTGTTACATGCCTTCAGCAGTAGTCTGACCTCCCTGTTCATCCAAGGCTTCTGGCTAGGGAAGATCTTGACCTTTTTGCGGGTTTTAATGTTGTTGACAGACATTGATATATTCCAGAAGAGAAGACGTGTAAGTTTCAGTATTCAAGTGTGAGTCCCAAGTGCTGTGTGTGGCAAACAAGCTACAATCAGTATGCTGAACCTGCAGCTGTAGGGCAGGGTCTCCTTCAGGCCAGACTTTCACAGTCCTTACTGAAGGTTTCACAATTCTGATGAGAGGCGAGGAAGAAGAATGACTTTGTAGGCTTCAGCATTATTTATGTACACATGGTCCAAAATATTGTCTCCTCTGGTAGTGCAGGATCCATTTTGATGGAACTTGGGGAGTACATTTTTACGGTTGGAGTGATTGAAGTCACCCGCAATAATAAAAGCATCATCTGGATGTGCAGACTGAGGTTTGGTAATAGCAGCATGCAGTTCTTTCATTGCTAGCTTAGCGTTAGCATCCAGAGGTACATAAATGGCAGTGAACGTAAATGTAAACTCTGTGGGCAAGTAAAAGGGCCTAGACTTACTCATCAGGTATTCTAGATTAACAGAGCAACAACACTCAATTATGACAGTGTCCGTACACCACGCATTATTTACATAAATGCACAGACAGCCAGCTTCGGTCTTACCCGAGTCTTCCACCGTTCTTTTGGCCCTGAAGGCAGTGCGCCCCTCCAGCTCGATGACGCTGTCCACGATACAGTTATTCAGGCACGTTTCTGTGAAAACCGCGATTTATCAATCTGCAGTCCATTTGTGTGAGGTGATCTGAAATCATAGTTCAGCCAGTTTATTCGCCTCAGACCGAACGTTGGCGAGGAATTTCCTGGGTAGGGGTAGCTGGTGTGGGTTTAGCTTTAGCCTAGCCTTTGTTTTCGGTTGTGTCACTGATGCCACTGGACTCTCACTGTCGAGGAAGCCGGTTTTGTAGATCACGATGTTCTAACTAGCTTGAAAGGTAGTTTAAGACTTTCTAATGTGTAATTTGTCCAGTAGTTCTTGATGGCTATACAATGTATACACATAGCTGTACCAAGGGGGGAAAATAGTAAACAGATTACTACTAATTTGCAAAAAAAGGGAGAGACACAGAGCCCCTCATTGTCTTGATTCTAACAAGCTACGTCATATAAAATGCAATTTGATTTCATTTATTGATCTTGAGAAAATCTATTTTTAATGAAAATCAAACCTTAATCCCATTTACTTGCCAGACTCAGGTTTTATGGTTAATAAATGGTCTCCGAAGTGCCATGATTTATGCCTTTATTACAGCTGTCTTTATTGATTTTATTAATATATATTCTAGTTGTGTATTCTTTAATTTTTCATTCATATTGGAGGCTTCTCTCCTGGATCTCTGGGGTCTGTTTAGATGAAGCTGATAATGTTGATGGTATCTGAAGATGAAGTTTCGAATCTGATGGAAGAATCCCCAAGATAATTATACAACGCATTCAGCATTGATTCAGGAGACAAGTTTCTGCTGCTGAACTTTAGTGAATTGCTTAGTTAAACGTAGCTTGGTCTCTAGACGAAAGAGTAAAGTGCAGCCGAACTCTTTATGCAATCTGATTAGTTATGTGACAGAACTGTTGATAAATAAGTAAACTTTGCTCCTCTGTTGTCGTTTTCCTTAACAATCACCAGCATGATCTTAATCATCAGACAACTGTTAGATATCACCAAATATTGTGCAGCAAAATAAACAGTAACCCTTTAAAGTTGGGGACATGGCCTGCTCCTGCTCTCTGTTTTGCGGCGTGTTATCTCTCTGTGATCTGTTATTCATGCCTTTCTGGTTGGGTAGGTGTGAGGTTGCAAGAGCACTGCAGGAGAGGCTGGATTTCCTGGGAGAGTGGGTTTGGCCATAGGATGGGACCTGTGTGGGCTTTTTACACTTTAGTGATTCTTAGGAGGAGGCTGACCCCCCCACCCCCACACAGCACAGCTCGCCTTTTTCTTTGTCCGTCCCTGAAGGCCCTCGCTCTGTCCCTGTGTGTGCCTGTGTCAAAGGCTCCTTTGTTTCAGGGTCAGGCTCTGCTTCTTTCAGGTTGGCATTGTGAGGATGGTGTTAGGCCTGCCGTTGCATATCACCGCAGAATCGAGGCTTAAACCGCTCAGCCTTGGCTCTGTAGCCACTACAAAGGGCAGCTTTTCATAAATGATTGTGCTTTATAATTGTTTGTTTGGCGAAAGATCCTTTCTCAAATATCAAAGAAATAATCCATGCATTATTGTATGCATTATTGTAAAGTAACGCCCGATTATGTAATTTGATTCTTTGGCTTGAACTTTTTTGAATGTATAAGAATTTGAAGTACTCGCACTGGGAAAAGTTTACTGCAAACACTGGTGTCCTTTTCTCCCAAGCACAGAAAAGTTTCAGCCAGCCTTCCCTAATAGAGCTGCAGGGTTCAGTGCTGCTATGGCAACCGAGCACATGATGAGGTGTATTGGATTGCGTAGGAAAGAGTGCGCTGAGGCATAGTTGGAAAATGCAGTCTGCCCTGTGCTAATGTGATAGGGTCCCCCATGTCTTTCTCAAGTCCTCCGATGGGTTGACTGGTGAAGTTTATACAACTTTCCTACTCTGTTTCAAGGTAAGAAATAGTATTTTCTTCAGTACTCTCTCTGTTACTTTGTTAATTTGATCTTTTATTAAAGTCAAACGTGTTTGAGAGTATTAACACTGATCGGTGCATTCCGCCAATATGTGGCATGCAAGAGTGTACTACAGAGCGCAGTGATAGTATTCATAGCGGTGTGTAGCATAGTTTTAGTATTTACAGTGCTGAGCAGTGTAAGCTTTGTGTTTTAAAAGGAAAAAATTGATTTAGTCACATTGAAAGGCATCAAAATGCTAAGGAGGACAGCTAAGGTCATCTGGCAGATGGTATTTTGTCAGCAGTGCCTGGGGTTTCTATGAGAACATGAGGCCAAAATAGACACCTGCTGTTAAATGGATAGGAACGGAGAAGCTATGGGCATTTCATGTAAATTTTGTAGTGGTTTAGTGCCCGCATGGTGTTTGTATTTATGGGTGCAAGAGCAGGATTTCAGGCTTAAATCACTATGCTACCTGTATGTCATACTTGAAATAGTCCAGGTGGTCCCTTTGGAACAGGCTAATCGCTAAATCATTATTGTGGTACGGACAGATCAAAACACCATTATGTCTAAATGCATGCCGCAAGTTCCAAGTGGAGTAAACTATGCATTACCTGCATATATGCATAATTAAGTTCTTTTTGTTAAGTGATTAGTTTATTACTCTAATAAATATAACACATATAAAGTAAACAAGTAAATACTTGTGTATTGTGTGTAATATGCACTGTGTAAAATACACCACTCGTGCATCAGTTCATATGCTGTGTATTGTGCTAGTTTAAGTCATTTGAAAATGAATAACATAGCCACCTATACTGATAAAAGAATTACGAGATGATTTGTGTGGGGAATGCCTTGGTAACCCCTTTTAGCTTGATAATACCCATCCAAAATCACATTTAATTAAAATGGATTTTTGTATCGCGCAGAGTTCATTAGCAGTACAATGTAATTAGTATTGATGCCGTGTAGGAGATTTAGTAGGAAAGGAATTCTCAGCTGACCACGAGCTCGGGAGCTGAGAGGTATGTTCGTGTAGGTAAATGATGACCGTCGGCGGGACGCGTGCCAGCACTGGTATCCCGGGATGTTTGACATCGGTCTTGTGTGTGCGAGGAGAGCAGCAAGTTGGCAGAAAGAACCAGCGAGCATAGCAGGGCCTGAGGCAGAGCTGAAAACCGCCAAGATGAGTAAAAACTCACCATTTGCATATGTCAGAGTACCTGCGTAAAAAACCAACTTGCATAAATTCAGACTTAAGCAAAAACGTCTGAGATGCATAGAGTTTACAGAAACACTAATGCAAGAAGGTGGCACGGGCCTGCAAGGAAAATTTACACTTATCTTCTCATGTATTTAATATGTGTTCTTTAGTACAAATTACTAATATGCACTCACCTAAAGGATTATTAGGAACACCATACTAATACGGTGTTTGACCCCCTTTCGCCTTCAGAACTGCCTTAAT
>JAODKC010000082.1:9523833-9534977 GCA_026777985.1 Mormyrops attenuatus
AATGCGGTAAATGTAAAATGACTGTATCACAAAATGCGATTTAGGTTTACAACCTTGCGGTGTCAGATTACTCGTCTTTTTTTTTTCCTCTCTCCTGCCTTGGGCTGACTTGGTGGTCTACGCGGCCCCACAGCAGCGATGCGCATCCTTTGTGCATTTGCAGAGAATGCGTCCCCTTGCAGAAAATGGGGCCCCTCCATGGATTGTGGGGCCCTACGCACAGCGCGTGTTCTGCGTGTAGGGAGGGGCGGCACTGACTGAAGTGGCCCTTTATTTTCCATACCAGCCTACATCAGGCAGGGCAGTGGTGATCCAAGAGACTATCCCAGAAAACACAAGACCCCAGGGACACCCCGGGCATAATTCCAGTTCTTCACTTCCACTAGCATACACTAGGGGCGCAATACAGACACCAGTCCTCCTAAACATTCTGTCTTTGGAGTATGGTTGGGAGTCAGAGAACTCGGAGGAGAGCCACCTTGGTCCTGTATTTTACCAGAGAAATATCCTTAGATTTCCCTTAATACATGTACCTGTTCTCCTTTTAGTAAAGTACACACTATTATGATGAAGATTCAAACTAAACAACAGTAGTGTTAATGTGAAACAGCCATTAGTATGGCAGATTTATGTATCAGACATCACAAATTTTCTTTTTGTCCCAAGAAATCTCCGGCAAAGAAGTTAACAAACGCTCTGAGCAAGTCGCTCAGCTGTGCTTCCAGTGGTGAGCCTCTGCACCCCATGTTCCCTGACCAGCCTGAGAAACCACTCAACCTAGCCCACATCGTGTGAGTACCCTGTATGCTCACCTCCAACCTAGCCCACATCGTGTGAGTACCCTGTATGCTCACCTCCAACCTAGCCCACATCGCGTGAGTACCCAGCATGCTCACCTCTAACCATGCCCACATCGCCTGAGTACCCAGCATGCTCACCTCCAACCATGCCCACATTGTGTACCCAGCATAAAATCCATGCCCACATTGTGCGTACTCAGCATGCTCCCTGCCACGCATGCTTACATTGAGTTAGTACCCAGCATGCTCTCTGCCAGTCATGCTTACATTGAGTTAGTACCCAGCATGCTCTCTGCCACATCGTGACCACTCAGCCTAGTACACATCATATGACTACCCAGCATTCCTTTGAGTGAAACATAGCACAACTAACCAGAAACTCCAGCTGCGTTTTGCCCGTTAATACACACACATTTCAACTCTTGTTAAATTCATTTTGTACTTTTGGTGGATTTTCCAAATATCTAAACGATATTTGGTATTGATTGACTGTAGTTCTTTTAGTTTAGAATTATTTCTAAAGACCTATTGTTGTTTTTAAGCAGTTTTAGGGTGCATGGTGGTTCTGTGGGTTTGGCCTCTGTACATCTAAATGGCCAGGTCATCAGTTCACATCCCAAGGTTAGCAGAACTGGTGAATCACCGTTGGCCTTAGCCCTTAACACTGAAAAAGGTCCAGGGGCACCAGATAAATGGCTGACCCTGCATTATGACCCCAGGCTTCGCTGTCACCTGTATACACATCCCTCTCTGTGGAGAGTAAGGTGGGATGTGCAAGTCCATGAATTGTTTCCACATCATGAAGATGCAGTATCACTGGCAGTCTAGTGATGGTCTCCAGCACCAGCAGTAACTTACTGCCCTTGTGGAATAATCTTTACAATTCTATGCTTTGCTGCCTTTGCTACCCTTATTCAAGAGTTTATTTCTCCCTATTCTGTACAGCTGGATGTTTTTTGGAGTACAACGCAATTACAGGCCTTTATCAGGTGTAAGAGAGCAGACCTTTCCTGTTGCAGCCAGATTCAGGTTAAATCTAATACCATAATGCATCTCCTATGTGCTTACCAGAACCTGGAAAACAGAGAATTGCAGGCTAATGCGTATGCATGCATATTGCATGTGTATAAGTCCCATTTTATGTTTCATTTTTTTGTCGTGTGCCAGACTCATTAAATGAGCTGTATGTATCCCGTAGAAGCCCGTATTTGTACACGGAGCATCTACTCCAAAATGCACTCCTACCATCTGATGGCCATTTGTCAGTTCTTGGCCCTGCACCAGTACGCTGTTTGCTGAGCGCCCGTGTCTGCAGCCTGGGGGCAGTGAAGAGCGCACTCCGCTGTAATCCAAATTACGGGAGCCAGCTTGTGCTCAGAACGACCACATGGCTTATTGTCATCTTCTGACATTAAATACTGATCATTAAAGGCAGCCTTATTGTGTACAGATCGTCAAATTGTTATAATACACAAGTGTTCTTTCAGAATTACTATATCTTTTTCTGTTCTTTCTATGCTGCAAAATAGTGATACTTGGTAAGTATTATTTATTGAATAATTCCTTAATTAATATGACAGTATTTTTTTTCCTGGAAAAAAAAATTGTTTATATTGTTTATACTGCCCAGCTTATAAGCCTGTTTAGTATAATAATATAATGATATTTTATGAATAATAATAGTTCACATAAAGTTCAAAATTTTTGCTTCCGCTACCAAGCAAGATAGCTATTTAAAGTCTTGTACGTTAAAATAAGTGAGGAATGATATGATACTGAATAATTTGGATGGACTACTTAGGTTCATGTTTGTCCCTAGTACACTACCAACATTTCTTAAATTTACAGTTTTGAGCTATATGGTCATTGTTTTAACCCTCTAACATGGTTAAAACATTCATAAATATATTCTGGTAAATAAATATATATTCTTTAATGGTGGGGGAAGATTTCAGAGTGTTACCGTGCCCTATCTGCAGGCCTCCTCGACCAGTAAACAGCATGAACGACTCCATGTTTTCCCACTCTGTGCCCACCTCAGGAAGCCCCTTCACAAACAAAAGGTGAGTATCTGTGTGCTTCCACTGGGAGACACTGAAGTCATTTGTATGGGTGAGAATGCAGGCAGTCAGAATAGCTGTCCATTATATCCTGTCTGTCTGGCAGTCAGTATGGCCTACTGGTAGGTAGTCTGTCAGTCAGGCTGGTCTGTCAGGGAGTCTGTAGAGGTAGATGGTCTGTCAGGCTTCAGTATACTTCAGCCCAATAGCCTTCTTTCTAGGCATTCAGTATGATCTTAACCTGTTAGCCTAGTTTGTCAGTCAGTCAGTACCAGTAGGTGGCCTGTCAATCAGGCCATCTATCAGGCAGTCAGTAGCAGTAGGTGGTCTGTCAGGCAGACAGTATTAGTAGGCAGTCTGTAAGGCAGTCGTTACTGATAGGCAGTCTGTAAGTCAGGCTGATCTGTCAGGCAGTCAGTAGGGGTAGGTGGTCTATCAGACGGACAGCACTGGCCGGCAGTCTGTCAGGCAATCAGTACTGGTAGGTGATCTGTCAGTCAGGCTGGGTTGTCAGGCAGTCTGTAGAGGTAGGTGATCTGTCAGGCAGTCACTATATTTCAACCCAATTGCCTCCTTTGTTCACATTCAGTATAATCTTAACCTAACTTAACTGTATGATGTGCATTTATATAGGATCAAACTGATCCTGCTAGTTAATAAGCCGTCTAGAATATCATTAAGGCAGCTTTTCTGTGTTTTAACGAATGGTGTACTTAGTAGTGAAACAAAGCACTGTTTGTGGAAGGGTAGCATTTAAAAGACATTCAGCATTAGCTTGTAACTGTTGAGTTTATTTTGACTTTCAAGAAGCACTCTCTGAAGTTCATTTACAACATAAATCACAGTCTTTTTTATTGGACTGAAAAGCCTATGAAGACAGAGGAAAAATGAATACATTAAATGCTCGTGCAAGGAAGAAGAAAAATACTTGTTTCAGTTGGCAGGAGGCTTAAACTGGGCTGCAAAATTTCGCCTTTCATGAGAAGTATCCCAAGGCGTTATATGAACTAAAGTTTTTAGAATAAATGTTGATAATCGCACTGGATTTAGATAAATGTTTCACCTAAAGCTATGATACAAATGAGCTTTAACTCAGCTTACAGATAGAAATAAGGATGATTCTTCCTATTAATAATCTTCTCCGAAACCACAGATGAAAGGTTATTGTAGCATTAGGCAGTATACCTCATTTTTATTTGAAGTAGCAATTGACCATGAAATGTTAATACATTACATTTTATTCTGAGTGTTTATATAGCAGAAATAACCATTAACAGAGCTGAAGACATGATGAAGAATTTATCTGTGAGTGAGGTTATAATTTTATGGGTAGTGAGGCTTGAACTGAAATAAACTGACGTGATTTTACCTGTGGTTTGGGGCTTGCAGCTTATTTAAGACCAAAGTTTTGCTCTATAAGATAATAGACAGGGCCCAAATCTAGGTAGAATAAGAAATACTGTTTAATGTAAACCCTAGTTATCATCTTTGGAAAAACCTGAAAAATATGGTCTGTAAGAGATCTTGCTAATGGTTTTAATGGCAGAGGTGTACAGGGCTAGGGCTTACAGCCAGGATTTTGGCCCAGGGTGCTTACAATAAGTAATGTTTTCAATACTTATGCAAAGAACAAATTTAATTTCACACTAAGCTGAAGCAATTTTGAGGGAAGAAAATTATCTTAATTTTGAAGCCTTAACTATCTGAGTGAATTAAATGAGTCTTTCTTTGTTTTACAGAAGTAAACATTAAAGCAAGGATCTGAATTGCAAAGAGAAAGTATTGCATATCGTATTTTTAAAGTTTAATACATAGTGGTACAGTGTGTATGAAGTTTAGATGTATTATTCAAGGTGTGCATTGAGGAAGAGGAAAATGTAACTAATACCTGAAGTGTTTCCACACATAAAACATGGCCTGTTCAGTCCTGCTGCTGTCATGCATGTTTCATAATATGCAGCTTGTCAAACATAAATACTCGGGTAAGTAACCTGCTTGGATGAGGCGGGATTGGGTTGGAACAATGGCTTTGGAGATTGCGGTTCCTGTGTCTGTTGCTCAGGTTGTCCTGTTGGCTCATGCCGGAAACGTAGGGCATGGTTCGGGTCTAATGCTTGGTGCTCACGTTTTGTGTGTGTGTGGCTCCTATGCTTCACGCCCCTGCCTCTGCACCTGCTTCTTCTTCTGATGGTACCTTACTGCTTGGCCTGTCCAGGTGTTTGGGCAGAAGCCCACCTAGCCCCCTCCCAGGAGGTGACCAAGGACAGGCTGATGAGCATGATCTAATTAAGCTGTATGTAAGTCAGCTGATCGAAGACCAACGGTCAGTATGCCGCTAGGCAGCGCCCCCTAGTGATGACTGCCTCACTCTAGTAGCCTCTCCCAGCTTCATAGAAGACGACACACTCTGCAGTAGCCGTGTAGCATTATCCTGCCTTTTCTAACTGTACACTAACGAATTCAGAAAGACGTCTCATTTTGTCACTTAACATTTTATTCCTGCTGTGGTTTCCTTCCTTGTCTTCTTCCATGGGAATCATAAGTTTAGCAGCCTTCCCAGAATTCATGAGTGCAGCAATGTTTTAGAATCTTAGGGACCACTTTGGAAATCCCTGGCTCATTAAGTTTAAGAGACCTCACAAAAGTGATACCCATAAGTTTTACATCATAGAGGGTATGTACATTTTTTTTTATTCTAAAAATTCTAAAAAAAGAAATCATAATTCCCATGGTTAAGAACATTTTGGACACCTGGCCTTTCAAGTAATCTTATATTTATTGTGTAGAATTGCTACTAGAATAGTATGGATTTCATAGTTCATTGCTTGTTTTATTCCTTTTTAATTTTTTTTTACTATTATACTGGACGCCAAATGATGTTCGCTGAATGGTGAGATTTTCTCCACTGCCTTCTTTAATTAGTTTTTCTTATAGTCTTTTAATCATTTTCAGTGTTGGAACAATGAACAGATAGAAAGTATCATTTTAAATATCTTTCCTTTGTGATCCTGACCTGGATAAGCAAATAATGGAAGATGGATAGGTTTAGGTTTAGGTTTAGGGTTAGGGTTGCTTGTTTTGGGTTGAACTTTATTCTACAGATCGTCTGATTCTTTTTCAGAAACATAACATTTCATTATGCTGGTATAGAGAGTAGAGGCCTATGTGTATTTAAAATTTATGTAACATTTATTTATGTTCAGAAACTTAATATTGATAGTTATGACTGCATTTTGTTATCATTTGTTTGGTAATTCAGTATTATCAAAAGCAATATTTATATTGTCTGAAAATGTGTTTATGTCTTTTATGCTGTCCTACATATTTACGCTTTTAACTAGCAATTTTTTTATCGTTGTTAACCAGTTGACAATCAAACAATCATGAAATCAGATATGTTAGATTTATTATGCTTAGAGTTATGACAATGGTCAATTGTTATGACTATAAATTATAATGCATTTTAATTATAATATAATAATTCATTTTTAAATCACTAGGTTTACATGAATCAGTTTACCTAGAATATTATTCACAGACCCAAACTTCACATGTTTTCAATTGAGTAATTCTGTTCTCAAAGTTAAACGGTAACACTTCACTTGATGAGGCACAAATACTTAGTGATAAATCAGTTACTACTGAATTACAAATTATGAGCAAATTTAGTAGCTACTTGAGATAAAAGATGCGTTACGATTCATTACTGATGAACAATCATGAGATCAGTATTTCACTTGTGTTATTCATTACTTGTTCTTTCAGTAATTCCTTCAGTGGTTCGCAAAGGTTTACCGAATGAACAGATATAGTGACAAATATAGTAATTGCTTGATTAAACATGCACGATGATTCATTAATGAATTAACATGAAATCAGCAAGTGACTACAACTTAGTTTGTGGTTAATTAATACATAAGTAATAGTATAATACCATATCATTTGTGCCCCATCACATGAAGTGTTACCGGTTAGATAAGAAACACAGAGAAGAAAAAATAAAGTGAATTAAGATGCACAGGTATAGTTGTTTGCTTCGTCGGCACAAGAATGGAGAGTCTGCTCAGGATCCCACTACTGCTCAGGCGGCCATCTTAACTGCTCTGCCCTTTCTCTGTCCCAGAACATCAGTGCATTGGAGGTCACCTTATGTCGTCAGCAAGACCTAATTACAGGGCTGGCCAAGCAGCAGTTCAGTTAACAACAGAAGAAACATCTGTTAGCATATAAATTAATATATTAATATGACGGAATTTGTGATATGTTTAGAAGTGTAATATTTTGGAACCCTCAAACTGATATATAGGTAATATACTGAAACACTTTCAGAAAAAATGTCAGCATGCGTGTAAGTCCTTGTCAGAGGTTTGTGTCTATGTTATTAGATTGGATTATCGATAAACGCCTCTTCTTTGGTGTTGACATCTGTTATTACATTATTACCATATGTCATTGAGGTTTGAACGAAATATTCAAATTTGCTTTAGTGTAAATTTGCAGAATGCAGATATATTATGAAAGAAATAATCAAAGAGCACATTCAGAGCATCAGTATTATGGGCTAAAAGGTTTCTTGAACACTTTATGCTTCTTTAGCTACGATACCGAAGACAGAAGTGGTCGTTTCTGCATGACGTAATCATCACAACTACTTGCGTTCAATGTTCCTAGGCCAGCTGCCACAACGGCTATGATGTTGATACAGCCTAGAGCAGACACACATCTCACAGAATTCAAACTCAACCTAGATTTTTCCTAAAAGGCCCGTCAGGAGATATGATGCTAAAGAAAGCCTTTGTCCAGCTACCTTCCAGGTAAATCCGAATTAAAGATGTCTACCTAAATGCCAAGATCTAAGGAATATGTACTATATTCATGTACAGCCCAGATAACCCAGAACAGCCCGAGTCCAGTCCAGGTGGAACCAATCTAGGGCGCAGGTACCTTCCTTCATTACTAGAACTACACCTGTGGTCATGTGTTTCGATCATGTGACTCGGCCTCCGTCTGGTCGTGCTCCAATAATACTGTGTGTGTTTGTTTTTGCCCTGTTGTCGCTGTTGGTAAAAAAGCGAACCTAGCAAGACAGTCGAAGTTGGGCAGAACCCAGATTTGACTAAAGCTGCTCCAACTCTGTTGAAAGGGAAGGGGTAAGTGTGATGCGAGCAGGTCCCCATCGAGTCCGCCTCTGATTTCTGGCAGTGCCGTCTGCACGTTTGGCCAGTGCCAGGCTGGGCACCGGCTGTGGGCTCTGGGTTTTGGTTCCTGTTTGGCTTCAGTAACGATCTGGCTTTGCTTATCATGTGCCCGTTTGAACACATTTTAAGATCTACTAAATTTAGTCAGCTGTACATTGTTACTCGGGGTCTTTGCTGAATCTCGAAAGATTGACCCAGTAGTATTTGCATGTGCTGTTAACATTTATGTCATGGCACTTAGACAGAGTCGGTGTTTTTATTTTGAAAATGTATGCCAATCAAAAAGCGTAAAACAGGAATGCTTTCTCCCTTTACGAAACTTTGAGTTTTGTGGATTGCACCATACAATTATGTATGTCAGTCTATGTGAAATTGAACTGCATTTGGGACCTTGTTCTTAATTAATGTGTATTTTAAATTAAAAAAAAACTGCACTGCACCCCTTCATTACAGTTATCGTAATTCTGCTCAAACACTTAACCAAGTAGCACGTCCTATTTTAAAATATTCTTGGTAGTATACTATATTATGTGTATTATTTTATGTTTCACCAGGGGGCAGGATTTAGAACAATTCCAAGGGCCCCCTAAAAATTTTGGAATGTAATTGGATTGGCCTGGGTTGTAGGGCCAGAATGATGTGCTTCCACGGGGCCCAGGATCTCTAGCAGTGTCCCGAGGACAGTCTTTATTATGTAGTAATAAATTGCAAAGTTGTCTCAAAGTTTGAAAATACACCCATGTATTTTCAGAAAATGCATCTTATATTTTCCAGTAGGCCATTTTGAAAGTCTTAACTGAATGTCTGAAAAAAAGTAATGGCTCTTGAGTAGTATTTGTTTATATGGCTAAATATGTGTAGGTAGGGCAGAAGGTAATCCTGAAACACACATTCACCCCAATGTTCTTTTGTTAGTCGGTACTTACTTGGAGTTTAATCAGTATGGAGAGTCCGTTTTGCATGGTTGCTCTTCTGTAGTTTTAGTGCTGGCTGTTCATTGCATTTCAGTTTCCTTCATGTTCCTTTCACCCCTGTTGACTTTTGTCTCCCTAAAACCTCACACTGTTGCAGGTTATACTACAGTGTGGACGTTGCGGACAGGCTCGCTGATGAACATGTTCTCATCGGCCTCTGTGTCAATCTGCTGCAGACCTACCCTGGGCGGTTAGTGTGCCTCTCCCGGCGGGAACGGCACCCAAAGCGGGGGTCGTCCGCATTAAAGCCCTGCCCCCCTGACCCCCTGCCCCCCTGACCCCTCGCTGCACAGGAGTTCTGTCTGGGCCTGGCAGACCTGCATTTTGTGCACTTGTGCTCTGTTAGTCTAATGGCCAAAATGTGTACATGTAGTAGGAACGGAAGAACAGTCCGCTCAGAGAAATTGTCCTTCCTGTGTGCTGTGTTTGCCTGTGGTGTGTTATTCCAGTCTGTGACTCTCTTGTACTTCTTGTGTTTCCCTTATTCTTCTTTGGTGGTTTCTCTGAGCCTTCCATCCTTCTGTAGCTCAGATGCACTTCAGATATCCAGATGTTTGCTCAAGCATTCAGGAATCTCGAAGGGCGAGGTTGTGCGTGTAAACAGTAGCGGTTAATGTGCTAGGTGACATGGCCGGTGTGCTGTGAGAGTCCACTGCGGACTGGAAACGGTCGTGTCTGTACTGGGTTTGGATTTGTACCGCATGGACTGCTATTTCCTGTGCTTCTTTCTTTAGTGCTGGTTGCCTGTTGTCTTTACAAACATGACATCAAGGATCATTTTCAAGGTCTTTCAGACTCACAAGATTGAACTGCATGTACCTTTTGTTAGGCTTTAATTTCAAATGATTCCTTTCATGTTTGTGCGGATTCAGCTTGCTTTGGGTGTGTGGGAACAGTATTTTTCTGATTTTTTGCTATATGGTAAAAATACATGCTCTCGAGTAATAGCTATCTCAGAAGATATTGGTATAAATATATATTTTATAGCGTAATCATGTCATTTTAATGTTGCAGTAATCATTCTTTGTCAGCAAGGTGTTTTACAGATTAATTATTCTGCACAGTATTTCCCAAATGTGATTACGTAAGATTATATAAGCAGTGTAATGACTTGGGAACATTTCAGTACTAAATTTCTGTGCTGCCTCAGGACTCAGCCTGTCAGTGACCTCCAGCGCCCCCTTCAGGTTACCGTGAGTTCAGCAGGCACCGAGTGACCCTCTTCCTTCCGCTTCCCGCAGCGTGCTGGAGGGTAGCGGTCGGCTGGACGAGGAGCACCGGCTCATCGCTCGCTACGCCGCCCGGCTGGCTGCCGACACCACGGCCGCGGTATGGCAACCTGTCTTGGCTCTCACCACCCTGGCCCAGACTGTTCGACACTCCCTATGCATAACAAACATGCAGTAGTCTTGTAGCTTTTGGGCCAACTTACACATAAATATTAAAGTAATCAGGTAATCGTATGCAGTGATGTAGGAATCGTGTAAGTGTTGTGTGAGCCAACAGGAATAGAGGTTTGGATATTTGGCCAGATCCTGGGTAGGTCAGTCAGTGGGGTTCAGTCAGCCATCTGGGCTGGTTCAAAAGCTTTGCGTCACACGAATTGGTTGGATTGTAATGTCTAATTTCTTCTTTTGTTGCTTTCTTTTGATGTCTGCATAGTTAGACTACCTTAAAGGCACTTTTGTACTGTGATCTACTGTAGACCAGACGTAGGTGTAAGCGGTTTTTAGAGATATGAATTGCCCTAGTTTGTAAGTGACATTTATTGACTGCAGGAAATGTTTTGGATGGATAATAAACGTGTTATCAAAGGATATATTCAGAAGTGCAGCCATATTGGTAAACCTTCATAAATATGTCGCTATCTACAGCATTCCATGTTACAGAACTTCCTTTGCCTTAGCCGAAAGATGTTTTTTTTTTTTTTTTTTACACTAAGTTTGCTAAAAATACTGTAGATAGAGGATCATTAGGCTTCTGTGACAGTGTACGGATTTGTGTCATCAGTATATGAATGAAAATTATCATCCTGTAATGCTTCCTGCCAGAAAAATATGTAGTCCTGTGCCAGTGTACATTTAACCATGGGGCGTGGGGGTGCGGTGGGGC
>JAODKC010000082.1:9579396-9592966 GCA_026777985.1 Mormyrops attenuatus
TGGCGTCGCTCTCTGTCTCTGTGTGTCTGAGACCATGGCGTCGCTCTCTGTCTCTGTGTGTCTGAGACCATGGCGTCGCTCTCTGTCTCTGTGTGTCTGAGACCATGGCGTCTCTGGGTTCTCCGTGGTCTCTGTCTGTCTCTTTGTCTTTCTGTCTCCATCTCTTTATGTCTCTGACTCTGTCTGTTTGTCTGTCTTCCTTCCTTCCTGAACAGGTGTCCTATCCACAGTGTCTCTTGATTTGTGCCCTGTGCTTGTTGGGATAAGTTTCAGGCTTCCCCCACAGCCTTATACTGGAAAAACTATTGTTGATGGATGGATGGATGGATGGATGGATGGATGCCCAGATGGCAGTAATTTAAAAAATCGGGGGGAGGGGGTGCTTTGTCCACACATGACGCACAATTCTGAGCATTGCACTTTAAGTTGTGGTTGCATTGTGTATTCGGCAGGCTGGCTGTAGAGCAGAGCAGAGCAGGGTGAGTCCCGAGTGCAGTAAACAGGTGGGTGCCTTCAGGGTGAGTCCCTGTTGCAGTAAACAGGTGCCTTGAAAGGAGCTGAAAAGCACTTAATAAAACAAAATACAGTTATATCGGTCTTTGCCAAGGCCCAGGGTAACCGTTGAGACAAACGTCATCACCTTATAATACATGTTATTGTAGCATGGGTAATGTCTTGAATCTGCCTCCTCCACATGTCTCAATGATAGCTCCCCCCACCGCCCCCAGTTTGAATGTAGGGAGTTCTCTGTTGCCATAGGCATTTTAGCTATGCCATGATTTATAGCCCATTTCATTTTTGTGTGCGTGCGTAACGTATCCCTGAAATCTGTGTCACATGGTGAACATAAGGGAAAGAATTTGCTTGTCTGAAACTCCATCAGTTAGGTGGAGTTTGCATCCAACTAATTATCCTGTTAAGGGTTGCGGTGGGGCCTGGAGTCTCCCTGGACAACACAGGGCACACGGCTGGATGGGGAAACTCTAATCCCAACATGACAACCTTAACCCCTTCCCAGCCATTGCCTTAACCATATGTAACCAAACCAAATATGAGACTTTTGGTATTTTTCATTTTTTGATTGCATTCACAGATCTTTGTGAATCTTTTGTCCCCACAATGTAATAAAAACCTAATCCGCAATGAAATATAAACCTAATCCACACACACACACACAGACACACACACACACACAGTGTGATACATCCGTCCAGTTTCTATACCCACTTGTCCTATGCAGGGTCATGGGGGGGGGCTATCCTGGAAGCTATGGGTATAAAGCAGGAAACAACCCAGGATGGGGCTCCCGTCTATCACACACTTAGTAATACGCTATGGACAATTTAGAGACCCAGATGACACAAGGAGATGCATGAAAACTCCCCATGTAGAAATTGGAGGAGGAATTCGAACCCCCAGCCCTGGAGGTCTTCCCACCCACTGAGCCACCATGCTGCCCCTTAAGGCTGCATGACATACAGTGCATGTCACTGTCTTCCTTTCGTCTCATTTGTATTCATTTAAATAAAAAGCCTGAGGGAGACATGGAGTACCTCATACCTTAATCCCTGTAATATCATATCGGGGCAGCAATATTCCTGCATCATTCCTGACGGTCGTGTCACAGCCTGCTGCCTCCGTGCTCCCATTCAGCATATATCATGATTTTAAAGTTCAATTAATGGACTGATAATTGATGCACATTTTAAACATGTGCTGGGGCAGTATGACCTTTGTTAAAATACAGGTGTGATAGGATGGCTCTTCAAATGCTGTTCGGGATGATGCTTCAGAAGAATTCCTTTTTATTTGATACAATGGTTCTGCATTTGTAAAAGGGATACAGGGCAGTGCTGTTGAATAATTCATTCTTGGCCGTGTTAGATGGCCTTTGTGTAAATCCCCCTCCAATGGGTAAATCCTGAGCGTAGTGCTCTGGTGTAATGTTTGGCTCTGCCGCTAAACCCTTTAATTAGTTCTTATAATGACTAAATGGTGCTTTCATGGGGGTTAGAAGGAGAAGAAGTATCTGACAAGGGACCAGAGGAACTCCAGTTTTGGGCTGACGGGTTGCATGACGGATGCTTCCACTGACGCTTGCCCCGTTGATCAAGCAAGCCGTCGTCTTCGGGGAATGACGATAGCTCCACCGGTGACAGCTGTTAATACTGCATATTTGCTCTCGTGCGTGATGCATTCCAGCTCTTGCAACATTAGTAAGGTATTATTAATGCAAGGTTGTAATCTACATGTGTGGTTGAGCCTCCCAAGCCTGGTGCAGCAGGGCCTCTAGCTGTTCAGTTTGCTGCACTTGGCTCTGAGGTAGCGGGTGCTGAGCTGTCATTTCTCTGCCATGCATTTTCCTTGCCATCCACTGGCATGTGGGGGTAGTTTGTTTACATGAGGTTTGGTTACATGTCCTGGCAAAATCACTGCAAATCCATGCAGCAATCTTGTTTTTCACACCCCTTGTGGAGATGACTGTTATTGATTATTTTATTTGATTTATTTGATTTATTTTTAATACCACTGTGTCCTCCGTACGGTCTGTGGGCATTTGATCGAATTTTAATTTCAGTATCGATTTTGACTTCCAGCAATTTTGTTTCGCAGTGATGCTTCTGTTTTGTCTTGTGCTATAAATCCAGAGCATTCCTTTGTTATATAACAAAGGAATTCCACTGTTAAAAATCCACTGCTTTTTTAAAAAGTTCAATAAATGCATGATTTTTTTTCAAAGTCAATCATGTCAAATAATCGTGATCCAAGTTGACCAAAATAATCGTGATTATGATTTTTCCATAGCCCTACAACCTGTCTTACACAGAGTCACATTGTGGGTCAGAGCATGAAGGAGGTCTTCCCAGATGCAATGTCAGTTCAGCACAGAGTATTCTAGGTCTCTGTCAACCCTGTATTGGTCCTAAGCACTTATGAAGATGGGTGGACACGTTACCATTGAGTTATTCCCATTTTTCATTTATGTTTCACTAAGAAGCTGAACAATAGGTTTCCTATGTTTACCCTGTCATTTGATCGGAAGATGATCACAGGCCTGAGTGTATATTCTGGAGCATGGAGGATACCACACAGTCTTTCAGTGTATCTGTGTATTATCTCTGCCCACTCTCGATGCTCTTCTGATCATGGGCTGCCGTTGTGTGCTTGCTTGCAGCTGGGGGATGGCGGTCAACGTGTATTCTACCTCAATAACCCAGGAGACTATGAGCAGACATGACATCACTGCCTGGGTCAACGACATCCTCTGTTTAAACTACACAAAGGTGGAGCAGCTGTCCTCAGGTGAGCTGGGGTTACCTGTGTGTGTCTTTGTCTGTGTGTGTGTCTATTTATGTCTGCGATGGGAAAACCAACAGACCCACCACAGTGGCTGATTTACCCAGGGCAGGGTCCTGGTGTGAAGCTCAAAATGTATTCACTGCCACTGGCACTGCATATCACGCAGTCAGGGAATTCCGGGCATTATGGATTATAGTACATCATGGAGCTTGAGGACGAGAATCCTGATTTATGTATCAGCATGTTCAAGGTTCACAGTTACTTTGTCATCAGCAGCTTCATACCTGTACAAAGAGTGATGAAACAACGTTTCTTCATGGCCCCGGTGTAACATATAGTAACATATAGTACACTTAACATCACAGTAACAGGGAGCGCAAACAGGCAGTAAGTAAAAAGTGCAGAGGTTTTGCAGTAGCAAGGAGGTAATGTAAACTTGTGTGTACTGTGTGTAATATGTTCTTTCATGGTAAAGGACTGTAGGTCCTTAGTGTTTTGGGAATGCAAAAGATTAAAATTTCATGTTGACCTTTTAAAAACTAGATTAGTAAGAGTGAAAATAAGCTATAGTCTTCTGTAGTTCCACTATTTAGCCTAGATGCTGCTACCCAAATGATAAGGTCAAATTTGTCATGATGTTCATTGGATATGACTCGATTGGCTAATTATTATGCCATGTCTGTTCTGATTGATATTTGAGGATTAGATGTGTTATTGTAAACGGTCCTGGTTTTTGTCGAATAAATCTTATCATGAAGAATTAGTTTTATAAGGAATTAGATTGTTGTCTACCTAGCAAGCTTTTTTAAAATATACTTTTAAGGCAGAATTTTTCTAATTTTTTTTCTTCTGAAAAATTGTTCAGATGCATTCTTTTGTGCATATTTCACTAACCACCTTATTAAAAGTTCACATTTAAAAATTAGAATAACTTATTGAATGCAACATTTTGTATCTACAGATGGCCGAATATTTAGAGCACATTGAAAATGGAATGAAATCTGTATTGCATTGGGGGACAAAGAAAACGAAGGAAAACCACTTGGTTTATGAAAGACGTATTACTATGCAAGGAGAGACTTTTTTTTTTTTAATTACATTGGGGGTCAACAATAGACTGTATATCACAAGAGATGTGGGATGTGTGTTGTTCTGTTAAGTGTGTTAAAGCCCCCTACAGTTTCCTGTGCTGATCCTGTCGTCCAGTTATACATGCATATTAATGGCTTAGTAAACTCTGCATTAGGCTTTGCTGCACCGTTTAGGGAGGGCGGTGCAGATGCTGTGTTAGGGACCCCCGATTTGTGCCTGCAGAGCAATGACTGAGCCCGGCTCCCCTACAGGCATTCACTGTTCAGGGCTCCCTACTGCCAGTTCATAGATATGCAGTTTCCCATTTAGTGAAGGCAGTGCAGGTGCTGTGTTAGGGACCCCCGATCGGTGCCTGCAGAGCAGTGACTGAGCCCAGTTCCCCCGCCCTTGTTCCTCAGGGGCGGCTTACTGCCAGTTCATGGATATGCTGTTTCCTGGGTGCATCAGCCTGAAAAAGGTGAAGTTTCAGGCAAAGCTGGAGCACGAATACATCCACAATTTCAAACTGCTGCAGGCCTCCTTCAAGAGGATGAACGTGGACAAGGTGAGTGGGTTGGACAGCATCACCACCTGGGGCTGGATCCTGCAGTGTTTCCATTTAGAGCAGTGATTTTCATCCCACTCCGCAAGGACCCCCATACAGTCCACATTTTTGCTCCTGTCCAGCACTGCTGGTTCTTGATTATCTGGTTTGCTCTTAATTATTTGGTTCAAGTGTGCTGGGAGGAAGCAAAAATGTAGACTGTATAGGGGTCCTTGAGGAGTGGGTTGAGAATCACTGCTCTAAATGGGAACATTCCCCTGACACTGATTTAGAGTAAAGATAAATAAAATATAAAAGAGTAATCTGTTGGAATGTGAGAGATGTTTTCATAGCAGAATTTATGGTCACTCCAGATTATTCCAGTGGAGAAACTGGTCAAAGGCCGGTTTCAGGACAACCTCGACTTTATCCAGTGGTTCAAGAAATTTTTCGATGCCAACTACGATGGCAAGGAGTACAACCCCGTGCAAGCCCGGCAGGGGCAGGACGCCATCCCTCCACCAGACCCTGGAGAGCAGATCTTCAACCTGCCCAAGAAGTCGCACCACGCCGCCAGCTCACCCACTGCAGGTGAGCTTCCTGCCGGGGCGCCGGGACCCATATGCTGGCTGTATGCTAGCTCTGAGCTCTTTCTGCATATCAGTCAATCGCTGACCATCGTGCCTCTTATCTGTGGTGTCTAATGGGGTTCAGTGCCTCCAGAACCTTCAGGTATCTACTGCTTATGTACAGTAATGTGAAAAAGAAAGTACGCCCTCTTTCAGTTTTAAGGTTTTATTTATCAGGACATAATAAGAAAAAATCATCTGGTCCTTAGCAGGTTCTGAAATTATATCAGTCTAACCTCAGGTGTAAAACACACAACACATTCCACCGTGTCGTCATTTAGGTAACAAAAATGAAGCCAAAATGGAGAAGCCGTGTGTGGGGGAAAAACAAAGTTCACCCCATGATTCAATAGGCTGTAGACCCACCTTTAGCAACAATAACTTTTTTTTAGTGATTAATTGTCATTGTTGACACACCGCAGCACACAGTGCACAACGACGAAATGTGTCCTCTGCATTTAACCCATATGTGACATAGCAGGGGGCGGCTAATTCAGCGCCCGGGGAGCAGTGCTTGGGGGGCGGTACCTTGCTCAGGGTACCTCAGTGGTGCCTTGCTGGTCGGGGATTCGAACCTGCAATCTTTCAATTACAAGCGCGCTTCCCTAACCATTAAGCCAGACCCTTTAAGGCGCAAGGCATCAGCATTGCGACCTGGAAAGAAATCACAGGCCACAACAGGGGCCGTGGAATGTGGGTGGTTATGTGAGAAAACTCTAATAACGAATTGTAGTGGAAAGTTTTCCAGGCTATGGGGAAATCGTATTTTGTTGCACACTGTAAGTCCACAGTGATTGGCCTGCAGTGTACCATCCACTTGCACTGTAATTGTGCTGTGTTGAGATTCTGGAACAGCGATCTCCGTAAGGGTGCCCCAAAGGGCCGGTGGGCTGATCAGGAACCCCACCCGGCCGCTTCTGGCCCCACCAGCAGTGCCTGGTAATGTGAGTCCCTAGCAGCTTGGCTGGGTTATGCTGTGCTATCCTCGTCCTGTGCTCTAGACACGCTTTTTCATTATATATATTCGTGCTGACCTTGGGCCTGTTCGCAGTTCTCCTGTTTCATTGGCAGTTCCAGCTGGTGCACCCCACTGACCTCACCTCCTCTCGCATGACATCACGCTCACCACCCTGGCTCTCCCCACGTGCCTCCCCCTGGCCGCCTCAGTGATCCCCCGTGTGCCATCTTCACATGCTTTTGGACACTGATATTTTAGATTTCCCCTGCGGTGGGTGGCAGGCAGACTGGAGGAGACCTGTGTGCTGGCCTGCCTGTTTATATCGGCATTCACGTGCTGCGTGTTCCGCCTGTGCTGTTTATATCGGCATTCACATGCTGCGTGTTCCGCCTGTGCTGTTTATATCGGCATTCACATGCTGCGTGTTCCGCCTGTGCTGTTTATATTGGAATTCAGTTGCTGTGTATTCTGACAAGTGAATGACATTGATTATCTCATTACAATGGCACCTGTGATCCCTGTATGCAGTGGTCAGTACCTACCAAAAGTGGTCCAAGGAAGGCCAACTGGTGAACTGGTGATGGGATCAAGGGTGCCCTAGGCTCATTGATGGGCTTGGGGGCAAAGGCTAGCCAGTCTGGTGTGATTCCACAGTTGAGCTACTGTAGCAGAGATTACTGAAAATGTTAATGCTGGCTATGATAGAAAGGTGTCAGATTGCGCAGTGCATCGCAGCTTGCTGTGTATGGGGCCCCTTAGCCGCAGACCGGTCAGAGTGCCTAGGCTGACCCCTGTCCACCGGCAAAAGCTCCTATGATGGGCATGTTAGGGTCAGAACTGGACTGTGGAGCAGTGGAAGGTGGCCTGATCTGATGTCACGTTTTCTGTAGACGACTGGGTGTATTGTTTGGCACCACGATGCACTATGGGAAGACAGTAAGCCAGCGGAGTCAGTGTGTTCTTTTTGGAAACCTTGGGTCCTGGCACTCATTTGGATGTTACTTTGACTATCTACCTAAACATTGTTGCAGACCAAGTTCACCACTTCATGGCAATGGTATTCCCCAATGGCAGTGTCCACATTCAGCAAAATAATGTGCCCTGTCAAACTACAAAAAATGTTCAGGAATGGTTTGAGAAACATGAAAAAGAGTTCAAGGGTGTTGACTTGGCCTCCAAATTCCCCAGATCTCAATCTGATCGAACATCTGTGGGATGTGCTGGACAAACGAGTCCCACCTTGATTTAAGAATCTCCTGCTAACGTCTTGGTGCCAGATACCACGGGACACCTTCAGAGGTCTTCTGGAGTCCGTGCCTCAATGGGTCGGAGCTGTTTTGGTGGCACAAGGGAGACTTGAACAATATTAGGCACAATGTTACACTATATTTTTATATATATAATGCATACACAGACACACCTGTTACTTTGTACCATGAGAAACACCAGAGTATGTGTTTTTAACATGAGAATTGTATTAACATGGTGTTTTTATTCCCAAAAAAGACATTTGGGGAGGGGTGACATTTTTATCCCTCATTGTGTTCAAAGAGGCGTAGGAGTTACACAGGTTGGAACTTACAACAAAAATATATCAGTGAAACTTCTTAATTCAGCTATAATATAAATAAAGTAGCCTGAAGTGTGTCTGAGGTATAGCCTTGTGTTTTGGGGATCGTTTGATGTTTGACCATGGTTTTTCTTTTTATTTTTTCAATTTTTTAAGCTTTCCAACAAGCTGTACAGTCCAATAAGCAATGCAGCTTTAATAGCAAAATATTTACTTATTCGGTTCTTTATATTTATCTCTATATATAAAAGTAAATAAATAAATAAAGCTCTGGAAGGTATGTGTGATTTGCATGTTTTTTGGAAATAGGTAGAATAAAAAAAAATGAAAATGGAATGACCTGCTGATGAGTTAACTGTCCAGGAGTGTGACTGCCGCCTGTCATCCTGGGGAGGTACATCCTGGGGATCATTTCCATGGTTGTCATCAGATATTCCATTTCCATGGTTCAGATATTTTACAGACTTATTCTGCTCCCTACTAAACAGAAGATGGAGCCTTAATTTTCATTATCGTTAATATATTACTAATGATATTACTTCTGTATTGTGGTAGGTTTTAATGACTCTCCATCATGACACCTAAAAATAGTTGCCTTGTTTTGTCGAGGGTTCGGTTTCCTTGTTTGGGAGCCCTTGGGCTGTTGGATGGGGGCGTTTTTGGTAAATCGGCTTTGCAGAGGTGGGGGATTCCTAGCTGTGGTCGGGAGGGTCCGTCTCCGTGGTCACCTTGGCAGGGCTGAGTCCAGACAAATCACGGTAGCTGGGCTTTACTCTCATACTGTCTGCATACAGTAAGTGCATAATGGCAGGAGATATTTCCCCAGGACCACGCTCTGGATGACTACCTTTTGCTCTCAGTAGCCCTACATCCCACAGGTAGAAGGTGAAATGTCCACACAAGAAAGTGCTATAGTGTGCAGAGAAGCTGCATTTTAAAAACATGGTGAAAAGTGTGTTAAAGGTCTTATTGGTGAAGCAGCCAGGGAATCCTTATTGAACAGCAGCAGCTTGTCATGTGAATCTAACTTTTAAGGGTGGATAGAGAGAGGGTAAAGCGACTGTCATGGCTGAAAATGGAAAGCAGGCTTGTTGATGAGCAGGCGGAGCTGCACATGTGAATCATACTTCCTGGGGAAAAAGGGTCCCCTTTCAGCAAGGGCCTGAAAGGCCCAATTGAAGCAGCAAAAGTCGAATGTAGTGAGATCATTTATACGAGATGTGAAGGGGTTTCCCCCCTCCCCTTCGTTAATACTGGCTTGAAGAATCCTGTAATACTGGAAATGGAGCCAGTACCTGTTTTAGAGGGATCAACAAGCCAGTTTGGCTCTCCAGCGCTAAATGCAAATAACTGTCATCTGTCATCTGGTTATTCAGTGATTGTCTACCGTAATGGCATACCTGGTCTCTTGCTGGTTGCCTGTCTGTCTGTCATATGGGACAGCAGGTTTCTGTTGTGAAGTGTCCAGGATGACATCTACTTATTTCCTACACTTGACTGTGGAGTGACAACAGCATAGATTCCTGGGCTGCGGCATTTTAAGGGTTAATGTCAGAGTGGGCAGTAACATCAGGATGGCCGACTGTGCCGTGAGGGGCCATTGTGTTTTGAGGGGTAACGTCAGGGAAGGTGACTTCTGTCGTGAGGGTCAACATCGGGGTGGCCGTCTGTGCCATTAGGCATAGTGTCAGGAAGGGTGACTGTGCTGTGAGAGGTAGGCCTGACGTATGGATAGGCGACTGTGTCATGAAGGTTGACGTCGGGACAGGCCACTGTGCTGTACGGGGTAACGCTGAGGGGAGTGACTGTGCTGTGAGAGGTAGGCCTAACGTGTGGATAGGCGACTGTGTCATGAAGGTTGATGTCGGGACAGGCCACTGTGCTGTAAGGGGTAACGCTGAGGGGAGTGACTGTGCCACCATTACCTCATTTCCACCAACATGGAGCCGGCACTGGTGTGGGTGCTCGACTCATTCTTGCTTGGTGCCTTTTGAGAACCTGCCTGCATTTCCAACGGTTTCAAAAAAGAATTGAAGAGAAATGTTACATAGGCGGAAGTGAGTAAAATAAAGGTTTGTATGAATTTGTTTTTTTTTATCATTATTTATTTTGATCTGTTATGGATTTTTATGAAGTTTTTATAAGCTGCTGAACCAAAAAATGGGCCTTTAAGTCTCACAGTTTCCAGAGTATGACTTTTTTTCAGAGTATGAGTCGCCCTCTGTCTCTATTGCCTATATCCACTTATGTCTCTTTAAAAGCTGTGTTTCTCCCTTTACAAAGACTTTACAAAAAAAATGTCAGTCCGACACATGATGTCTTCGCCACTCGAGCGCCACAATAGTTTATTTATTCCACCTGCAACATCTTTATAATTTATTATTAAATCTTCCCAGCAGATTGATCTTTTGTTTTCTGCAGGGGGAAAAAAAAAACAATGTAGCGTTATTGTGCTATTAAGCTGGCATGTTATTTCAATGCTGGCACTGGTGATAATTGACAAAACTATCGCAGTTATGAATTGATTTTTCTGGGTATGGTGAAGGTTTGGACACAATAGTCCGGCTCAATTTCGCTGACGTTATGGATTCAAATTCTGAAACCAGCTTTTCTGTGGTGCCTTGCTGGAACTGTTTTTACTGGCCCAGGGCCTGTTTTTTTGTAATGGAAATGCAGGGAACCAGTTCCAGATTGGGGGAAAAAGCCCAGCACTGGCACTGGCACTGGCTCTGGCTCTGGCTCTGAGTTGGTGGAAACGAGGCACGTGACAGTTAATGTCAGGTTCGGCGATTGTGCCATGAGGGTTAACCCTCACAGCACAGTCCCTGGTCCCTCCTGACGGCAGTCTCCCATTCCAACATTAACCCTCAAGGCGGCACAGTCGCCCATTCCAATGTGAACATTGGGATGGGCAACTGTGCCGCCTTGAGGGTTAATGTCGGGGTGGGCATCTGCCGTCAGGAGGGACAGGGGACTGTGCCGCTTTGAGGGTTAATGTCGGGGTGGGCAACTGTGCCTTGGGGGTTAATGTTGCAAAAGGCGACTGCTGTAAGGGGGGACAGGCAAATCTGCCATGGTGAGTAACGTCGGGATGGGCGACTCTGCTTTGCCGGGTGAGTGCAGGTAACGGTTAAACAGGGTAAATCTATTATGTTTGTCCCCATTGACCACTCTGTTTGTGATGTCTCTTCTCAGCACTGTAAAGTTCTCCAGACCCTGTTGGCTGTGGCTGTGTACTTAAACACCACCGTCCTGGCCTGGTGCAAGGGAAGGGGAGCACAAGCAGGGGTGTTTGTTCTGTGAATAACAACAGTGTGGAGATGGCCCTTAGAGGCGCCAAGCTTTTACTTGAACAGTTTACTAGAAAAGCTCTTGCCTGAAGTGATAGATGATATGTGTTTGTTACTTTTAATGAAAAAGTACATCGTAAACAGTCTTTGTTAGGAGCAGAGTGTGTGCTTTGTAGGGGAATCAAAGCAGAGCAAACGCACATGACCTTTATCACCGCCGTGCCTGCACAGCGCTTTATATCACATCTGTTTTGACAGCGCTGAGGCGGCCCGGTCAGGTGACCGGTATCGCGTGACGGCCTGCCCCGACAGAGCTGCTGACGTCAGGATCGCGTCGCGGCTGCGCGTGACACAGACGTGGGATCGGCCTCGGCAAGTCGCGGCCTGCCTGCCAGCGGTGAGCTCAGAATGGGCTTCCTCTCCCTTTCGCTCCCTCCCTGAAACAAAAAAAAAAAAAAAAAAAAAGAGGTCCAGCTGCAGCTGGTTAGGGGACAGCACTGGCTCCAGCCAGATCTGCCACGGGGTCTGCGGATGGGAAATCAGGAGCAGTGTGCGGGGGGGATGCTGCTATGCTTTCTGCCATCCACGCCTGTCCTCAATGGTCTCCAGCCTTTCTCCTTGGACTTTGTGTCATCGGCATTAACGTCAAGCTCCGGCCGCCTGCCTGACTGTCCCAGGAACTTGCAGGCTGACAGGCAGCCCTGTCACCTGGGTACGGCCTGTAGTCAAACGCGTCTGCGGCCGCTCTCGTCGCTGACACACACTGACACACGCTGACACAGGTTCGGGCAGAAAAAAGCTCAGTGAGCTCTGCAGCTCGACCGTGATACTGCACGTCAGGTAAACATGCGTGAATAGAGGGCCTGGCCGCTGCCTGAATGGAGTGGGCGTGGCCTCGCCAGGCACTTCCACTTCCTGTCAGTTGTATTTTCCTCCACCAGCTGGTTCGTTCCAGAGTGCGGTTTCCCTGCAGTTTGTGACAACCCTGAGTGGTCAGAGAGCTGTCGGTTGGGCGGGAGACGAGCTGGGGGGGTGGGGTGGGGGGAGTGACCTGCACCTGTTAGTGACGATTCCTCAGATCCCAAAGTCCGCCGTGGCTTTCTCAGTAATCCCATGCAGAGGTGCCTCTGCCGGTCAGGTTACGGGGAAATGGTGTTTTATAGCAAATGAGACTTTGTGGGGGGGGAGGGGGGTCTAATTTTTTTTTTTTTTTTTTTTTTTACCACCCGTTACCCCAGCCCGGCCTATTTCTCTTCGTTAGGATCACCAGTTTCAGGATGAGGGCACAAATCTGTGTTTCTGCTGGGACTGTCAGACTGAAGCCAGTGACTGGAAAGGATCCTTTACCCCCCCACAGGGCAACATGGAGCGAGCTAGCCTCAGGCCCCCACAGTGGTTTTTGGTTTTGGTCATGGTGACTTAGCAGTTCTGCTGATGGGGGTGGGTGCCTCAGAGCACAGACCCCTCTCTCACCCCCCCTTCCAGCCGGGCCCATACCCCCTGCTGCGTCTCACCCAGGTCCGAGTGGCCTGGGGGGGGGAATGGCGGCTGAGCTGCAGGGTCTGAGCTCTGAGTGAGGCCCGGATTGGATAAACAGCAGGATTAAGTGTTTACTCAGAGCAGAACGGGGCTGCTTGTTTTTATGTGGGAGAGGGAACACAATGTGCCGGGGGATCTGGTTTCAGCACCATGTTTATCGGCTGCCCCGCTCGAGACTGCATCCCGCCCACGGCGCAGCGAGTGTGAGTGTGAGTGTGTGTGTGTGTGTGTGTGAGAGAGAGTCGGGGGGGGCGGTCCTCCGGCTGCACTGCCCACAGTTCCTGGAAGTGGCGTGAAGCCGCTGCAGATTCCTACGATTACTCACAATAACAAACTCCCAGAGTGTCCTGGCGTCCAAGCGGAGCGAAGCAGGGGAGAGAGAGAGAGAGCGCTCCGCTGGGGGGGGTTGGGGGGTGGAGCTGCTCTCTTCCCTGAAACTATGCTGTTTCTTTGGTGAAGCACCTTACTCGATAGTGGCCTGCATGTAACCCCTCATATCCGCTTTCATTAAGGCTCCCAAACAAAAACAGCCGTACTGAGTATTTGTTTACAATCTCACCAGACAGCGACGATTATCGCTCCGCTCACCCCCCCCGGCGGCGGGGTCGGGTGCGGGGGGGGGGGGGGGGGGGGGGGGGGGGGGGGGGGGGGGGGGGGGGGGGGGGGGGG
>JAODKC010000082.1:9593066-9605582 GCA_026777985.1 Mormyrops attenuatus
TTCCCAGACTCCCAGGAAATGGCAGTTTTTTCCCCCACTGACCATTAGGGCTTCATGAATAGAGTTACTCAGGCATATTCTAATCATACCACCCTGTAAGGGGAACCATATGTTTACAGCCCTATATTTAGGCTTAGTGTAAACAAATTAATTTTAGAAAGCTTCTCTTGGTCACTCAGGGTTTTAGTTTCATTTACAAACAACTAAAAGAAATATCAATTGTGTAGGAAAGTGAACATGCTTGGAGGATCCGAGTCTGAGTCTGAGCCTGGACCCTGGACCCAAACTTGTATCTGGGCCTGAGCCTGGGTCGTGCTCTGTCTGTCAAAATATGTGGATCCCCACCTCAAGGCCTGACCTGTGCTTGCGAGGACCTGGAAGGTGCCTTCTGTTTCAGGGCGTGTGCATCTGCTAGACTCCTTGCTCTCATGGCCCTGCCTCTGCCTCTTCCTCATCCCCACACTGTTGCTTCTGCCTCATCATGCCCCGTCACACTTGTGTCACGCACACACATACTCTCAACGTAGCTGTGCTTCCACCCCATCACGCCCCACACGTCTCGTATCTCTCACGCACACGCTGGCTAAGGCGAGCATGGTGTATTACCATGTGAGCATCCTTTTGTGATTGTCCTGTGTGGGAACCCCTGCACTCATATGAGCCTGTGATCCCCTGTGTGATTATCCCTATATGATTGTCCTCTGTGAGAGCACCCTGTCTCTGCGAGTGTCCCCATGGGATTGTCCCCCCTGTGAGTACCCCTGTCCCCATGTGATTGTCCTCTGTGCGAGTGTCTTCATGTGATTGTCCCCCATGTGAGTGTCCTTGTCCAGGTGTGATTGTCCCCTGTGTGTGTCCCCCCATGCCCTGGTGATTGTCCCCTGTGTGAGTGTCCAGGTGTGATTGTCCCCTGTGTGAGTGTCCCCATGCCCTGGTGATTGTCCCCTGTGCATGAGTCCCTGTGTGACTGTTCCTGTTGCGAGCGTTCCGATGTGATTGTTTTTCATGAGTGTGTCCCTGTGTGATTGGCCCCCATGTGTGCAAGTGTCCTTGTGTGAACACTGTTAGACTTAACCTTTAGTTTGCAGTGTCATTGCTCGGCCTACAATTGGTCAGCCAAATAAAGGGCCCCACACTCATCTGCATTCAGTACAGCTATGGTGTCCAATCATACTGTAGCTGGATGCTGGGTGCAGCTTTAACAGGAAGGGTGTGGTAGCATTCAGAAGCTGTGTGCTCCTATTTACACACCCACGGTGTATGTGTGTGTGTGTCTCTGTCTGTCTGTCTTTCCTTTTTTCCTTCTTTCCTTCCTTCCTTCGTAATTATCCCCACAGTGTGGTAAATTCCATTACTCTTTAACTTGTAGGGACATTTTTCAGGTCCCCACAATATAAACCTCAATTTCAAAATCTGTGAATGTAATCAAAAAACAAAAAATGCCTAAAGTGTTTTATTTTGTTTGGTTACTTATGGTTAAGGTTTGGGCTGGGTAGGGGTTAAGATTGTCATTAGGGGTCATCAGGGTTTTTCCCATAGGAAAGAATGGAGAGTCACCACAAAGATACACTATTTTGCCAAAAGTATTGGGATGCCTGCCTAAACTTTAATGACATCCGATTCTTAATACATAGGCTTTAATATGGAGCCCACCCTTTGCAGCTATAACAGTCTCAACTCTTCTGGGAAGACTGTCCACAAGGTTTAGGAGTGTGTTTATGAGAATTTTTAACCATTCTTCCAGGAGAACGTTTGTGAGGTCAGGCACTGATGTTGGACGAGAAGGCCTGGCTCGCAGTCTCTGCTCTAATTCATCCCAAAGGTATCCTATCGGGTGGAGGTGAGGGCTCTGTGCAGGCCAGTCAAGTTCCTCCACACCAGACTCACTCATCCATGTCCTTATGGATCTTGCTTTGTGCACTGGTACGCAGTTTTGTTGGAACAGGAAGGGGACATCCCCAAACTGGTCCCACAAAGCTGGGAGCATGAAGTTGTCCAAAATGGCTTTGAATGCTGCAGCATTAAGAGTTCCTTTCACTGGAACTACAGGGCCAAGCCCAACCCCTGAAAAGGAACCCCACACTATAATCCCCCTTCCACCAAACATTACACTTGGCACAATGCAGTCAGCAAGTACTGTTTTCCTGGCAACCGCCAAACTCAGATTTGTCCATCGGATTGCCAGACAGAGAAGCATGATTCGTCAATCCAGAGAGAACTTCTCCACTGCTCTATGATCCGGCGGCGGCGTGCCTTACACCACTGCATCTGACACTTTGCATTGCACTTAGCGATGTAAGGCTTGGATGCAGCTGCTCAGCCATGGAATCCCATTCCATGAAGATCTCTATTCACTGTTCTTGAGCTAATCTGAAGGCCACGCAAAGTTTTTAGGTCTGTAGCTATTGATTCTGCAGACAGTTGGCAACTTCTGCACACTGTGCGCCTCAGCATGCGTTGTCCCCACTCTGATTTTATGTGGCCTACCACTTTGTGGCTGAGCTGCTGTTGCTCCCAATTGTTTCCACTTTGTTATAATACCACTAACAGTTGACGTGGAATATTTAGTAGCAGGGAAATTTCACGAATGGACTTATTGCACAGGTGGCTTCCTATCACGGTACCATGTTTCAATTCACTGAGCTCCTGAGAGTGACCCATTCTTTTGCAAATGTTTGTAGAAGCAGTCTGCATGCCTTGATTTTATACACCTGTGGCTATGGAAGTGATTGGAACACCTGAATTCAATGATTTGGATGCACAATACCGATCTAAATTTTCTCTTTTGAGGCTTTCAGGGGGTCTCGTGGGTTAATGGGGGGTGTCAGACCCCTCCGTATTTCGCACACTGGGGGTGTCCCAATACTTTTGGCAATATAGTATATAATTACAAACCTGTGTGTATGTGTGTGGCTATGGGGTTTTGTGTTTGTCAGTCTCTGTCCACATGTTAGGTCATGCGTATTTGTGTGTGGAGTCCTTGATTTTGGCTCCGTATGTGCCCACAGGTGTGTGTGTGTTGTTTTTAGAAAAACCTCAAAAACACTTTAGGATCTGCCCCAACAAGACACTCCTTTTTTATAGCTTAAAAATAAATCTTGAAAAACCTTATCAGTTTTTATCTGCTTCAGTATTTGTGGTTTAGGGTTGGAAATTACTTTAATTAAAATTGGAGGGAAATCCCCGTGTGTGTATAGCTATGCATAGCCTGTGGCTTAGGCTTAGGCTTACAGTTAGGGTTAGCTCTACGTTTATATCCCGTGGGTACGTCTTGCAGGACATTGCTGGCCTCAAACGTGGGTGTCTTAATTATTGCCATTTCCTCCAACTCCCACCATAATGAGCTGTTTGCTCCTCTGCTCTTCAGTGTCCAGAAGCTACATTTGCATAATATGCTTCAGCTGATTAAATTAAATTGTAATAACATCAAGGACGCTGACAGCTGAATGGTCTGTTCTCTGATTAGCAATATAAACTAATCTATCACTGGTGATAATGCTGTCTTGACAAAGCTACCCGACTGCATTTGCAAACAGTTGTGTGCTCGGTTTGTATCACAGGGTAGCTCTTCTCCCACGCTTGTTTGCACAAACTTACTGCCAGATCTCCTGTTTCTGCATGGTACTCAGTTTAAGCTTCCACAAGTTGTGTGTACATCTTCTCAGCACTGGGCTCCAGCATCGGTTGGCAGGGGCTGGGAGATGAGATGGCTCAAGTGGGAAGTGGGTTTCCCAGTCCTGGCAAGGGAGTTAACACTTACGGACCCAAGTTAGGTTGCTGCGTCTGCGATTGGAAGCCGGCCAGTTGGAATCCCAGGGTCGCAGAATGATGTCGCCATTGAGCCCTTGAGCAAGGTCCTCAATCCCAGTTGTTCTATGGACTTGTTGACCCTACTCTCTGAAAAATGCGCATCACTTTGGATGAAAGCATCTGTTAAATAAATAAAATGTAAATTTGACTACAGAGGGATGTATTTTCTGTATTTTCTCCTAAGGGCATGACTCACCACACTGGATCTTTGCTAAAGGCGCTTTTGCCAGGAAATTCGGATGTGTCTCTGAGGTGTGCAACCTCTTATGTCCTCCTACACTTCTGCTGTCTCCATAGGGATTGATGGTGGCCCCTGTATAAGGATAAGCAGCCTCAGACACAGTCTATTGTGTGCTCTCTGCTCCTTGACTGTATCTCCTGGTCTGAGGTTTGGTCTCTGTGTCTGTGCTGTTTGTTCCCAGACTGTGTCTACTGATCTGAGAGTTAGTCTGTGTCTGTGCACTTTGTTCCCACAGTGTCTTCTGATCTGAGATTTCGGTCTGTGCTGTTTGTTCCCAGACTGTGTCTCCTAGTCTGAAGGTTGGTCTCTGTGTGTGTGTGTGTGTGTGTGTGTGTGTGCTCTCTGGTCTCAGGTTGTGCCTCCTGGTGCAGGACGTTTACGGTGTTTTCTGTGAAGTCCAGCTGCACACCGTGTCCCCAGAGGTGGACGACCTGCCACGCTGCACCCGGGAGTGGGAGGGCCGGCTGTGCGTGCTGAGAGGCGTCAAGACAGTGCAGAGGCTGACACGGGCAAGGTGAGAGAGAGCCTGCATGGAGGAGCACCGGCCTGCTTCCCCACAGCATGCTGCAGGGAGCCTCTCACCTCACACGGGCCCCAAAGAATGTCAGTCTGACCAATCAGAAATTCCGGAGGACCAGTCTGTCCAATAGACTTCCTCGGATCACCCCTGTGTGTCTCTGTGCTCATTTGCCCCAGAAATAGACGGTGCCTGTTGCCAAAGCAGTGTTCTCGGTTTAGCAGCAAAAGAATAGACGCAGGCCCAGAGTCAAACCCAGAGAACACAGCCATGTGACCATAGTCATGTCATCCCTGGTAACATCAACTACCACTTTATGTCCTTTTATAAACAGTCAGTGCTTTGCAGCCTTCATGAATCCCCTCTCAGCTCTGGGGGTCCCCTGCCCGTCTTTTGATCGACACGTGTTTTCAAGCTGACTGACCATACTGGTTGATTCACATCAGCTTTGCGTTAGATGAGTGTTGCACATTTGGACTTTATTGCAGCTGCATTCTGCTGAATCATTTGCATGTTCCTTTCCAGTGCGATCTATAGTCCTCTGCACTGTGCCTGTGTACAGTCTTACGCCACTATCTCCAGTCTGCAGCGCATCTGCACTGTGCTGTCTTTACTTCACTATCTACTGTTTTTTAGGCCCCTCATGCTTTTTGATTGGGCACACTGTTGACCCCCCACCAGTTTATTCTCTCTGGTTGTTTTGTGTGCAGTCTTTACACCCCCCCTATCCTCTGGGTACTGTGACAGCCTTGCTCCCTCTCTCTCCTGTGGCTCCTCTGCTACTTTCACTGAACACTTGGCTTGGCTATCAGCTTTGCGATCTGGCCCCTGGCCACAGCTCTTCCTGTTCCACCTACTCAATCAAGGCACCCCCCCCCCATGTCCCCGGACACGCGCGAGGCACCCGCCCCCCCTGCCTGCTGCTCAGGCTGTAGCTTCTCTTGCGTTTTATGGCCAAGCACATGTAGTTCTTGACGTGTAACTTTGACTGGCAGAGGCGTGGGGAGTGTAGCCACATCATTTTCGGTTAGGTACATGCAATGAAACAAAAATCCATTTATTTACATGGATGCAACCTAAATTCACAAGTACATGTTTAACACTGAAAACACTATGCTAATTGTGAGTTGAATTGAGTTGATTACGGCTAATGCTGCTTAAAGTCAGTTATAATTGGGAGTTTGCAAACATTTCGGTTTACCAATAAAGTATACGAGCACTGGAGAGAGAGTAGTTTATAAGACCTAAATGGTCTATCAGCTCTGTTATACCGAACTCTGCTATGTCACTGGAAACGTGTCCAGCGTACCAACTCATTTAAGACGACGACATTCTAGGGTGTGTACAACCGAAGCAAGGCAGATACAGCCTCTGCAGGTCAGTCTCCCAGTGGCATTTAAGGCACTTTTACCAGGATATTCTGACTGTTACGGCTATAGGGGTGATTATCACTACAGATATGCCACTATGCTCAATAGTAGAGAACATGGGATTTAATTCATTATGACTGTTTTAATTTTTAAAATTTATTTAACATTTATTGTTACAATGTGCAAATACGTTTTGTTATTCAGACACGTGACAGGCGTATTGCCTCCGGTTTCCAGCTCTTCCAAATTGTGTCCGTTATTGCAGTTTGAACAATATGAATAATTTTCAAACCAGATCGTTTTCCTTGCTGAATTGTGAACCTGAAACCGAGGTTTGTACCGAAGCATGTACTTTGTATATCGTTACACCCTTATTCAGGTGTAACACTGTCTCCCCTGCGCCTCCTCTTGCTGCCGTCTCTGCTGCCTCCCCTGCGTGTGAACAGGGCAGGCCCTAGCCTGCTGCCTGTGCATCGCCTGGTCTCAGCACGCCTGCTGTCTGTGTCCCCGCCCCAGGTCCACCTGGCTATTCAGTTTGATCGACAGCCTGTGGCCCCCGGCCGTAGCCCCCCGAGGGCCCGGAGCCAGCCAAGCCTGCTTGCAGGTGGGTGTCTCCATCATTGATCTTGCTCTGAATGAAAATCACTCTAGTGTACAAGGGCATTTCCATGGCACCTGCTCACAGGTAGCTGTGTTATTGTAGTGCTGTTGTGATTGGCCCTTTAGGCAGCCAATGAGCACACTACATGCCGATCCGAGTGTCCGGTCCCGGTCAGGCACACATTTAACAGTGAAGGAAGTTGCTGTATCGGCTTCTATATCACGCTTCCTGTCTGTTTATCAGTAGGTAAAATAGGCATTGCTTATTCACGGGTTTGAGAGTGCTAATCAGCCTTGTAAGTCAGGCGATCTTGATCAAAAAGGGGAAATATGGCGGATTGGAGAATATACCCTGAGGGTTTGGTGGGGTCTGCTTGGTATGGGGCTCCTCTCCCTGAAGGCTGCACTGTGCTGTCTGTTGGTACAGTTCTGATGGCGTCTGTGTTGCAGGAACCGGCCAGGCTGCAGCCCCCTAACTTCTGCTACCTGCTGAAAGGCGTCTTTGGCCGGGAGGCCGTGCAGGTACTGCAGAGGGGGTCCAGCCATGAGCTGTACTTACCAGCCGTGCCATGCAGCCTGAGCACCGTCCTGCAGGTGATGCGCACGCTCACACACACAGGCACACACATACACACACACGTACCCCTGTCCAGTCCTATAATCTGCTCACCTTATGGTACTGGCCTGGGGGACAAATCCTCATGAATCTCTCATTTCAGGGTGTTTCACAAGGCCAGCGCTGCACCTTTACTGCCAGCGTAGTATATCATAGGCAGAAGGTGAGTTTGTGTGTGTGTGTGTGTGTGTGTGTGTGTGTGGGGGGGGGGGTGGTATTAGGTTTATATTACATTGTGGGGACCAAATGTACCCCACAATGTGATAACCTGTTATTTTCACGTTGTAGGAACCATTTTTCAGGTCCCCACAAAGATCTGTGAATGCAATAAAGAAAAAATCTTGTATTTCGTATCTCGCAAAAGTCTTGTATTTCGTTTGGTTACTTTCTGGTTAAGGTTCGGGCTGGGTAGGAGTTAAGGTTGTCATGTTGGGGTTAGAGTTTTCCCCATAGAAATGAATGGAGAGTCCCCACAAAGATATGAATACATGGACTCTGTGTCTGTGTGTGCACGTCCGTACCTCAGGTCACCAACTTTGCTAAGCAGTAATACTGACATGCTTTCATATGTTCTGGGCTATTTTAAACAGGGAGATGCATGCAAATCAACATGGGTTCACACACGAGCCAAGCCTCTGAGGCTCACACCTGAATATCACTGAAATGATTGTGAACAGCTTGCAGACACTAACATTCAAAGACACCCCACAAACAACAGATACGACTATGTGGAAATGATGCTGTCGTAGTAGCTAACAGCTGATGCACTCACTACTAAGGCCCAGCATGAAAAGCCACATTAAATTCGCCCCTACAAACCCCTACTGAATTTTGTAAAGTGTACTTTTTTTTTGTCCTCTCACAGATTCTCCACAGTTTGGTGTGGTTCATACTGTTTGAATTTAGCTAGTCTGACTAGATCATTGGTTGGACGGGCTGTGGTTCTCTCCTGTCCTCTCTTGTCCTGACTCTTCATCCATTTAGGGTCAGTGATTTGGAACCAGTCCCAAAGGTTTTGAGAGCACAGGAGGGTGCATTCTGTCCCAGCACATATGCACACATTTCACTCATGGTGTAATGCAGGGGTGTCAAACTCCAGTCCTGGAGGGCCGGAGCCCTATGTAGCTTAATTCTTCCCCTCTTTCCACCACAAATGATTCAACTCAAGTACTGTGTGGTAATTAGCACAAGGAGGGGCAAGGAGTTGAATCAGGTGTGTTAAATGAGGGGGAAACCCAAAAATGTGTAGGACTCCGGCCCTCCAGGACTGGAGTTTGACATGGCACCTTAGGGGTCACTCAGGGTCATCGGATATGACTTGGAGCAGGCCCCTGCTATAAGTTCTGCACACAGGGCAGGGCTGCAATTCAGAGCCATGACCTCTAAGGTATAAAGGGACGGTTTTTATCACCAGACTTGTATGTTTGCAATGGAATCTGCATTTCAGCTGAATTTCTGAAAGTCAGAAGTTAATCAAGGCCTAAGGTCAGTCTTGAAGGGGAGGGAGGGGCTTGGTGCCAGGGAGAGGACCTCAAGGACAGAAGCCCCCCCCTCCCCCGCCATCGAGACAGACATCGATCGGCCTGACCTTTTGCCGTCTGACGACGACAGACGGTACAGTGTGGCATATTTCCATACTTAGCACACTGTACCATTCATTCCTGCATTATTGCTCACGGATGAATGCACAATACATGGATAAAGTAATAAACGGATCTGTGTCTGAAAATCCTGGTTGTGGGCCAAATTCTTATTGGACCATGGGAAAATAAAGCGGATTTTTTTAACACGCAGCTGTCAGTTGTCTGTTGTATATGTGTGACATGACTTGATCTTATCGTGATATTGTTTATCGTGGTATGATAATTGCTTTTAGAGGAGCAGATAGTAAATAGTGTTCACTGTAGGACCCGCCTACTACTGGAGTAATACATGATTTAGTAGAGTGGATGGATGATGTCCAAGCTAAATTGGAGATGTGGATCTTGCAGGGTCTTTGTTCTGTATGAGCAACTGACCTGGAATGGATGGGTGTCTCACCTTGGGCTTTGTGAGTAAAGGCCACTGACTGCAGGGCATTGTGGGATTTTTCAGAGTGCTGCTGAGGGCCCCTGCGAGTTCTGGCTTTTTGTCACAGACACCAGCCTGCAAGACGGTGAGCTACAGAGAACAGTACCTGTGTATATCAGCAGCTCCTGTTCACTTCTGCCAGATGCGACCCGAGCTCTTCAGGCCCCTTCACCTGCCGCCTGCTGCCTGACCTTCAGGGATGCCATTAGGGAGCACGGTAACCCAATGGTACTCCGCCGTTAGGGAATACAGTAGCCCAGCCACACTCCACCTTTAGGGAGCGTGGTAGCTCAGCTGCACTCCACTGTCAGGGAGCGCGGTAACCCAACCGCACTCTGCCGTAACGGAGCGCAGTAGCCCAGCCACACTCCACCTTTAGGGAGCGTGGTAGCTCAGCTGCACTTCACTGTTAGGGAGCGCGATAGCCCAGCCACACTCCACCTTTAGGGAGCGTGGTAGCTCAGCTGCACTTCACTGTTAGGGAGCGCGATAGCCCAGCCATACTCCACTTTTAGGGAGCCTGGTAGCTCAGCTGCACTCCACTGTCAGGGTCTGCCATTACTGCACATTTTCCTGGGTCTTAGCTTTTTTTGATAATAGTTTTTGCATATTTCATTTAAAGTGGAATTAAGAAATTAATGGTGGAATGCTACAGGTGGTCATTGCAGATGTTTTCATTTGTATTGCGAAATGTTCATTCGCATCAGGGGCATCATCACTGTGCTTCCTCTGTGTGAGCCTTTACTGCCAATCTGTGATTCTGCACCGTTGTAAATGACCTGCCTTTACAACTGTGAATTTGGTCAGTCACATACGGAACTCAAACTAATGTAAGATATCTAATGTAATCTTTCGAGTATTAGCGATATGCAGTTTTATAAACTGGATTTCTTACATCAAATTTCAGGCTTTGTAGCCTGTAGTCATACAAAATGACATGGTGCTTGTTCCACATGCCATGTGCCCAAAAATGTATGTTTTCGCACAAACAGAGAAATATGTTTTAGCACTTTACTGGATAGAGTGGGGCCGCTTGTTTGTACATAGTTTGTGTGCAGATGGCTGTTTGTTTATTATTGTCTTGCTGGGGACAAATATCGAGGATGTGAGTGTATGACTGCACAGATTGTGGTTTTGGGTTTTTCAGTGTGTGTGTGTTTGTCTGTATGTCGCTGCGCGTATTTATGTCTCACTCCGTGTGTGTGTGTGTGTGTGCGCGTGCACGCAGGTGCAGTGCTGTGTGCCGAGCGATCCTTGGTCCAGCTGCATGCTCTGCAGGATTCAGCCCCTGGCCTGGCCTGGCTTGACCCCCTGGGGCCCGACGTGGCTGTGAACACGCTGTGCTCTGTGCGAGGTACGTTCCAGTGCCATCACTCTCTCTCTTTCAGGCTGGATGAGTGTTTGTTTTTCTGCGGATCCCCCCTCTGAGGCTGGTCCGCCCTGTTGCTGCGTGAGGGGCCTGACTGTGGTCGCTGCAGACAAAGCTATTGTCTTTCTGAAAGGCACAACGTTCCAGAGTTCATAGGCCTCCTTGGGGTTTTAAGGCATGATGGTCCCTGCTGAGGTTGTCATTCAGGCCCCCCAGCACCTCCAAAAGAAGAAGCAGCAGTACAGCTTATCTTGTAGTTTGTCATTTACGCAGCAGTGCTGCTGTCTCGCACGTCCCATGGCACGTCCCGTGGCACGTCCCGTACAGGATATGTGCATCTCTTGCACCCTGTGCTACCTGGAATAATCTCTAACCTGGACTGTGGCACAGTGGTTAGACCTCTGGGATAAGGATTTGAGTCTCCACTGTGGCTCCCGGTGTAAGAAGTATGCATGTTCTCCCATGTCGTCATGGGGCTTCCTCTAGGTACTCTGCCTTCCTCCCACAGTCCAAAAACATGCTGCAGTCAGTTGGTGTTGCCACATTTCCCGTTAGTGTGCGTGAGTGAGCCCTGTGATGGGTTGGTGCCCCATCCTGGGTTGTTCCCTGCCTTGCGTCCATAGCTCCAGACCCCCCCATGACCCTGCATATGACAAGCATAGGCAGAAAATGGATGGATGGCTGTCCAGGATGGATGGATAGATGGATGAATTGCTTTATTGTATTACTTCATTACAAAATATCTCTTATGTCTGTTTATAACCTTATTATTTGCTGTTTTAGTAAATGATCGAATCACTGCAGTATAGCAGTTTTAGGATGACGGACTGCAAGCACTTCTGACACCACCAGAAAAACCACTTGAACTGAAAAGTGGGAAGAGGGTTTAATAATAAATGGTGTTTGTATTTGCAGGTGTCATTGTTGGTGTGGATGAGAATACGGCCTATTCCTGGCCTACCTGCAACCTGTGTGGCGGTGAGCAGTTGGAGGCAGATCCTGCTGGACAGTAAGTTTTAATTGAGCAGCCCAGGAAAGAGCTGAATATATCAGTCTGATTGTGTAGAACAGTGTATTAATACTACAGTGTACAGTTAAAAATTACTTTATGCGTTGTGTTGTAGCTGTACTATACCATTAAATGTTTAAAATGTTTAACATTTTGGTTGGCCGCATTATGATAAGCATTAATGAAATCTAATAAATACAATTTATTTATTAATTGATAAAATGTGGGTGCCACACTGGCTCATTACTGGTTCAGACCGCTCCCCCACTCTGGGTGTGTATAGAGTTTGCATGTTCTCCCTTTGCAGGTTTCCTTTCGCAGTCCAAAGTCATATCTCGAGGTGATTTGGCATCTCAGCTGCGTGCAGTGTGTGTTTGTGTGTGTGCCCTTTGATGGACCGGCATCCTGTCAGTATCTGTGATGGCCTGCTTTCATACTTTGCCTGTGATAGGTTCCAGGGCCCCCATGACCCTGTACTGGAAGACGGATGGATAAAATGTTCCTGAGAGACGACATATTAAGTTCTAAACTGCTTTTTTGCCCCAGCAGCCCCGGGTTCCTCTGCCGTCTCTGTGACATGCCAGTGAAGGAACCCATGCTGAAGATGCAGCTGGAGGTCTTCCTGAACTGTCCCTCGCTGAGCCAGTGCACAGTAAAGATGAAGGTGCTGTGACTTTGGCGTGGATTAGCATGTGAAGAGGAAAAAAAAAGCAGAGATGCCTATCAGCTTTCAGGATGTGAGGCCGGGGCCAATCGAGAAAGAGAGAGCTCTATGGCTGAAGTTCTTTGCCAGCCCTCAAGAGATGGTGGGAGATTTCTCACTGCTGGGGGGGATCATGCAGCACGGAAACACTGCCAGGATTTAACTGCGTTTTAGCATGAATAACCATAACAGCCTGCAAAATAATTGTTTA
>JAODKC010000082.1:9605682-9621191 GCA_026777985.1 Mormyrops attenuatus
GCAAGGGATGGGAATGGACTGTAGTATGGATATCCATAGCAGTCTGCATGGGGACTGCTTTGCAGGGGATGGGAGTGAACTATAGTATGGAATGCCATAACAGCCTACATGGGAGCTGCACAACAGGGGATGGGAATAGACTGTAGCATGGATAATCATAACAGCCTACATGGGAGCTGCATAGCAAGGGATGGGAATGGACTGTAGTATGGATATCCATAGCAGTCTGCATGGGGACTGCTTTGCAGGGGATGGGAGTGGACTATAGTATGGAATGCCATAACAGCCTGCATGGGAGCTGCACAACGGGATGGGAATAGACTGTAGCATGGATAATCATAACAGCCTACATGGGAGCTGCATAGCAGGGGATGGGAATAGACTGTAGCATGGATAACCATAACAGCCTGTATGGAAACGGCATAGCAACTGAAACAAGGTCATCTGAGCATGTGTGACGATTTGGAGAGCAGGACAGGATCTTCTTCAACTGCTGAATCCACGAAATAGTGACCCCCATCTGTTAATTTTCAAGTATGAAATATGAAATAGTATCTAGAGCATCACATTTCTTTTATTATAGCTGCTAAACCAAAAACATCTTATTACTCATGCAGGAGTGCCTACTCACTTATCTAGCAGAAATAATTCTACTACAGACAGAAATGCTTAGATTACAAGACCCATATGTTTTGGAAAACCAGCTGACAAAATAAGTGTCCCCAGCTGGTTGCTTTAATATCTAGTTATATGTTATCTGTATTGAGAAAGGTGATGAATCTAAGAGAAGCGACATTTGGTTTCAGACTAGCTGCATATACAGCCTAGTGTTTATTGATACTGATTATTCTTGCAGAAGTTTAGAATAACAGTAATGACTTCCTAGCAACTGGGCCAAAGGTTGAAGACTGAATGGGAATAGATCTCGAGATTACTGATAATATAGTTGCTCTTATCCTCTTTCGGCAGACCTTTGAGTAAATTTGGTGGCGCACAGTCAGATAGTGTCAAGGAACGACAGTGCAGGCCAGTTACATCATCAAGGGTTTCTGGGATTTGATTGGATCGCAGCAGTTGTAGTGGTATTTACATAAAATAGGAAAATGTTAATGGTCTTAAATTGACATTTATGTATCCAGTATATTGAGCTTCAGTTAAATGCTAATTTCCAGAACCACCACTGCTAACTGTAAGTAAATATTGTATTCCCTCTACAAACAGTTGATACAAGAAACCATCCAGGCCATCCTGAGCTGGGCGGACTGCGGCCATGAGGTGGGTCACGGGGCGCGGTCCTTCTGCGACAGCACGTTTATGGGTGCAAATGTCGCACGTAGGGAATGAGTGCTGTGTGGGAGGGATCTTTACTGTCAATCAGAAGCATGAGGGTTCCTCATAGGCTGGGCGTGTGAGAGGGAGGGGACCTCAGCCTTAGTGAGAAAAGGCTTGTTTACCTTCTTGGTAGAACCTGTCGGACTGGCCTTGTTAATCCAGGGAAAAAGGTATTGTTTGTGGTTGCTAAATATGTGACTGTCATCGTCTTTCAATCTCTTATCTCTGGTCGGCAATCGCAACAGCCATCTCTAAGCACGGTGAAAGCTATATGGCGAGGAGCTAGGCTGGGGTGGTGGGCTCCCCGTGGGCACGTCCTTCCAGATAGTTCCTCCTTGTCAGTCAGACGGGAGCGGCGGGTTCAGCTAAGCTAATCACCGTCGCCGTTTAACCAGCGCCATCTGCATTTGTGTCCTCTTCCAGGGCTACCAGGTGGAGGGTGTTCTAGGGGTGGAGGTGGGCCCCCTCTCCGCCTACGTCCGCGTGGTGATGGGGCGGCCGGCAACCTGGATTGGCCTGGAAGAAATCGGCATATGCAGCGGAGTCTCACGCGAGGGGGGGGGTGCGGCGGGGGGGCCGAGCCTGAGCGCGGTCACCTGCGACAGAGAAGGAGACAGACACACGGCATGCGGCCAGCGCCCTCCCCGACCTGCTGTCCCCCACCAAGGTTCAGAGGGGTCCAGGCGGGGCCTGCCGTACCCTACTGACACTGGGACCTTTGACCTGCACTCCTGTCTCCAGTAATCGATGGCTTCACTTTTCTGCCTTCGGCTGTTTCGCAGGGGGCCTGCACATACCGCCATTGCAGCAGTTTATTTCAGCAAGACACATGGCTTTCAAACAGGCCTGCATCAATACACACTTTTTTTTCTAGTGGCTGTGAATCTGATAAATGTCAACATGTTGCGGTGCTAAAAAAAAACACATGACTCTCCCACGTTCCCTCTATACCATTTCTGTTCCCTGTGTTAATGTTGCAGGTTTACAACAATGTAAAAACATGAAAGTATGACCCACACAAGCATATCTGATACAGAGTGACTTACTGGGGTCCTGAGTCATTTACAAAGAAGCCTTTTCTCTGAGGGTAGCGGGACCTATTCAAGCCGCTGGTCACCCAAATGCTCTGGTGACCTTTGATCCCACTGTTTTCACATCTTGGTGTGGTTTGTATTTATTGCAACTTTCCCCTCAGCCACCCAAATCACCACCCCGTGTAAACATGGCATTAAAGCAGTTTTATTTAGATTTTACTTACAAAAAGTCAAAATTATGTACAAACAATAAAAAAAACCAAACATGCTCTCTCTTGTTCCTGTCAGACATACAAAGGTTTTTTGGAATTGTAAAAGGTGTACCATAGCTAACATGACTACAAATTTAAGTCGTAAAATAATTTAAAATAGAAAATATCTGCCTGAAAAAAGTGATTATGACAGCTATATCACAGGCATCAGCTGATATAGAAAAATACTCGGTACTCTTATCAGTGCCATACTGTCTCGAGTAACTTTACAGTACATCTGCTACAGATGGTTTATTGGTAGTCGGCTTGAGGTATCTTTCGGGAGGTGGGGGTAGGGGCCGGCTTTGTTGGGTGTCACCGAATATCCGCGGCTGCAGAGTCCGGGAAGGTCGAGCCGGGGACCTGTTTGAAGAAGTTCCTCAGGCTGCTGAGCTCCCGGCTCAGCTGCTCGATGGTCTTGTGCAGCCGCTCGTTCTCGCTGCTCAGCTCCACCATCTTCTGCTGCATCTCCAGGTTGCGCTGCTTCGCCTTGTCCCTGCTCTTACGCACCGCGATGTTATTCCTCTCTCGCCTCTGACGGTACTCCAGGCTGTAGCGGTCCACCGACTTCTTGCCCTTCTCCTTGCCCACCTTTCGAGCCGCCGGCTGGGTGGCGCTGGGCTCCGGGGTGGCCGGCGGCGTGGGCTGCCCGGTCTGCAGGGTCACCGTGGTCTGCGCGCACGTCTCGATCTGCGACGGCAGCGAGGCGGGCGTGTCGCTGTCACTCCAGTCGGGCTCCTGCTTCACGGGAGCGTTGAAAGATCCCCTCACAAAACTGTCATCAGTGTTCCTAAGGGGCTCCTTCAGGCCGCCGTCCGTGACGCTCGGATGATGCACGGCACTGGTCAGATGGCCGAACTCGCCCTTCTCCTGCTTCACGGTGCTGAACAGGTCTGCGAAAAACTCGTCGTTGCACAGCTCCAGGTTTGGCACCGAGGACATGGAGTCAATGTAGGAAGTGAAGTCGATGGCGCTCTCGTCGTCGTACATGGCCGGAGCGGTGCTCAGCTCGGTCAGGCTGCTGTCCTCCTGCACGACGGCGCCCCGGCCGGGCTTGTAGACGCCCTGCAGCGCGCTCGGTCTGCTCTCGTAGAAGTTGGCAGGTTCATTCCCCCAGCCGATACCGCATGGTGGCGAGACGCACTCCGATTCCAGCATGGACACACTCATGAATGGAGATGACTCTTCCACGGTGCGTGGCAAATAAACCTCGTATCTGCAACAGGTATATAACTGCTTAAAAGTCCTTAAGCAGTAACCATGAGATTCTGCGCAGGCTCTTCGCGAAACACCTGTACCAATAAAAAAAAAAAGACACGAGTGCTCCCTTTTTTATTCCCACTTTGAACAAACGCTTGATTATCAGCTGCTATTCACGGCTCGTTTAATGTGTGTCGCCCGATTGCAGGCTGTATATGCGGAAAAGCTTTATATGAGTTATACATTTGCCCTAACTTCTGAAGGCTCTGAAGGTCTTGGAGTGCGTGGAGTATTTATGCGCGTCTTGGGCTGACGTCAGAGGTTCACCTCCCCTTCTACGAAGCCAGTAATGTCCAGCTCCAGCCTGACTCCCTCTGTCGGCTCCTATTTGAGGAGAGGAGGGTGGGCTCCCTCCTCCCCGCCCACTACGGGGCTAAAACACGCTGCCTGCCAAACTGACGCCAAGTTAAACCTCAACTTTTTCTCCAAGTTGTTAGAGTCGTCACGGAGTCGATCGCCCGGTGGCCCCCCTCCCCTCTACCACCACCTCCTCTCCTCCTCCTTCCAAGGAGAATCAGTCCCTGTTTTGAATTTCACTGGTTTGTATGACAGCTCGTGTAAACAGAGTCAGACCTCAAAAACATGTTACTAACTTTAGGAAAGTGACATGCTAAGGTGGGTGCCATCAAATTGTTTTTCTTCTCCCTTCTTCCCCTGAACAATATGAAAATATGCTGCACCGACAAGACGTACTTTTACAATTCTATATTATAGTCAATATTCACAGCTACATACTCACAACTACTGTCAGTAATTATACAGCGCTAACATGATTTAACATACTTAACGTGCACCACTAATAATCTAGTTTGTTTGCCTCCACAATTCGTTGTGAGTAAAATAATATGAAATGTAGAGCAAACTAAATATTATTCAAAGCTGCACCCCAGGAGCGTAACGTGTGAAGTATTTTTATGTATATTATTGTCGGCGCACTATGTCCAGTCACGTTCTGCCTCTGCAAGGAATGCAGCTTGTACTTTTCCAGGCGGAAAATGTTCAAGGATTAAACTACGTTTCCGATTTTACCTTCGCCCTCTTGTGGTTGTTCGAGATGAGGCGCCTAGCAAGCATCCCGCGTCTGGACGTAAAACCGCAGAATCCTATGAATATTAAATTACAGCGCTTATCACCGTTGCAATGTAAATACATCAAAAGATGTAATCAGGACTGGCGATGGAGTTGCTGGACTTATTCCTGCTCGATAAGTCGGTGTTATGAGGCTGTGGCACATTAGGACAATGTCACAATGAGATTTTGTTGATACGTTGGTGGCTTATTCTGGGTATCCGGCGCAGGGCAGTCGGTCATCTTCAGAATAATGTGTGCTCTCCTTTGCTAAGAGGAGCACACTTTCACCTCCTCGAGAGTGCAGGGCTTTAGGTAAAAAACGGCCCTCGGGTGTTCCCAGGCCAATGAATGTGCCCATTTAGATTCTATCAGCGCTCGGAGGCTCTCACCTCTCCTCCAAGGGCCATGATCACCAGCAGTATCCCCCACGCCCACCAAAGAATTTCCCCTAGGGGATTCCAACTGGATCAGACATTGTCAAAAATGTCACAGACTGGTCAAACTTGCTGAGAGGGGTGGGTGGGGTGAGAGTGGGGTGCTGGTGGTAAAACTTGTCTACCTGGGGGAGTTGGTAGTTTTTTTTTTCTAAGGCGTGGCTTGACAATATATGCCTTTCTTTTTTTAAAACTGACCAACCCCTCCCCCAAGGCCCCAGCATCAGCCATAACATTAAAACCACCTGTCTGGTGCTGTGTAGCAATAGCGGAGCCAGAAATCATAGCATGCGTGGGCTTGGCAACAAAATCACAGTACAGACTCGACCACATATATTTTTTTAATCAGTTTTTAAATGACCCGTGGCATTATTTAGACCAAAGAAACAAAGAGAAAGAAAAAAACTGTTGCTTCTAAACAGCCCTTTCCCTCCGATTGATCTAACCATGCACACATATACCTGTCAGACGCAATCATTTTCTCGTATTGTATCGCTCATTGTGAAGGCTGTATGGGTGGGCCCAGGACCAGCTGGGCCCACCTTCGCCGTCACGAGAGTTGTGCAGGTCCCCCTCTTGCTACAAAACATCTCTTACCCAGGGAGTCATGGACTCCACAAGACCTCTGAAGGTGTCCTGTGGTATCTGACACTAAGACATTAGCAGCAGATCCTTTATGTCCCGTAAGCTGCCAGGTGGGGCCTCCGAGGACCAGATTTGTTTGTCCAGCACATCCCACAGATACTAGATTGAATGCTGATCTATGGAATTTGGAGGCCAAATCAACACTTTGAACTCTTTGTCATGTTCCTCAAACCATTCCTGAACAATCTTTGCAGTGTGACAGGGTACATTATCCTGCTGAAAGAAGCCACTATCACTGTGGAAGGGATGTGCTCGGTCTGCAACAATGTTTAGGAAGATGGTACATGTCAAAATAAGATCTACGTGAATGCCAGGACCCACGGTTTCCCAGCAGAACATTACCCAGAGCGTCACACTGCCTCTGCCGGCTTGCCTTCTTCTCATAGTGCATCTTGGCTCCATCCCCAGGTAAACAAGTGAGGTCAGCAAGGTCAGACCTGGGCCACAGCCTTCTGTATTTACTGGCCCACCTGATTAGTAAAATATAATAAAAGCTGCTCAATTCCATGAAGACTAATCGTTTTTTTTGTGAATTTACAATAAACGCGTAGTAAAATCTAACAAGTCTATTTCTGTACCATCTCATGGGACAAGAAAATAATCATTAAAGATTTGCCCAGGCCTGGTCAATATCCCTGATATCTAAACCAATGTTCTGTCATGCAGGACAGCAAGGCAGAATCTGACAAGTCAAGTGACTTCAGATGGAATTGTAATTGTAATAAAATGTAATAAAAACCTGTTATTTTGATGTGGGGACCATTTTTCAGGTCCCCTCAAAAATCTGTGATTGCAATCGAAAAACTAAAAATTGGGATAACCTCAACTTCATAAAAAAACATTTGTGAATGCAATCAAAAAAGTAAAAATGCGAAAAGGCTTTTGATTGGCTACTTATGGTTAAGGTTAGGGCTGGGTAGGGGTTAAGGCTGTCATGATTTGGATTAGGATTTCTCTCATAGAAATGAATGGAAGGTCAAATTTAGATATACCAACATGTATGTGTGTGTATGTGTGTGTGAGAGAGAGAGTCTGTAGTACAGCTGAGAGGACAGCAGTGGGCAGAGGGAGCAACCATATACAGCTTTTCAGTCCTTTAAAAACATCAACAGAACAACAAGCTGATATTTAATAGAACACGATGTTTGAGGCATTTTCTGTGAAAGGATGACCAATCACTGCAGAGAGTGCAGCTTTGGGGGTGGTAACTGCTTGGAATGCTCCTGGGTCTCTTTGCAGTGTGGGAGGGATCCGGTGAGGAGGGCTGTGTTATGTAACAGCCAATCCAGACAGCAGGTCTGGTGGATTCCTTTGGGTCAAAGAGAGGTGGGCGCTGAGGCTCTCACCAATAGAGCGGAGAGGTGTGGTGTCCAACATAAATGCACGACAGCTTGGTCAGAATATTCTGGAATCTTCCCAAAGAAGTAAACAGAAAATTCTACACAACTGTAGTTTTGCTGAGCAATCTTAAAGGGTGTACGCTTGAAGGATTTTCTATACCTATATTTACCCAGGCAAATCACAGACCTAAGTGGTCTTAATTTGGTCTTTTATCCACAAAGTGAAAGCAGATGGGTGATAATTGTATATTTATGACTTCATTTTTGGTGTAAATGGTGTTAAAGTTGCAATAATGTGATGATGACATGATACAAAATTTCAGTAGTTGGCCAGCAATCTGAATTTAGCAAGACTTGCAGCAGAACTAATAAAATAATTCAGCCAAGTAACAAAATCTCTTGGCACATGAAAACTGGTGCAAGAAGTACAGTTGTTTTTACATTTACTAGTTTAAAAATGCAAGTATTTTAAATGTGCAGTAGATTTAAATATAAATATAATACCTTAAATATCTATGCGTCATATATGTATAAATGACAAACACAGTAAATCTGCTTGTTGAATGCAGTTTCACACCCCATTACCTGCAGCGGTCTGAGAAAAAGCCTTGAGGCCTGGCCTCACCTCTGAGAGAAGACAGCACAGAAGTTAACCTCCACCTCAGTCTGCCTGCTTCAGATTCTGACGCATGGTCAGCTTCACTGACCCTTATAAGCTTATTTATTATGCAGTCACTGGCTGAGTACCAGAGAAATTCACAAGAAATGTGACCATATTCATAAAGCCTCTTAGAGCAGGAAATAGCTGAGTGCCTGGAAATTCCATTCCATAGTTATTGATGTGGGTCCTATTTTTAAACCAGAGAATGAATGCAAACTGTCCATAATGTGTTTCAAGCATGGTTTACATTTAGAAGCCTATTTCTCCACCTGTCAAAGAGTATGTTCCAACAGGAATCATCATCAATCTTAGGAGTGATTCTGAGATGCGTATGAATACTGGCTCGTCCGTGAATGTACATATGTATCTAACAAAAAAAAATACATTTCACTGCACGTACGAGTCAAACAGCAAAACACAGCCGTACGCAGATTTGTTATGCATATTAAACAGATCTAGGCTGTTCTTTTCATATCACACACCACTACGGTAGCTGAAACCACTATGACTCCTTTTAATGCAATAGGGAATATAAAATCTAGACATACTTTAAAACTTTGCTGTGCTCCACAAACACTCAGGACTCATACACGTCTTACTAACAGCAATAATGGAATCACCTACAGCCTTTCTAGCGCAGGCAGTTCACTTGTTTTCAAACAAGCAAAGAGTGACATCTGCAGGAGTGAAGACGTAGTGCAGTGACGTCCTCAAAATTGAAATCACTTCGTTGTATATGAAAGGTAATATCACCCATAGTTTTATTCAATCAGCTGAATCTGACTTTTTTGTTTAAAGAAGAGTGGTTAATTTTCTTTATTCATTACACACGTGTTTGTCTATATAGGCATTACACTTATTGGGCTGGCAACAGTATGCGCAATAATATGTAGCCCGGAGGCACATAACTGATTTGCTATTAGCGAAATGTGCAGCATGACGGCACGCAGACTACCTCGATTACACACACTGTGTTTCAATTGTATTCTCTTCTTCTTACACTCATTTTTAAGCATTCGATCTTGCATGGCCTCTTTTATACTTTGGTTTGCCATTCCCAGGGGGCACGAGAGCACAAGATATGGGTGCCCTGGGTAGGTGCCAGGCAACATTGCCGACCATGGAGACTCCGTATCGCCGAAAACGATATATCTGACCAATTATACCAGGGCAACTAACAATCGTTTACCAGCATTTTTAATCTCTGCTCACATCAAGCTGCTTTCGCCACCTGTTTGTAATCTACCACCATTGTTCATGTGCCTAAAAAGTCAACAACAGAGTGCATGAAAGACTGCTGCCCAGCTGCCTTAACCCCACTTGTCATGAAGGGCTTTGAGAGACCATCATCCCGATCAATCTGGATAGCTTGCTTACCGAGTGAACAGATGGACAGAGGATGCTCTCTCCATTGCACTTCATGCAGCCCTGACCCACTTGGAGAGTCCAAACACATACTTCGACCAGCCATAACATTAAGACCACTGACAGGTGAAGTGAGTGACATTGATTATCTCGTTACAATGGTACCTGTCAAGGGTGCCTTTATATATTAGGCAAGTGAACAGTCAGTTCTTGAAGTTGATGTGTTGGAAGCAGGAAAAATGGGCAAGAGTAAGGATCTGAGTGACTCTGACGAGGGCCAAACTGTGATGACTAGTCACTAGATGACTGGGGAAGAGCATCTCAAAAATGGCAGGTCTTGTGGGGTGTTCCCAGTATGCATTGGTCAGTACCTACCATAAGTGGTCCAAGGAAGGCCAATGAGTGAACCAGCAATGCGGTAATGAGTGCCCAAGGCTCACCGATGCACATGGGGAGTGAAGGCTAGTCCGTCTGGTCCGATACCACAGGAGAGCTACTGTAGTACATATTGCTGAAAAAGTTAATGCTGGCTGTGACAGAAAGGTGTCAGAACATACAGTGTATAGTATCTTGCTGCATATTGGGCTGTGTTGCTGCAGATCAGTCAGAGTGCCCATGCTGCCCCATGTCTACTGCCAAAAGCTCCTACAATGGGCACATGAGTGTCTGTCCTGGACCATGGAACAATGGAAGGTGACCTGGTCTGATGGGTCATGTTTTCTGATACATCATTTGGACGGACGTGTGTGTGTGTGTGTTGTTTACCTGGATTAGAAATGGAACCAGGATGCACTATGGGAAGAAGGCAGTGTGATGCTTGGGGTAATATTCTGCTGGGAAACCTTGGGTCTTGGCATTCGCGTGGTTGTTACTTTGACACGTACCACCTACAAAACATTGTTGCAGACCAAGTTCACCCCTTCATGGCAACTGTATTCCCCATTGGCAGTGGCCACTTTCAGCAGGATAATGTACCCTGCCACACTGCAAACATTGTTCAGGAATGGTTTGAGGAACATGACAAAGATCAAAGTGTTGATTTGGCCTCCAAATTCCTTAGATCTCCATCTGATCAAGCATCTCTGGGGTGTGCTGGACAAACACGTCCAATCCAAGGCAACCCCACCCTACAACTTACAGGACTTAAAGGATTTGCTGCTAACATCTTAAAACTACTACTACTAATAATAATAATAATAATAACAATAATACTAATAATAATAATACTTGCATAACAGACTAACCATTATAATGCCTTATAGATGAGAACTTCATAGAGCATTCATAATACATAATACACATGGCTATAATGTATTATCCCTTTTTATTAATAATTATAGGCATGCTTATAATATTTTATGAATGCACTTTAATGCATTATGATGTGTGTTATAAAGCACCATCAGAGAATGAAGTTTCATTCCATCAGTGTGCAACTCATCTATAGCGCCACAATGGTTTTGGCAAATATTGTTGCACGTTGGCCTGGATTCATGAATGATGCTTTTGTTTTATGAAATGGCAGGACAGGACAAAACCTAGAGGCTGAGGCACTTTGAGGTGGATGGCAGATTGGTATGGCGCTCAAACGAGACAGCACTTACCCACGGAGGCACTGGCTGTTAACCTCATACCATCATCCACGCAGCGAAGGGGACACTGGATCAGTGGGGCGTACGTAGCAGCGCATTGAATGGTAGAGCGCCAGGTGACTGTGTTTGGACATGTCGGGTGGCGTTCTGCTATACCACCAGGCAAAGGTGTGCAGCATCATGCTAGCATGCTGTGTCCTGCGCGACATAGCATAATGACACAAGCCGCCTTCCCACGAACCGTTAAATGCTAAAGCGGAGGGAGAATGTGCGCAGAAGATTGTAACACAGACACAGGTATGCTCTTTGACTGATTCTTTTAAAACAGAGCACATCTCGTCCAAGGTCCCTCTGATTCCCTCCAAGCGTACATTCATGGCCCTGAGCTCATCGGCAGTCTGAATCTGTAGGTCCACGACGGCGTGTGTTAGGACGCGCCCACTAGTGGTAATGTGCTTCGTATGACCGGGGCCGCAGGGGCGGATGGTGTCCTGATGGTCCGACGTCACCCTCCCGCATCTCGGTTACTGCATATACCTGACTCCGTTGCGTCTGTGTCCCATGCCACATCCGTGTCTCTGTGGGGAATAATTCCCGACAGGGACGTCTCTCCCATTATCTGACATCCAAATCAGAGAGTCCCTGTAAGGGGTTCCCCGCTAATATAATTTTTTCGCCTCCGATTTTATTATTTTTTTATTATTCCATTCTACAATTTTTTTGTCGCACCGACAGATCGAAGTACTACAAAGTAGTATGATTTGGCCAGGGCCGGCCCGTGGCATAGGCAATATAGGCAAATGCTAAGGGCGCCATCCATCCAGGGGGCGCCGAACTGCCAGCAAATTTAACTTTGCCTCAAGCGGGGGGCGCTGGCGGTGATGCTCGCCTAGGGCGCCACACCGGCTAGGACCGGTACTGGATTTGGCGATCCTCTACCTCGGACAGTAAAGTTCAGAGAGTTACTCTGTGGACACCATTCTACATTCATTTGCAAAAATAAATGAAAATGTGTCTGGATATATTTTATATGATACAGCTAGTATACCCTAATGATATCCTGATCCTTTACACAGGCAAATTCTAATTCTAGAATTATTCTGTGTTAAATTATAAACACAGCCGTATAACTATTTTTTACATTCAGACCATCATTATGCATTTAACCTTTTAACGAATTTGTCTTGTTTTAACTTCTAAGAAATGGCAGGCATTCTGCTAAGACTTATAAGTAAATCGTAGGAGAAATCGGGGATCCATCGATGAATACACTGCACGTGACGCAAAGGAATAGGGGCGCAAAAACGTTGGATCAATGTGTTTAATATTAATACATTTTTTTGTTTTCGAAAGTCAGTCTCTATTAGGTAATGAGGAACTAACAGCCAAACTTTAAAGAACAAGACTTCTCGTTCATTACCTCGGGGATTATTCTGCGTCATCTTTATTGCTAAAATAAATCACAAACCACAAAATAGTACATAGAAAATATCGAAAACTAATGGAAAAACAGTCGAGACTCCGAAAGCCACTACCAATATAAAAGACAAACCTGCTAGTCTACACATTCATATTAGGGCAACCAGGTAATCCATGTCACTAAGGACACTTTCAACTACTTCGGATTTTTCGAACTACTTTAAAACTGCTTGCCTCATACGACCATTACACCGGGCTTCCGGTTTTTGCCGCGAACTTTTGGAGTAAACCAACAGCATATGGGGGTTTATTTAAATAAACGCATCAATAAGCACACTCATAATAGAATGTGGTATGATTTTGAAACAAAAATACAAAATAATATTAATATTTCTTTAATGTTATATTATCTCATGTAGAAGTACTTTATTATTTTTTTAAAAGAAAAACTCTTATTTTTCCGGAATCACCCTGTGGGACACATAACAAAACAGTGTCGTCTATTGTCAAAACCCCGCGAAATCTACGTCACGGCCACATTTCGCGCGCTTTCTTTAGTACCTTCTGCATAGACTTGCGGATAGGAAGGTATGGTTTGCGTTTTGTTTTTCCCTTACTAATATAAAATGTATGTTTGTTTTTATATATACGGCTGCGGTTCGATTTAGAACTGGTAGCTGAAATCTGCGGTCCAATCTATGCATTCAATTTGGTAGCTTAATTTTAATACAATATATCAATATAAGTTCACTTACGGTACTGTGCTTAAATTTTACTGTGTAATTGTTTAGTTTTAGATCGTGTCTCGGTTTTTTGCTTGTAAGTTGGTTTTCAGCACGGATAAGCCGTTATTTAAAGTGTTGTTCATTAGAATGTATGCAATGACTGCACTTTCTCTTGGGCGCGCTGATGTGCAAGTACATATTTGTTCCTGTATTACGTATTTGACCGTTATGTAGCACGATTTATGATTTTTGGATTTTATTTTGGCAGCGATCATAATGTCTTCACCTTCTTCAACGCCGAGTAAGGGTAAACGCGGGCGACGCAGCAACCCGCAGACTCGTAAGTGGCACTGTTTCTGCTTAGAAACTCACAAAACATGGCAGTTTCGATCTATGATCGTGTGGTGAGTCAGGCCAGTAAGCGCCCACTTGTATCTGCAGCAAGGAGCGACGGTGTCCGATCTCCCCCGTCCCAGCGCCGCCGGACCGATGACACCTCCACGGGCGACCTGCAGCCCATGCCAACCTCCCCGGCCACCGACATGCGCAGTCCCGCCCGCCACGACACCTCGCTGTTCTCCAGCCCTGCCCGCTCTCGGCGTTCAGGTGCGTTTTATTCGGGCTGCTCTACTTATACAGCGAGTTAATGTACAGAAATTGCGTTTGCTGCGTGCTGCTCTTGGAAATAGACTAGTGGATTACAATAATATTGAGGACAGTGAATGTTAAGTGAGTTCTGTGTTTCGTTAGAACAACAGCGATGGCTCTGTTGACATGCTTAACTTAGACACATGTACACTGTATAAATCGTGTGGGTTAAATCATTCAAAATTTCTCTTAATTGGGAATGCCTTTAATATAGGTTTTTATGTGGTCTTGAGTAATCTTGGTTTTTTGTTTTCTAGTTAGTTTATGCTGAGTCTAACAATGTGTGTGGGGTGTAGGGAATGATGACAGTAAAAGTTGAACTGGGGGGCGGCCAGATAATCTGTTTGGGTGGGCACTGCCCACTTGTTGCCAGGCCTTTGACTAGCATAGTAAATATTTTAAATGTGCAGTTTATCACTGTTTTTGTCTGTAGTTTTCTTGCCCAGTTATGAGTCTGTCAGTGACCTTGACTCCTTGTGTGTTTACAGCTCCCCCCAGTGAGATTGACGTCAGCTCCCCTCTCACGTATGGCACCCCTAGCTCCAGGGTCGAGGGCACCCCCCGCAGTGGCATCCGCGGTACTCCCGCCCGGCAGCGACCTGATCTGGGCTCCGTCCGCAAGGCCCGCCAGGTGGACCTGCATTCAGACCGGGTGGGTGGACGTGCCATTTGGGGGGGGGCAGAGACACTGAAAACTGCTGCAGTGAAACGGACTCCTGCTGGGGTGTGAGCAGTGCCAACAGAGCTGTGAACGTCTTGTCCTTCAGGCTGCTGGAGAGGAGGCTCCTGCCAGTGAGCAGTCTGTGGGCCAGAAGCTGGTCATCTGGGGCACAGACGTCAATGTGGGAACCTGCAAGGAGAAGTTCCAGGTAATTAATTAAGCTTGATGTCTGTCAGGGGGAAAAGGATTGTGTCTTAAGTGGCCATTACAGCCTTATCCAGAGTGTGTTATCAAGTTATGAGTATGTATTACCAGATTAGGTGTATCACTTGCGAAGTCGGACTGGTACTTGTCTCTCATGGTGATAATCTGCTTGTTGGCCTGCAGCGGTTCCTCCAGCGGTTCATCGACCCCACCTCCACTGAGGACGAGAATGCCGGCTTGGATCTCAACGAGCCCCTGTACATGCAGAAGCTGGAGGAGGTGGGGGCTCTCATTCGGCCCCGACTGTAGCTGCCGCCTGGCTGCATATCCTTAAGCGTGACCCTTTCGTCTCCTGTGATCCCTTACAGATCAACGTGGTGGGGGAGCCAGTGCTGAACGTGAACTGTGGCCACCTGCAGGCTTTCGACGCTGATCTGTACAGGCAGCTCATCAGCTACCCCCAGGTACACTGGCGTAGCCTTGTCTGCTGTGTCGCAGGGACATGGCATGGTAGTCCAGCAGGGTTATTTGGTCTGGGGTGGGTGGGAGGGGCAGTTAATGCCAACAGTCTGTTAGACTTTGACTGCCACTGTTGGTTTGCTGTAAATTACTGCAGCATAAAGACTGACGTTTTTAAGCCCAAGATGGCCAAAAAGATCACCTTATCCCTCTAAGCCTGGCTGCATCGTCGACGATCCAGCGCACTGTTCGTGTCTGTTTCAGTTTATATCTCGCTGAAATCTTCATGTAGAATCATGGAAAAAACACTGGCTAAATCCGTAATCTGTCGTCTTCTCAAAACGAACATTGTCGGAAGTATTAAAGTTTTAAAAATTAGGTTAAATCGGCAAAAAGTAAACCATGTCA
>JAODKC010000082.1:9629449-9662338 GCA_026777985.1 Mormyrops attenuatus
CTTTAAAATCCAGTTTTGGTCTTATTTTTTTACCCTGTAACCCCCCCCCCCCCCCCTTGCTCCAGTGGGCTGTCCGGCCCTGCTTTATCAAAAATGTATGTAGCTGTGGATAAAAACATGCTAATGTTTGTTTGTAGCAGAACATCCTTACTTTCCAGAAGCCTTCTCAGATCAAACTGCTTATAAACCTATGGACCATATTGTGTACGGATATGGTGCAAATGCGAATGACTGTTGAGCACATTGCAGGATCTCCGTACCCCATAAAGAGTAACTAGATTGACGGCAGTCCCTTTCTGTGCTGTGTAATAGCATGTTGAGTCCTGTCCTTTTGTTGTATGGAAGTGGAATGCAATCGTATCTGGTGTCTGTCAATGACAATGTTGTTCTGCCTGTATTGCGATTTCAATGAATAATAGGGGAGTGTTATTACCATTGTGGGATATTTGAAAAGGTAAATAAAGCTATTTAATAATGGCCATCAAATTGTCAACCGTTTAGCCAATCGGATGTTTTGGGTGGGATGTGGCATGGGGTAGCGAGCGCCCTCTGTGGAATGCCACTGGAGCTGCCCTGTGTGTCATTTTATACTCTGTAGTGTGATTCTGCAGTTGTGTGTCAGTCCATGTTCTGGAAATATGCAAAAAAGGAAGGACCGCAAAAACACCATATGCAAATGTTTACAGTCCTGCCCCAACAGTCCTGACTGGGGTCATCGCAGGCTGAGGGTTTAGTGTTCATTGATTTTTTTTAATTTTTCCCCTCAGATTATTCTAATTCATCTGACCAAATTCAAGACAAAGTTCATATATATTTTAAATATACAATTAGTGTAATGGCGATACTCATTGCTGCGAGAGGGAAAATTAAGCGGATGTTGCAGTCAACTTCATGAAATTTAGATTTTTTTAATATAAAACCTTACCATCTAATTTGGCTGCTCAAAGCTTGCAAAAGCTTGACAAACGATTATAATAACAGTATGTGGTAAGACAATCACTGTAGAAAACCCAGACAGTATTAATAAAAGCTGCTATGTCATCAATTAAAATGCCTCCAGATTCTGTCCTACGTTGCAAACCAAGTCAGATCACAAGGATCTCATTGATAAAGGTCATGTATAACTAATGGTAATTATTGTTGTGCTTTGGCCACCTGCAAGGACAAAACAAGCATCAAAAATGAATCAGAAAACCATTATTCCAGAGGAAATTGTGATTGACAGTGCACAACTACACAAAAAGATAAAAATAGACAATACACGTACAGTACCACATACAACAATTATATAACATACAGATGGCAATAAATGGGTGAAAATGACAATTAGTGCAACAAATATTGCAGGCAGATATAGATATTGATAAAAATGCGTATTACTGCACATGCCCTGAAAGATTCATTGGTCGTACGATCTGATGGTGATTCTTAGGAAAATAAAGCTATAGCTTTGCGTAGTGCAGATATGTGGTTTGAAAAATAGTGAAAAATAAATCAGACATGGAACAATACAGGCTAAACATAAATGACATAAAATACTTACATTGGAATAGATATTGTGCTTATTTTTACATTCTGTTATTACTATTCATTTATGCCATGGACTGTTTAGCTCCTCTCTCATTTTAGGTCTACCAGTGCAGCTATTGCTCTTCATAACATTAGAAAATAATTTTAGGTCACTAAAATCAATTTGTTTCACGTAACCAGTTATTTTATAGAGACACTTGCTTTTCACTCACTTCTGGTAGGATTCTGGGCTTTGTGAAGCAGTGTAGGAGCTGTATATTATCAATTTTGAATAATTGTTCATTGTTTTGATAAGTCCATGTTTCCTTAGTGATAGGTCATTTACATATGTAATGTGCATATGGAGGCAGACAGGCAGCTTAGAACCTACATTTACACCAGTCATTTCAATGTATTTAAAACACATACTCACAATATTCCTTAAACCAGCCCTCACTCCCAGAGTTCACATGCACTCAAATTGAATTTAATAGAATTAGTCTCATTTTCGTCTTGGTTCCAGTGCTTTTCTTATGCATAGGTGCAAGGTTAAAATGAATTTAACCATCCTTTAACGTGCAACTTCAAAATGACAGGGGTCAAGTCAAGTTTGCCTGGGGTTGTGAAGGAAGATTGGCATCGGGGCTAAAATCCTCGGGGCCATGCTTAAAATACTCCGGGCTATAGTCCACGGATGGGATGAATACGGGATACACACACGGCCGCACAATACGGACGGTTCACAGATGACAATTAATTAAGTGCGAAAGGAAATCTGGAAAGAACATGCTAACTCTGCACTCATAGAGCAGTGCTGGGATTCAGACTTGTACCCTGTGTGTGAGGTAACAGTTCTAGTAAACATTATAATAAACATTTATCCATTCAGAGTTAGAAGAATTTTAAATAGTTAAAAAATTTTTATATGATAAACTTTATTGATCCCAGGGGGATATTCTTTACTCAGTCAAATGATAATAACAACAACAATAATAATAATAATAATAATAATAATAATAATAATAATAATAATACATTATAAACAAATTATACGGAGTACTTGACGAAAACATTTTAAAACGCTTAATTTCTCATTCCGCTTCAATGTTTTATAACGCCTACTTATGTATTCACTTTTAGTCACAATATAATCACTTTTAATCACTTTTTATCACGTGTACGCCGGCCTAAGTGGCACCCGAAGGAACTCCATCCCATACTCTTTCCACGATGCCGCCTGTGACGTATTTGTCACATGACCGGAAGGGCAGCGCCTCCAGCTCCCAGGCCCTACGCAGATACGTAGCGCGCCGTACGCAGTCATCCCGCTCGTTCCACTCCGCTGCTTGTGTTGCAGCGATGACGCGCTAGTCATGTGACCGCCGTGTCAGAGCTCCGTTTGGTTCTGGATTCGGCTGGACAAGATGGCGGCCTCCTCAGGTCTGTCTAACAATCAGTGAGACAAATAATCTCCTTTAATGCTGTTTGGGCGTGCCACAGTCATAAGAACGAATGCGCTGGCTTGTATATTTAGCTTAAGCGAGTAGGAACTTGGCTACTGTCTGGCAGTCAAATACATCCACCGCTTCTTAGCTAGTTGTCGAACAGGAGGAAGGTCTTCTGTGCTTCTTCACTTATTAATTATGCTGTGAATGTTGCTGATCGGAATCCGACAGTTATTATTTAGAGGGCAGCTCTGGCTGCGAGCGGGCCAAACGTAGGCGTGTGGGTGCGAGCCGCGTCGCGGCCGTGCGTTAAACTGCGTCGACACCTTGTTATTGAAGACTTTACATATTAAATTTAAAAAAGACGGCGCGCGCACGGCAGCACGAGACGCGCCGCAGAGCTCCTCTCTTCAGTCAGGAAGTGCCCGAGTTCCGACTCTCGCACCTTTAATTTCTAACGCAAATGTCACCAACCTGTATTTGTAATGACTGAAATGCGGGCACATCTTTACAGGCTCGGTGACTAGTTATAATGGCATCCCCTAAAGAGTGTTTTTCGTAAATACTCCATTGTGAGGTCGCTGGCTTGCTAAGCTAACAGTCGCGAGCCGTTTCCGCAGAATGTTACACCGCTCGCGCTTAGGCCCCGCCGACATTAAACATGCGTACTGCAGGCTCACGGTCAAAACGATATTTTTATTATGCGCCTCGGTCGTATTGCTGACAATTGAGGCAGAAAAGTTTTAATGCATGTTTTTTTTTCTAGCTGGTTGGATGGCTAGTTGCGCAGAAACGTGCTTTGTTCTAGCTGGCCTTCCATACTGCTGGGTGTGCCTTGCTAGCGCACATTGGATAACCCTAAATACCGAGGTGGGGGAGATACTGATCGCATTTCTTTGAGCTGTTGCGTATTCCTTAAAAAAGCAGGAGGAAAAAAGACAAGTAATGCAAACCCCCTGCTTTCGACAAAATCGTCCATGTCGAGTAAGCAGGGTGTCAGATTTGTTCGTTTCACACACGATGGAGGAATTTGCCATAGAGGCCACATTTAACTATATTAAGCAACGACATTTAAACTCTCGCCCTGTGGTCCCTCTGGCCGTGCAGATCCTCATTAGATTGGTCTGGCGGAAGCCATCACAATTTTTGTAATCTTATAAATCCAGGAAGTTGGTAGGATTGTTTTTTTTTTTTGCTAGTAACTCTACTTGTTCCTCTTATAATTGCTGTAACTGATAAACTTTAGCTAGATTGTATAACTGTATACTTGAAGTTCCCTTGAACAATTGGTTATTAATAACTGAGCAATCTGTTTTTGTGTTGTCCTTGTATTGCTCTTTACATGTATGCACCAATTAACTAAAAGTAACTTATTCAAAAACAAATGCGCCAATGCAATTTAAAACATTTTTAGGTTGCAGCTATTATTAGATGCCATATATAGGTTGCCAGGACTCAGGTTGAGAACTGACCTGAATCACCCCATCAGTTTACATTTCTCATCACTGTTTGAAAGGTAGATCTGTCCATTGACTTTGTAACTAGTTAACAATGATGCTTTTAGACTAATTTTTTTGTTCTCGAGTTCCAGATTGTGTGGTTACATACTGTAATTAAAAGAAGATGACTAAGAATTAGTTCATAAGACTCATTTGAAAAGGGGGGTTTTAAAAATACTCTTACTTAGTTTGCTTAAACATCAGACAGCTTGGGACTCGTGCTTAATTTTTCTCAAGATTTGATTTTGATTTTCCTCACTCATGGAAAATATTTGTATGGGAATGCATTGATGCACCTTTCTGGCAAATGTTAGCAACCTTGAAACCATTTACTCCTGTGGCCTGTACTAAGAAGCTGGGTTACTGGCTTATCGGTAGCTTGTCGGATTTAAAGTACCACAGTTTAAATGGACTTCATATTCGTTCACTTACATTTTGCCCAGACTTCCTTAATTCTGACATGTTACCCCGATAAGCCAGTAACCCTGCTTTATAGTACAGGCCACTGATATAACGGGCTAACTGGCTGATGTGTGACTACATTGGTAGATGGTTAAGTTTAGTTTTCAACTAAACATAAAAAATGCATGTAGTTTGGTTTTAATCATATGCACGCATACTTTGTATTTGAACTTCATAATATGATGGTTATAGCCCGTTGTCACAGTATCATTTACTCTTTACTGGCAAATGGCAACGTTGATGTCATTCGTTATGGTAGTGATTTTTGCCGTGTTGTAGTCATCAGTGACAAATGTCAGTGCTTGTCCTCAGGAAAATTCATATCAAGGCAATGCAAGGATGTCACCTGGACAACATTTTATTGTGGATAAGCTCTGAAAATCATTAGAGAAACAAGATTATTATTTTTTGCAATGCAATTAAATATATATTGTCTTTTATTAGTATGTTTTGGCCATAAACTGCATAATAAGTGAATGGAAGAGGCTTATATAAAGTCTTGGGTACAGTTGTGGATGGTTGCCTAAGGTATGAAGTAATACACTGCTCTCTCAAATCTTGGTCGCTCTGCAATACCAGTGATCTCATCAGCATAATCAATGGTTGTGCAATTTTGCTTTAAATATATAAGCATTTGCTAGTTGGTCAGTATAGCTTGATTTTAATCATCATCTTCTGCCTCAGCTTTTTTTTCCTTTGACCCAAATTAGATGTTTTGGAAATATAGCATTGTATGTAGCTAGATACTTGATCATTTTTGATGTTGGATACATTAAGTAGCAATTGCTTTTGAATGGGAACATTATCATTCACAGTTTATTGGAGATTGTACCTTGGGCTTTGTTGAACTGTTCATCTTAGTTGAAACATTTACTTTACAGTTTTAAGTACAGCATAAAAATTGAACCATAGCTATAAATGTTACAGTAGAACATACAAACAGTTGGTTTTCTGTGTAATTCATGCATGTTAGGTATTTACATTTGGGAAGTGGTGAAAGATTTGCCTCATTTTTCTCGTGATCATTTTTGCCTTTTGCCTGTCTTTCAAATATTCTGGATGAGAGCAGATGCTTCCACATGCAGCTTAATCCTGTGATGTATTTTATTTGTCATTTGTAGAAGGTGAGTTAACATAGCTTTTGCAGGAATCGCTAATTCCCTGCAGCAATCTGTGCATTCCATTGCTGGCTGTGCCTGCACCCTCCCCCACCCCCCATGCAGGGCCTGAATAGGGGTTGTTTTTTTGTCCTAAAGTAGTAAATGAACAATGGGATGCCCATCTTTTATGGTACGTGCACATTTGTTTGTCATTACAAATACAAAAATTTATGTTTAGAAATGCATTTTCAACAATTTTAAGATGCTTTCTGCAATTCTGCAGTGTTATAAAATAACACCATTGCCCTTTTAAATTGCCTAATTGTAAGCATAGTTGCAATCGAGCACTATTTTGCAGTTTTTGAGAAGGTGCAATGTAGGGGAAAGAAGTATCCCTGTGCTAAATGCACATTTTCATGACATTGTTGAATGAAAACTCGTGTTTATCTAGATTAATGTATAAATTGTGCTCTTTATTTAATCCAGTTGACTGTTTGCCTTGATTTTGTTTATTATTGCAGGAGTCAAAGTTCCCCGCAATTTTCGTTTGCTGGAAGAGCTTGAAGAAGGCCAGAAGGGAGTAGGTGATGGTACGGTCAGCTGGGGCCTGGAGGATGACGAAGACATGACTCTCACAAGATGGACAGGCATGATTATTGGACCTGCGCGGGTGAGCTTGCAGTGCACAAGTGCAGCTTCCTTTAGTCTGACATAAGCTGCTCTTATTATGCATTCAGAGAGCTGCCTCTTCATCTGTTAGCTGATCTGTATTATAACATTATTCAGAGTTCCATAAAAAAGGCTGCTGAAACATTTAAAAAAAAAAAACTACCATTTAAAGTTGTAATGTCAGTTGCTGCCTGTCTGTGTGTATATGTGTATATATATGTATTTGTGTGTGTGATATGATTCCTATCTTCATGTAAATATTTATTGACTGAACTTAGTTCCAACCTTGAGCCAGAAATGCTGACATAGCATTAAACTTCAGATATCTATCTACCTACCTCCGGGGCAGGTGCATGTATTAATGTACCTGCCATTCAACAATAGTAGCAAATGGGAGTGTTGGTAAGTGGTGAACATCCAAAATTGCTGCTTGAAATTTAAAGGATGGGGATACTATAGAGTTATAAGGTCATGAAATCGGATGGTTTTGCTGCATTGGCCATTAAATGATTGCAGTTATACACATCTGGCACCCTTTTAAGAATGTGACACATTTCATAAATAAAACGGAGGTGGCTTTTTGAATAAGGGCAACTTTTTGAAGTGACAATTCATTATGATTTTGTCTGCCCTCCCATCCTATTACTTGATTTAATGTAGCTTGACTGTACTTGAGTTTTGTTATGCTTTGAGTAAACCTCCCTTTAATTTCTTTCTCACATGTCTTAAGATGTCATAAGTATAATTGCTGTGATGTAGCTGCAGAGCATGAGATTGCTGCAGAGTTTAATTTTCGCAGCAGTACTTGAATGCTTTTCTTAAGGTTGGCAGTATTCATGCAAGCTAAATTTGGCCTCGTTAGAATTATTTAAAGAATGTCATGAATACATTTCTATATGAGTATATCTAGATCTGTGCATTCTGGCTTCGGGCTTACTTCATTAATCTGCTTTTCATATTTTTCTGGTATCAGAACTAACTGCTTCTGTGGTAAAACTCCGGAAGTACACAATTCTGTAGACCTTTTTATAGAAGGAAAGGGCAGAGGTACCATTTCTTCATTCATTTTTTTTTTCGGGTGTAAATAGATAAGCCATTTTCAATACATTTTGTGGTTGGACCACAAAATGTATTGAAATGTATTTGGTATGCTTCCAAAATCATTCCCATGGATTGGTGTAAAGTGAACATTACTTGGCTGTAAGATATAGACAGTTTCTTATAAAGGGTAGCTTAGGTCTTATCAGTTACCTGGTGTCTGATGATAAAGTGCTCGGTGGGATCATTTTGCAAAATTTGCAGAGCAGCGACTCAAGGATCAAATAACGCAGTCCTGTGTGTTTCTTTTCTAGACTAACTATGAAAACCGAATATACAGCCTCAAAGTAGAATGTGGACCTAAATACCCAGAAGTACCACCGTCCGTTAGATTTGTAACGAAAATTAGTATGAATGGAATAAATAATTCCAACGGAACGGTAAGTTGAAGTTATGTATTTTTTGGGGCACATGTTCTTAGTTTGCATGCTTGTGATAGTCATAGTACAATTCATTGTTTTTAAACACGGAAAATGCACTTTATAGACCTAAATTGGTGTACTAGTTTATTGCTGTGTTATAACTGCCATTGCGTTATATCATTGTTATCATATCTTAGTTGTCATGGAGCTCAAAGCAGGATCCTATATACGTGTTTAAATGGTTGTGTAGCAATGTAGATGTATTTGTATTCCCTTGCTTTTCCTGATGGCATGAATTATGCTGCATTATGCCACTGCCATCCATCCAGGTCAAAGTTGCTGAGTGTTATAGATCTGACCCTGGCCCTGTCTGTTGCTCTCTCTGTAGGTCAGCACTTTTACTAGCTGAATTAGTTCTGTGTAATGTTACATCTGCATCTTTACAATCTTTTTCCTTTCAAAGGTGTCCTTGGCTACTGGAAGATGCTGGAATTGTGGCATTTGGAATTAGCATCCGTTCCTGCTGATTAATCAAAGCTTTTGTCCTTGCAGGTGGACGCACGTAGCATACCAATTCTAGCAAAATGGCAAAATTCTTATAGCATTAAAGTTGTTCTTCAAGAGCTGCGGCGTCTAATGATGTCCAAAGAGAATATGAAGCTTCCACAACCACCAGAAGGACAGACCTACAGCAATTAATTCTAATAGATCCTTTTGACCCTCTGTCTTAAATCTTCTCTTAAATGTCTTGTAAATTTTCACAATGCTCACCAACCACGCAAAGGATTTCATCTTAAGGTCAGGATTGGGACGTTTTTGTTCATTAAATCAAAACATCCAATAAAATTGCCTATTCTTTGTGGCAGTTAAAAATTAAAACGAGAACCGCTCCGAGTAATTTCTTTTTCAAGGCACTCAGAATATGAACGTGGAAACTTAAGACGGCTTTCTGCTTAGAGAAAAGCATGACACAAACGGTCGTTGCTGCAAAACCTAAACGTATGTTAAGATGACTGGTCACCATAAAACATAGAATGTGTATATAGAGGCATGCTTTAAATGACATTAATAATGAGCTGCATATTAAGTTGTATGTTAGTGAAACCTAGCCGGTACACTAAACTATGTTGCAGAATCTGTTCATAAGTATTAAAGTGTGGCTGTAGACTACTAGTAGTATCACAGAGTGTTAAGGGTTGTTTTTCATATCTGTATTTATGACACAATACCAGCTGATTTCTGTTAAGCAGCTCTGTGTATGTACCAGTAATTGCAGATTTGTCTGTTCTAAACAACATGCATTTAACTTTAGTGAAAATAAGACAATAGGTGTATGGAAATGTCATTTTCTGAGATTAAAATCGGTCTGCAATTTAAATATGGACTTTCTTTTTTCCTTGGCAAACTATGTATGCCCTCATGGTACATTCTTCTATATACGAAAATGATTGGTGATGTTTTTATTGCAGTGCATGCTGGGAAGGAGTAAGCCACTAATCATAAAGGGAATCATGATGACCGGCTGCCAGTTTAGTTTTCGCTGTATGCTTCTGGTTGGTTTGGTGTTTGTTTGCTTTCGTTTTAAACACAAGCTGGCCAGATCCGCACATGTCCCAGTCTTATGATGCCTATTTCTGAGCCATGTGCTCTTCTGTATAAACCATGCATTGGCCTTAAACATCTAGTGGTTGAACCCAGGGAGCTTAGCCTTTTAAAAATGGCTGCCAAGCATCTACATATGGATGATTGTTTTAATACAGTTTTTTTTTTTTTTTTTTGGTCCAGTTATGCTGTTGAGAAACTCAGTTTTGTTACATGTATGATGGTGTCTCCCCTGAAGCAGAGCGTAGGTTAAAAATATGACCTTTTTGGAGACTTAAAAATTGGCCACTTAAAATGCTCTTTGTTGAGTGGAATTGACAATATTGCTTTAAATGACTTTGTAAACCTACGTCCATCGGGTTTCCAACATGTTTGTTTTTCTGTACTTTGTTTCTTTGTTTTTATTTTTCCTGGTTAAGCTTTAACCATTGAGGTGCCAAGACACAGACACAGTGGGCACAAATGTTGGAGAGAAGGTTGAGCGATTCTTGTACCTGCAACGATTAGCTGTTGTTAAAAATTCTCTGTATCTTATGATACGGTGGACCAGAATCCACTGGGTTGGAATGTTTGATTAATAAAGCTTCAAGTCAAAGTGCTGCATTGCTGTGGAGGTCCATTGAGCTGTGATTTGGGAGGCGTGTCATGTGATGCAAAGCCCACTGGCCTTTTATTCCCTGTAAGTTTTGAACCTTCTTTAACAATCCGGTCTGCCAAGTTTTTTTTTTTTTTAAACTTTTCTCCAAACTTCAGTGAACGTGTTTATGAATCCATGCCACTTTGCAAGTAGCTTCCCGTGAATTGTTTTGATGGCGGCCAGGTGAATGTAACATGATTTGGACATCAGGTGGCCTTTTCCCGACATACGTAGAGACTGTCCTTCCTGTAAGCATGCCGGCGTCAACAGATGAGCCATGAGGTAGCGTCACCTGTCGATTTCCAGCTGACCGCTCTATGTAAAGCTGACTCTTTTTAGATGTACTTCGACAAGGTATCAAATATCTGGATTTGTCTTCCCAGGGGTAGGACTCACAAGAGTACAGCATATAAATGCATCAATTAAACAGTGAAATTCAACTCAAATCATTTAAAACATGCAGAATAGGTTTTCAGAATCTAATGCTAGTATGTTACTTGTCAGTCCAGACCGGCATCCCTTAATTTAAGGCAGTAATTCCCAATCTGGACCTTGGGGATTGTTCTGACAGAGATCTTAGAGGGAGCAAAAACGTGGACCAGCTGTGGGTCCCTGAGGACCGGATTGGGAAACACTGTTGTGCTGAGTTCTCTAAGAGCAACATGCCATGTGACTTCATTAGTCTGTGATGGTCGATAGTATTTTGATTAAAAAACAAAAACGTTGGGGGTTTTCGGGATGAAGGTGATAATGTAAGACTTCTTAAGTGATGAATTTGCAAACTAGATTTCATTATTTCCTTACTTTTGTGTCTTAAGTATGACTGACAAACCTGTCGATTATGTTTCATCCATCCGGTTACTGTCGGCAGTGAGTTGAAAGTGGCTTTATGCAGGCATTCTGTTGATTTGTGGAATTTTGTGAATTATGATTGTAGTTGGAAGGAAGCAAAACTTGAGGTTCACAGCTGTGAAGTTTGTCGTATTAAGTTGATTAAACTAGATGAACATAAAATGAACATTTTCATATGGTTAGTCATATTAAGGCCTATTGCAGCGCCATTATGTGCCAGATGGAAGCATGTTATTGGTTTAGCTTGGTTCAGCACAATAACCTTGAAGTTATGAGAGCGTTTCAGCCACACGCCTCTAGGTGCCTTTCAGTCGCGTTATATTTCTACAGAGTAGTTGCATAGCTTGTGCATCTCCACCGGGCCCCTTTTTTCTGACTGTTCTTGCCTTGGCTGTTTGTCAAACCTTGATGAAGCATTTTGGTTGCCTCTGGAAAGGCATTGTGACAACTTGGGGGCAGCGTGTGGCTCAGTGGGCTAAGCCTGTGTGCTTGTAATCACAAGGTCGCCGGTTCAAACCCAGCCTCAGCACGTCTGCGGGTCCTTGAGCAAGGCCCTTAACCCCCAGCTTCCTGGGCGCCGCTACAGGTGGCAGCCCTTCGCGGACAACTTACTCTGCAAAGAGCAAGTTGAGGGAGGCGTAAAAGACAATTTCCCTACGGGGATTAATAAAGCAATAATAATAGTATACATTAACCTTTTCTTTGCCAGGAAATCGGGCGCGAGGCAAAACATAGACACGATGGCAAATTAGTATAGCACACTTGGGCTGGCACCTATGCACGTTTAGGGAAATTTAGAAAGACCGGTTCACCTGAATGCATGCTTTTGAACTGTGGGAGGAAATGAGGAAACCTGGTGGAATATGTAAACTCAAATCAATGTGCTTTGAAATACTGTTTTGCACAAAAACACATTATTAGCATCTCCTTACCTTTTTCGTGCTCATCCATTATAAATGTGCTATTGATCTATACCGTTTTACGTTTTTGAAAGTATCGATATGGGGGCCTACCAGGCTGACTCGTATGCCTTTACTTACCGGTGAAGATCCACCTGCAGGTACTACATGTCACACCCCTTTAACTGTTACACACATTCTGCTGTATCTCCCTTAGGCAGACTTACTATTTTACTGACCCGTTAGAAGACGTTTCAGTAACGCTTAGCCTGAAGCTTTTTCAGATTTTTTTTTTATCAAATGCTAATCTTAAGCATCTTAACTTCTTGTAACATTTTACAGTGATTTATGAAGTTTCTACATTTTCCTTTCTTCAGTCTGTTTTAATACCAATTCACGTTCACCATAAAAATAGCCCTAGTTGTTGGCATGGCATTAAGCATCAATGTAACTAACTAATGCAGCAATATGACCAGCCTTGTTTCCAGGAATAGATACAGCAGATGTTCATTCCTACATTAGATTTGCAAGCCGACTAGACTTTCAGTAAAATGAAATGTCTCCTGGTGCCTTCTGCCGGTGAGTTTTTTTTTAGTTTAGGAAAAACAAAAGCCTCCCTTTTATACAATGCAGGGTCATTTGTATACATATAATTGACCAGTATGGATCAGTCACTGGATAAGTATGGAAGGGAAATGTGGTATTAGTGCCCAGATTCTTCATTAGGAGATGACACTGGCCATTAGGCTTCAGTGCTTAGAGGAGGCAGAACGCTTTGATTTCCCATTCGTCGAACTTCCATAACAGTTTATGCAGTGTCAGGTCACTGTAACATTAGATTGTAATTTTTTTAAACGTAATAATGGGGCAGCGTGTGGCTCTGTGGGGTAAGCTTCTGTACCCATAATCAGAAGGTCCCTGGTTCGAGCCTAGCCTCAGCAGAAGCTGCCTTTGTAGGCCCTCGAGCGACACCTTTAAGTTCCAGGTGGCTACTGTTTACTACCAAGCTTGCTCTCATCTGCGTCTGTGTCATGGAGAGCCATTTCTCAGTGTCATGTCTTGATGCGACATGAGAACAACTATGACCATTATTATATTAACAGAATGTATCTGACATATCAAGCGTTTAAATGTACACTTATGAGGCACCTTTTTTGGGAACATTCACCAAGGTCCCAGCGACTCTAAGAAGCAGGAACCGTTACTTTTACTCAGGATTCCAGGCTTCCTGTCCACTATAATAAATCATGCAGGTCACAGGGACTCAATTCAGAAAAGAAAACTTCAGCTTAATACTTAGCCACTCCATTGGACCTTAAAGCTCTCATTAAGCTTAGTTTGATCTCCAGGATTTACTACAAGTATGTCCAACAGCAATGCAGAAACATCCTATCTGTTTTTCCACTCTAAGCACAGACAGCTGGATGCTTTGAGGGTTAATAAAAACGGTGAGAAGCAAACTCCAGGTCTCGCTGAACCTCTACGGAAGAGTGTTTTGCGAGTAGAAGATGATGCACCTCCATACCCTGTTGCACTCAGAACCTCGGGTCTTTACCCACAGCTGTATGACATGTTCTCCTACACATAGGTGATGAGATGTGCAGGTCCTGTGAGTACCCTAAGACGTACTCTACTATTGAGTTACCACATTAATGTTACCAATTTTAGAAGTGCACGCTAGTAGGAAATGCACCCATTTTTACACTCATATGGAGCCTTGAGCCTAGCTTAGGAACCCACATGGCTGGGCGTACTCTCAGTGAGATTGCTCTTAGGAATTCCATCCACCTTCCAGCCATTTAACCTGTACATTTTCACAGAGATCGACATTCCACCCTTGCCCTGTGTGTGCAGTTTGCATAGTTTCACTATGCCACGTGGATTTAGGTTAGGCTAACTGGCACCTGTAAATAGCCTGTAGTGTATGCGTGTGTGTGCTTTGCGATGGACTTGCATCCCATTCCAATTCTACCCATAGATTCCAGGTCCAGGATTAACGATTGGAAAATGGATGGGAATAGGTTGGAATTTTGAAGTTTAACCACTAGGTGCCACTATTGCTCTCTGCTTTGTAGCATGTTCTACGTTTCCATCATATCCATTTCAAAAGAAAAGAAATCTTGCTTTTGTTGCCGGTTCTCACAATTGCATATGCTGTCTAAAGGTCTTATTTCTTGATGCGACATGAAAAGTTGGTCACATAAATAAATAAATGAACAGCTATCTGGGTGGTGCAAGCGATAAGAAAAACGACTAATTATTATAGCTTCAGCAGTTATGCATCATTCTGAGGAATGTAAATCTATGTGTATATGTCTTAGCAAATAAGTGATGTAAATAAATGTGATGCACGTGTTCTCGGTATGATGTTTTGGAGTTGCTGAAATATGGATGAATGTTGCGAGCACAAGAGTGAGTCTGAACAGTGAGGCAGCAATGCGAATATGGTGTACAGCACAGACAGGAGCCCAGATACAAGGCGAAACGAACACCCTCCAAAATGAAATAAACAGACACGCCTGCAGTTCTTTTTGCCGCCACTGTGGGGGGTTACTAAGCCAGAGTGGAAATTGCCACACATCTCCCAGGGACATTCTCCCTGCCTGTTGCTTTCATTTGAGGCTATGTGGTGTTACTGCCACATAGCCCCGTTCATCCCAGAAAATCCCCCCTCCCAGTAATAGGGCACTGAGTGCAATAGTCATATCAACAACTGACTTCCTACTGACTGGGTGTCCTTCTGACTGGGTGAAACTGCAGTTAATAAGCAGTATAAATTGGTGTGATTTATACCTCATGTTCTTTATGCTGTGGTATGAACAAAATCAAGACCAGCCGGAATCATTTACCATTTAGGCAAGATATAAAATAGATTATACATACACTCATAGGCCTCATTATTTGGTACCCCTACGTGACACCAGGTAGGACTCGCTCTTGTTTTCAAAACCACTTTCAGGGTTTGATGAGTTTGATGAGTGCTTTCAGAGTTGCCGTCCCGCATGGAACTCTTCTTTTTGCGCTTCCTGATCGTTTTAACGAGTCTGGCCATTCTCATCTGACCTCTCTCATTAACGAGATGTTTTTGGCAACGGAAATGCTGCTGACTGGATGTTTTTTGTTTATCGCACCATTCTCTGTAAACTCTAGAGAATGTAGTATGTAAAAATCCCACGAGGGTGTCTGTTTCTGAGATGCTGTAACCACTGGGTCTGGCACCAACAATCGCACCATGTTTAAAACGACTTAGATCACATGTTTTAGCCGGTCTAATTCTTGGCCACACAGTAAGTCAGCTTTTTGAATGCGTCTGCGTGCTGTATGTATTTAGTTGCGGCCACCTGATTGGCTGTTCGTAGGAGCAGTCTGTCTGTGTTAATGAGCAGGTGTACCTAATAAAGTGGCCACAGTGTGTAGGATTGCAGAGGAGCGCCGACTTTATTTTGTGTCAATGATAAATGGCAGCAGGGTACCAGTGACGTTACTCTGCATAAGATGAAGCTCGCTCCCAGTTGTTGGAGGAGGCACGTATGCGTATGCTGCCGTCAGGCTTTTTCTTGGAACCTCTGCTCACATTCCGGTTCTGTGCTCTCGCATTAATTAAGAAACACGTCCTCGCATTTCTCTGCCTCGCACACTCATGAGTATGAGCTCTGCATCCTGCTCAGAACCAGAAGGCTAGCTCTGTGTGGAAGCCAGTAGGCCTTCATTTAAAGTGGTTAAGATTAAGAGTCTTATTTTTATAGACCCGTTAATGTAAGGACTGAAAATCCTAAATGGTTAATGGTTATGGGCTATGAATTAACGAGTGTTACAGAGCCCAGTGCCTGTCGTGCTTCTGGTCTCACGTTGCCTTGACTTCAATACTTGCATGTCTAGTGTAGATAACACAGGAGAATTCCGTGTGTTTTCATGCTTGAAAATTTGAATGCCCTATTGGACTTTTTATGATGTGTTTACTGGGATGGATGGATGGATGGATGGATGGACAGATCGGCAGACAGGCTGACTTCCTCCCATGGGGAAATTCAGTTAAACAAATAGCTGTAAGCTCAGTAGTACAGTTTCTAGATTTCTCCATACCCGTATGGGGCTGACAATTTACATTACAAAACATTTGTAAAACACAGGAACCTACGTGTGCTGTGAATTGTCTCAGTTTTGTACATAATTTATATTATCATATTGGTATTGTGGGTATTATTTTAGCATACATTTCAGTTATCCCTCTCTAATAATTGGTCAGAGATTCCTACATGCTGGGTGCAGACCAGTATCCATACTGGTCTTCTAATTGTTAACAAGGCAAACTTCTATATTAATACTCCGCTCAGCAGTGGTTGGTCATGAAACCCATTTGGCCCCACATAAAGAGCCACTATGGTATCTTACCCATATTATTGGGTGGGGATAGTTATACCCAGAAGGTTGCTGGTTTGAATCCGCTGGCTGGCAAAGTATTCATATCACAGTTTGAGCAAGGACCCGAACCCCAGCTGCTTTAGTGGGATTGGATGCTGGCTCTTTCCTCGCTTGTACACTGCCTATGACAAAAACATCTGCTAATTAAATGTAGATGTATTTCATTGTTTAAATATGTCAGGCTCCTGTGGCAGATACATGTGTTTAACCGGTGGCATATTGGTATGAACGGAGTGACACAATCTGTAATCCAGTGAGGTTTTGTTAACCATGATTTTTCACCCTGTTTTCCAGGTAAAAGTAAAGAGATGCCTCACAGTGACAGTGCCAAAAAATGTTCTGACTGCTGTAACAACAGCAGCAGTCATTGGCTGTGTGAGGCTGTCCTAGTCCAATCTCCTTTCTCAAAATGAATTATGTGGATGGCTCAGGACTTGGTTGACTCTGTTGCTGAGGAAGAATAAGCATCCTTTCTTCCAAAAAGACCTTTATGAAGGCATATTTTGCCTGAGCCCATCCATGCCCTCCCCCAGTGTGGTTCAGCCCTGCCTGTCCCCCCATGTTCTCTGGACTGAGGGGAAAAAAACGTAGCGACTTCAATACTCCTATTGTTTCTGGATTTGGACTGGATATGTGTTGTTAAAGTTGTATTTAATGGCTTTCAGAAGCTGCTATTTTGCGGACTGAGAATGAAACCATTGTATCTTGGACTGCACGTTGCCATGCAGTAATAAAGCAATGTGCCGAGAGTCGATCTCACCGTCAACAAAAGGGATTTTTACTAATCTGCTCTGCATGTCTGAACAATTAAGGAGGGCATAGCTTAAACCAAACAACTGACAGCCGACAGCTGGGAACAGTTAAATCAATGTAGCAAAAGCAAGAGATTTCACAATAACGTCCTGAAACGGGGAGTTAAACAGAGAGCACATGAGCGCTGCTATGCCTGCCGAGGGTGCGAGAATGAGCGAAAGACGTGGTCTCTGTTATCAAGCGGCATTCTTCCGGGTCGGATGACCTGGCCAAAATAAACACTGTTCCTCTAAGCAGAGCCAGTATCTCGTTGACTGATATGTAAAGAAGTGAAGGGATCTCAATATGCGTAATCAAAAAGAATAACTGTTAAAGTGTTAAATTTTGTGTTATGTGTAATGGACTCATGTTGGAAATGTGATTTTGGTTAGGGGCCATCATCCACTGGTTGGAAAAGTTAAAAGATAATCAGCCAAATGGGGGTTTGGACCATAAATACAGTTTTCGCAGTGTGAAATTTCCACATACGTGCACCCTGGTGATTCTCCCATTCAATACTAAATTTAATGAGATTTCTAGAGGGATGCTAAATGAGTAGAGTCTGTAGACTAATCAACTAAAACAGAGATACAGAGGATGACAGCTGTAAAACTATAATAATCTCTAAAAGCAAAATTTGGATATTATTACTGGAAATTATAAAAAGGTATTAAAGACAGTAAGCAAAGTTAATGATCAAGCATGGTGATCATATAATTTAACAATGATTTGTCACATAATTATAATCTAGTAGAGTTAGTCTAGATATTGATTTAATAAAACTTATGCTACATAACTTTTAAAGACCACAGAAATGGGGAGGGAATTTCATATTGGTTCTAGGGGTTTCTCCAGTGCAGCGCTGATAACTGCATTATGACCGAGCTTCACTGGGTGGCATGGTGGAAGTGAGGCCAACAGATAGGGATATAGAGAGAGCAGGTTTTCGCACGGAATCCTGGGATATTTCACCTCCAGTGTTGATGCAAACAGGGGAATTCTTTTCAGTGCTTGGTAGAAGTGGGTGCATGTAGACATATAAGACGTAGACATATACAGTACTGTGCAAAAGTCTTAGGCGGCCAAAGAAAATGTTGGTGTATGTTGGTGTAAAACTATGATATTATGCCCATCAAAGTGTGTTAGCCCATTATAATCACCCCATTATTTCCAGCGATCTTCCAATACGCCCATGTATTTTTGACTGGACTACTACCACACCTGGTAGAGCTAATCGATATCTCATTGACTTTTTTTTTTTTTTTACTAATTAAGTCAATTAATAAAGTGAGCTGGTGGTGAACTTTTATAAACACATGCAATGGCAGAGGTGCCCCTGAGGACAGGTTTGGGAACTGAAACGGTGTTCATCTAGCCACCCAGCAAGGTTGCAGTGACTTTTTCGAGAATGGAAAAAAGTCTTAGTAGTTTTTGTTTTGTTACTCTTAATTTGCATATGTTCCAGTGTTAAATTGTGCTTTTTGTTCTGAGCAAAAGCACACTTACAACCCAGATAAATAGATTGAAAGATTTCTTTTGACTGCCAGAGACTTTCACACAGTACATAGTATATAACATAGAAGTGTCATAATTACCGGATACATATTCAATAATTAAACACCGATTGCAAATTGAAAACTTTCAAAAATGTTTTTAATGCTTTTTTTCTTTGGAAGAGATGTCTTTTTTTCAGAATAATACTAATACTGATACTAAGACTGTGTCCGTTGTGGCCTTTTTCTTGAATGTGTGACCTCCGAGAGGATGGCTGGAGAGCAGATTACATAGACAGGCGCCATGCACTTTCAAAGCACTTACAAAGCAAATGAGCTAAAGGAACCTGGTCAGCTCGCTGTCAGATGCTGGAGGTGTTTTCCATATAATGTGGAAATGCTCTCTGTGGCACCATTGCAGAACAGTGCTGCCTTTGTGCATTGAGAAACAAATATTCCCTTGGGGAACTGGATTTTATAGAATGCCATTGATTGCAGACTTCCCTGGTTGGGTCCATCTTGGCTGCCATAGATCAGCAGTGACCTGTGGTGATGCATGTGTCATTCAGACTGCTCCTTCTGTCTGCAAAAAGGCATGGAAGCAAGTTTACTAAGCACTTCCTTTATTCAGATTCTGTAGTTAATTGTAATATGCACTGATTATTACATTCATTTGTTTGTTTTTACCCTGCTGTCTTTTAAAAAAAAAAATTCTCAGTGTTGTTGATGTTATAAATTTCTCAAAAATATCAATGCAATCATGAAGAGAAGGTGCTTTTGGTATGTTTCCCTGATTTAATTAGATATTAAAATCTACCGAATATTTGACATATGAGGCAAGTAAAATAGAAGATTAATGAATATCCAAAGCTTACATAATATATTTTTGTAGCTGTACATTACCTTGTACATCTTTAAATATTATTAGGAGGAATAAAGTGTAGTATATGTAATGCTGCTTGAAATTTAATAGGTTTTTTTATTATTATTATGAAATAAGTTTGCAGTGAAGCAATTTTTGGATCAGAGTTAGTAGATCCACCACAAAGAGGATTTTGCGGTACTCGCTCACAATTGCTGCTGTCATGTTCGGTGGCCCCCAGAGGATGCTCTTCAGAGACACTCCCCGAAGGGGCCGTTGGATAATAGCGTCTTGTATACGCTTGTATATTCAGAATGCTACATGTGTTTACATTCCAGATCACTTGCATTTTTCGCTGAAGGACCGGCGAATGCGCTGTGTTCTGCGCTCTGTTTATCTCTCCCGGGCCAAGTGCTGGGGTCCCAGGACCATCTGCAGAGGAGGAGCCCCTCTTCCGAAGTCCTCAGGCTGGAGATGCAGCAGCCACAGGGTGGTCCTTGAGGGCAGGACCTGTTTACAGAGCCTGGTGACCACCTCTTCCTGTTTCGGCACAAGGATTCACTCGTCCACAGCCGAGTGCCCACCTGTCACCCCACAATGGTCCTGTCTGCCTTATTTATATTATTTACACTACATAATTGTGCCGGGCTTACTATTTATATAAATAGTTTATAGATACAGACAATTCCTGAAACAGGACACAACTGGTTCTTGAATTTTCTGCTTTCACGCTAAAAAAATCTGTCCAGAATCTCAGAGCCATAAACTTTGAAGTTGCAACCTTTACAACTTATTCAATTGGCCAATGGGTGTAATTAGTTTTGATCGCTTGGGGCTATCGCCTATAGCCATAGCTCCGAGTTTTTTACCGTCAACGCCAACCTTCCTTCAAAATAAATAAATAATAAAAAAGTCAAGCCCCAGGTAAACTTGAAGCCCCTGATTTTTTTTTTTCAATAACTAGAAATGCCCCTTACCCAGACCGTAATGTATCTTGGCAAGAGGAATTAGAATTTCAATAAACTCAGTAGTCACTTCATTATGTATGACTAGCTAATAGCAGATAGAAGCCACATTTACCTCCTGCACCTACAAGGGCTGGTGAGTTGGTTGGCTGGTGATGCCATTCTGCAACCCGGTGCTTTACTGAGCTGTTATTTTAGCACTTGTAGCATTTATGTCGACTTTAATGACTTTGGTCGCTTTCCTCCAGCCTCTCTCATTAACAAGGTGTTTTTGGCAACAGAACTGCTACTGTCTGGATGTGTTTTGTTTATTGTACCGTTCTGTCTAAACTCTAGACACTGCAGTATGTGAAAATCCCAGGAGGGTGACTGTGCCGGAACTGCCACATCTGGCACCAAGAAATGCACTGCGTTTAAAATCACTTCTAAGCCACACAGTAACTGAAATTGTCCCATGAGCACGATAAGAAACTGGATGATGGAGGGACGCATGGATATCTGTAATGTACCACACATTGTCTGTTTAATCATGACTATGAAGGCTGTCTATACTACTTGTAGCAAATTTAATGATGATACTATATTAACCCCTAAGGGTAAATTCTCTTTGCACTAATCCCATCCTTCTCCCAGTAAGACACACATGAGTGCAGGCTTAGGAATCAGCCACTTACGGGCCCCATGGAACTGGGGGTTAAAAGCCTCGCTCCTGGGCCCACGGACATCTGAGTATTTTGCCAAGGCCGGGCATGAACTGGTAACCAGCCGACTTTTGCCTCATGGGCATAGAACCTTAGCCCACTGCCCCATGCAATCATTATCATTATCGTCTTGTAATTTGACTCTTAATTTGAAGAAATTCATATGTAATGGACTGCAATGCAGAATTATCTGATTGTCTGTTCATAGTCATACTTCCAATCAAGTGCACATTATGATTTTTTATTTTTATCAACTAAGCTACCAGTAATCAATGATAGCAATAGTAGGGTAAAGAACCAGGGGACACTGGGCATTTTAATGCAACGTACTGTCAACTGGAAATGAGAGTAACAGCTTTCATTTGCTTGGCACCTAAAGATGCGTGTCAGAGTGAAACTGGGAAAGTGCTGCTTCACCCGCTGAGACGCAGACCAGCGCTAATGCGCCATTAAAAATGCTGTGCAACACTGTCAGTCCTGACATTGTTTTATTACAATGTAAATAGCATCTTTTGTAAGTGTTTATTCACTACATAATTTGTGGATACTTAATGGGATCAGAATGTGAAAATAATGCCCTTTACTGCAGTGATTCACTTATTGGATGGGTGTAAACATTCTAACACACATTTGTGTTGTCTGCTCTTTCAAAATGATTCCTGTCAAAATATTGCAATTTGTCAGATTCCCATGATGTAGTGGGCTGGTGAGTACGAGAGGGCTGTATCAATCACCTAGATGGTGGACTTGTGAACATTCAGGAGTGAATGAATCATAACGTACGTCTGAACATCACACGGATTTTGGCTTGCTCTGCTTGTTTAAACAAGGCGGTGGTCTGAACTATGGTATATGGCCTTAATGTGACTGGAATTTTAGTTCTCTTTATCTTGTTTAAATGTGCTTTGTTAAAGATATCTTAGTGTTTTATTTATCTGTGCAATGCAGTTGAATATTGAATTCAGTGATTAGACTACATAATGGGGGGTAAGTATGCTGCAGTGGAGGAACCGCAGCCCACATGTTTGAAGGTAGACACCCCCCCAAACACACACCAGACAACATGTTTATTATTATTGTTAGTGTTTTTGCAACATGCAACAGCATACGTGTCAGCCGTGTAAGCAACGGCTCTCCACACCGCTACAGTGTCAACAAACAGCGTGGAGAGTAAACAGATTCTGCGTCTCTCCTGAGTTTCTTTAGCATAAATACAACAGTCCTGTGAGTCAGACAATCTCAGCCACATACGGGAATACATTTCTGCACAAGGTCTGCCTGTTTATATTGCACAAAATACATCGCATTGTATTAAATATAAGAACAAATCTCAGGGGTGCATGAAGCAGGTCAACACTGTGTCAGTCATCAGGCATGTGAGGGGCAGAGAACTCTCCAGAAACAAAGGGTTATTGACCTGCTTAAGCAGGAGTTGGGGAAAAAAGTCATGAAACTGAAATTTATTCTATTCTACAGAAACAAAGGCTGGCAAAGTTGGTATATACTTCACTGAGACAGGAAAATGTTAGCAAGAAAAAACAAGGATGCAAAATATCTGGGGGAAAAAACATGCGGGTATCTTCGCAATATTTTCAAAACCACTAATAAATGTTACCCCCCTCTCATGAAAATGAAAGGGTTGGAAGAAGAAAAACATATTTTGAGGACAATGGACTAAACGCTGATTTGAACTCACTGAACAGAATTTGTATTACAATTGTAACTGTTTTATGGTCTTAAAAAACAATATTGCCTTCTGTATTTGTACAACAGTTTCCTAAGAGTGATACTTATGTCAGATGAGGCCTCCTCTTTCTGTGAATCATAGCTCTGGGGCTTATTTTGCCATTGCTTTGCACACATAATTCCTGCAATCATGAAGTCTAGCAAGCGCGTAAACAACAGAAATGCTACATTAGTTATGAAGATGGTTACATTCTTTAATGATAATTTAGTAATGGAAGATTACATATGTCCTTTAATGGTTCTTATGAGGTGGGAATTAACCAAATTTATATGACATGTCAGCATGAATACTCTCTGCATTTAACCCATATGTGACATAGCGGGGGCAGCTAATTCAGCGCCCAGGGATCAGTGCTTGGGGGCGGTACCTTGCTCAGGGTACCTCAGTGGTGCCTTGCTGATTGGGGATTTGACCCTGCAGTCTTTCAATTACAAGTGCGCATAATATTGATAGATATTTATAATGCACGTTTTGATAAATATTTATAGCCATGTTTATAATGCTTTATGAATGCATTTTGTTGCATTATGAATGTGTTTATAAATCACTAAAAATATGGCTTTAAGTAAAGTGTTACCGGTCATTTTTGTTTGTGACCTATGGCACTTCTTTGTTGAATATTGCTAGCTGAGGAAATGAGCCTTAAACGTACGGTAGTGACTGTCTCAGGTCGCTTTCACGGCCTGTGCCCCTGCCTCCCCTCTCTTTTCTGCGCTGCAATTTTTTTGTCCACTGGTGCTGTAGCATGTTGCGTAATCTATACCTTTGCAGCAGCACCAGGTGGCCTGATCTATTGACACAATCACTTGCATCAGTGACCGGGACGACTCAGGATTGCTAATTACTGTCACCTGCAATTAAACATTCTGCGTTATATTATTTGTAACTGTATTAGTCATTTGTAATTTATAGCTGTTGTCCAGGAGCGCCAGTCAATCTTATATTTAACAGAATCGGGAATCATTTTCCAAAGTTTGTAATGTTCCCCAATGTTTTCATTTAGTTTCTGAGCTACTTCAATGGCCGTTAATATATCTTACAATAGGAAGTTTTAGGAATAACACAGCAAAGAAAATCCAGTCCAAAGTTGCAGTCTTCTGTATGTAACATGTCAAATGCAGGGCTGACAGGCTACTTATCCCTGCTGTTTGAAATATGTTGGGGCTTTTATTTTATTTAGGGAAGTGGATGGAAGCCGCTTGACCACACAGGCTGTGCGGAGACATAGGGATTCTGGCAGTATTAGCAGGTGGTTGCTGTATGCAGGCTAATGATCAGATCTCACACTCTTTCTTGAACGGAGTTACTTTACGGGACAGTCTGCATCAACAAAGCACCTCTGCTCATCGAAGGCCTCGCTCTGGCCCTGCAGCTGCTGCCAGGTGTTAAAGAGCTCCTCATTCGCTAGGCCTCTTTATCCTTTCTGGAGGCTCTTACTCATTTGTATACAGAGACGAGCTGTACAGAGCAGCCAGGCGCTGCATCTCCTTTTGATGTCATGCTCTTTCTTCTTCTCCCCCCTCGACTACACGCTGTTTAGTTTGTCTTTTTACTCCTTTGTCGGTTTCGCATGGCTTTCATCCTCCCTGTATGTTTTGGTTAGTTCGTTTGTGTCGGTGGTTAGAGGCATAAAAATTAGTTTTGTAGTAATGGAGGAAGGATGACTCTACTAATTCAATAGAAAATATATGAAGTAGATCAGGTGCATTTTTAGTTGGTATTAGTCGAGTTATCTGTTCCAGTGATTCGATCAAATTTTAGGTCAAAATAACATTTTGAAAGGCTCCCCAAACTATCATCACTTTGTTTACTCTGGCATGTCTGCTAACTGGTGGTCAGTTGATCTTTAGAACATCAGCAAGCTGCAGTCTTGAGCTGTTTTTGAATGTGCAAAAGTTTGTGGTTAGACCATTGGGTCTGAACATCTCTGCAACTGCAAGGCTTGTTGGGTGCTCGCAGTTGACGGCAGTGAGAGTTGGCCAAGGAGGGAAAAAACACAATCTACTGATAGAGTGTTTGGTGGCCAAGATTCATTGATGTGGGATGTGATCGAAAGATATCCTGTCTGATACAAGCCAACAGAAGAGCCTACTATGGCGCAAATTACAGATAATCTCATTGCTGATTATAAATGATGTGCATGACATACGTCGAGCATCGAGCCCTGTTCATAATGTTTTGGCTGATCGGCGCATTTAAATAATTCTCTTTTTATAAATATTTTGCCATGTTTTCCACAGTGTCTCCTATCTTGTGCCCTGCGTTTCCTGGATTAGGCCCCTGACTCCCTGTGACGGTGCACCGGATAAGCAATTAAGGCAGATGAATGGATGGTTGTGTGGATGATGGATAGACACATAATATTTTATATATCATTATTCAATAATTGTTTCCTAGTTTTATATATCTGTCCTTGGCTACAGCTGCAATATTTACATCTCTGCTAAAACACAGCTTTGTACCCAATACATTGGGTACAAATCGAAGAAGTGGTGTGAATTACAGTCAATCGTTGAATACTACTAGAGCATCTGGTGCCTTTAAATGCATTACACTGTCAGAAAAAAGAGTACCAATTTGTACCTTTGCTTGTCACTGGGGCTGAACTCTCAAGGATCTGCCAATTGTACCCTAGCCACAGGTAAAAATGTACCTGTTAAGGCACAGAAATGGACTTTGAGGAACATCCCCAGGTTACAAACAACATTAATGTAACCCCAATGGTACAATAGTGTTCCTCATAGTCCATTTTTGTACCTTAAAAGGTACAAGTACATACAGCTAAGGGTACGAGTGACAGACCCTTGAGGGTACAGCCCCTGGGACAAGCAAAGGTACAAATTGGTACAGATTTTTCTGACAGTGTATATGAGGTCGTTTGGCTGTCTTGATGGACGCTCTATAATGATCCTTGCATCTGGTGCCAGGGTGTGAGAACTAGAAGAGCGACTTTCTGTAATCCGCTGTGATACCGACAACGGAAAACTATAATTATATAATTATGATCCTTCCTAGTGATTCTGTACAAGGCACAAGCCTGGAGAGAACAAGAAAGCATGGGGAGTGTAGAGAGAAAATTCAGACGAGAGCCTACACACCATAACCGATCAGAACCATGTTAGCGTCAAAGCTCTGCTAGAAGTGCAACTCAGTGCTGGCAGCCTGGAAACAGGAACCTGCTGTCCAAGTAGTTGAGTCCATATTATCAGAGGAATACCACAGCACTCTGTAACGGGGTAGGCAATCTTTTGAATCTTCATTAGACCTACTGAGGAATATTTTGCCAGGTACTATAAAACTGGCTGGTATAGCCGCAGTAGTGAATCAGGTTACACTTTGAGGGGACATGAATAATGTAGCAGTACATGTTTACTTAATGCATAAATTAACCAGTAACTAAGTGTTTGTTAAGTACTGATCCCACGTTCATTCATCATGTACTACTTCTTTATTCATGTCCCCTCAAGTAAAGTTTGACCGTGAATCAAAAAGACTTGACATAAAATTTGACATAATACAAAAGGCAGCTTTAGCAAACCATGATCGAGACGTTCATGAATAAATGTCTTTCGACAGCACTTTGTTTTGACTGTATGTCACTGGAAAATATAATGAAATGCAAGAACAAGTCAAATGACGGGATAAATATTATTATTTTTTTGTCCATTTATGTTTTGTTTTCCTTAAGTTCTATATTTCTGGCTGCTTTGATACATTCCGATTAGATGCTAGTCCTGCCATTAGCCATCAACCTTTGTTTTGTGTGAAGTTACAGTATCTGCACCTCTGTGCCAGTTAATAAACTCTCATCTGACTGGACCTCTTGTACCTTCATGTCATGCTGTTTAATAATGTGTCTGCCCACCATGTTCCCATCTTCATTTGGCACCCTCTGCTGATCATTCCGATTCTGACGCCATTATCTGCAGGCTTCATCACCTCCGCCAGACTTTTCCACTCAGAAATGACTTGGCGTTAAAATCGTGCCTTTCTAGAACTTGCTGTCCATATCTCTGTCCTTCTCCGTTAATGACTCTGACATCTGGAACGAGCTCCTGAAATCCATCAGAATTGCCCAACCACTTCCCTATTGTCTCTAACAGTCGAAGATTTTTACCGTAATATAACAGACCAAACCTCAAAATTAATGCATCGCTTTTGTGTTTTGCTTTAACCAGTAACCCTGTATGCCCTGTGTTAATTAGCATCAATATTATCAGTGTAAGCAAAGTTGTTGCTTTTTTTGCACAGGATTAAAGACAATAATATGGGTGACACTTAGCTTGAGGGAGCACAAATAATACAGTATTATGCTCTTACTAATGTAATAATTAACCACATACTAAGTCTTAGTTAAGTACTGATGTCATGTTTGTTCATTGTTAATGAATCATGACACATCTTTTATCTCAAGAATTTACTGTATTTGTTACTATATCTGATAATTATGTCAACCTTTGTAAACTACTGAAGGAACAAGTAATGAATAAGACAAATGGGATATTAAGCTCATGGAGGTTCATCATTACTGAATTGTGATGCATCTTTTATCGCAAGTAGCTACTATATTTATTCATAATTTGTACTTCAGTAGTTATTACTAAGTGTGTGTGCTTCGTCAAGTAAAGTGTTACCGTGATATGTAAAATATTATGTGCATATTTTAGAATTTTGTAGTATTACCACTAGGGGACCAATAAAGCTTTGTCTTATTGTATCCTATCGTATCTTAGCTTATCTTATCTTGCCTTGTCTTGTGGAACAGCATAGCTCCACTTTTGCATGGCATATCCCAGGATGCAATGCAAAATTGCTAGCGCTTGACTATCAACCTGCCTGGCTGCTTTCTTTGGGCTGTTCAGGGGGCTCATCGTCGGCCTTTCCTCTGGCCCCTGGCTCTCTGCAGTGGAGAATTTCTTTGTTAATATAGCTTGCAAATACATCGATTCTTATTCATTTAAATACCACATCCCAAGATATATTATTATTCAAAAAGTAGATCTATAGTTTTTAAGTGCTGTGTTTCTGCTGTATATGCTTACACAAGTAGTCCGTATTGACAGTGACTTGTAATTTTTTACTTTATTCATATTCAGATTGAAGTCCATGTCAAGTCACACGCACTGGTATGTGTCTTGATATGTTGCATGCTTCATCTACCAATTTTATACTCTATTTGATGCTGCATTTTATAACCGTTTTGCTCTCTGTTAATAATCACGTGTACTTTCATCTCACAAAGTGAAACCATCAGAATGGGCTCAGGCTCTTCTAGCATATCCTGGTCCGGGCCCCCAGGTTGGACTATTTCATGGAGGCTGCATACCCCACACAGTCTCATTGTCCCTAAGCAGAAATCCACGATTTTATGAAGTTGCGTAAAAAAAAAAAAAGACCTCAGTGCGAAAATAAGGGCAAGCGTATGAAAGTGTCCACTAGATGGCGGTGTATTCATTTGTTTAGCAATATCCGTTCTCGCTGATGCTGTACTGGGACTCTACCTCATTTCACTGCTCCTGTGTCTGAACCTCATTCATGTACATATAGTGAGTTACTTATCACAGAGTTCACATCTGAACATAATTATTTTGTGCTTGAAAAGGAATGACACGCTCCATTGACTTTCCCAGGGAAAGGTTGGTAGCGTTATAGTAGCGAAAAGCGTGTTACCTTATTGTCAGTTATTACACCCTACATCTGCACATTTCCTTTCTTTTTAATTTCATAACCAATACAAAGCCTCTTTGAGACAGTTGGAAGTAATTTATTACTGTCTAAGTCTCTCTTTTATGTCGTCTCAGTAAAAGTTAACAAGGTATCTGAAGATTAAGGCAAACCAAATTAAAGTCATAATTACACGTCTTTACAGAAATTGCATGTGAATGCTTTTTCCGACATGTGGACTATGTCGACTGCTTAAGCAGACCTTACGCCTGAGTGCAGTGAGAGAAGCCAGTTTCCCAACAAAGGCTTGGCCTGACGGCTGAGCCTGCTGCTGAGAATGAGTGTGATTTATGCATCCTGTTACTATAAATACAGCTATACAAGAGTCAGCCACTATTAATTGTTTTTATATTTGATTGAATGGCATTCATGCAACTCATATACAAAATACATACTGTCCTAAGCTGGCCTGCCAAACCAGAACTTGCCACAGCAGTTTGACCTTAGTGTTTAAGTGCTCGAACAGAAATAACCAAGAGCAAAATGAAAACACGGATCCCTTTGATTCCTTTTAAAATGCTACAGTGGGTGTTGCTTTCAGTGCTGACAAGATAGCAGCAGCCCTGTCTAGGTTTAATTTCTACGCCGCCTATTGAGTCGCTGGAAATCTCATCAATCTCCAATACGTCTGACAGATGCTTTCTGATTTCAGAGCTGCCTTCCTCTGATTTTTATTAATTTATCATAAATGTGCGGCTACTTTTCCTGTCACTTGAGCACTTCCCTACTCTGATAGTTGCACAGAAATGGAAAAAAAAGACTTTTAGGGAGAACAATGCCAGACCAGAGCGAAATTGGTTCAAAGAAGGAAATGAGTAATGCAGCCTAATGAGACTGTTCTTTTTGTGGTATTTACTATAACTCTTTATTGGAGCAAATTAATCTGCCGGCACCAAATGTAAATTACAGCCACATTTGGGGCAATCAGAGCTTATTAGTGGGACAGGAGGAGGACATGGACTGACTGAGTTTAGCCAGAGCTACGAAGTGCCTGTTTTTCTTAAATCAGACAGAGAGATCGGCACTAATAGGCCTGAAGTTGCTGGGTGCTGAAGCGTGCCCTACAGAATTCGCCGATGGTCACATTCAGTATCGACCCATTGATATAACTTCATACTTTGTTATGATTGGTGGTTATGCAAACCCTGCTTAAGGTTACAAAATGATTGTTTTACTGCCTATGAAGACTCAAAATACAGACCAAGCAAATGAGAACCAATTCTTTCTCAATTGTGATCATTCTCCTTCTGGCATTGGCTGATGTAAAAATGGACTGACTGTCCGCTGGGGTCACATGGTGCAGGATGCTGGCTCCTTGGGGCTGCCCCGCCCTCCCCGAGGTCGGTCTAGTCGGCTGGTCTGGGCACAGCTTGACTGTTTGGAACTGTTAGGGTCAAATGTTGCTTTGTTTTTAACCCTGTCATCGGCCTTTGGTCTTCACGGTGCCACCTTTACGCTGTGGACTTAAAGGAACTTCAGCCATAGGCTGCATATTAAACTTATTTACAAACACATTCCTATAATATACATAGTTTATATTATATCGTTTGTATTGCTCACATATAGTGATCTTGCCAAAGAATGAAGTTCTTAATAAATTTCAACATCTCGTTCCCTCTGGATTTTGTTCCCTCTGAACTGCAAACATGTCTTGTACAACAGGCGCTAGCTGACTTAAGGCTGTTGATGAGGTAACTCATTTTGTCACTGAGGCTCATCCCCGGTGTGTCACCCACAGCCTCCGGTGACAACTCTCCAACTCGGTGAGGTGATCATACTCTCATGTTGAGTTGACCTGAGGCCACAGTGTTCCAGATCCAAAACAGTGCTCTCCTGATCAGAAACAGAGCTCTCCAAGGGGTACCTAACGCATGAGAAGCCCGCATGTCCGCCACGCGCACAGGCATTGGGATGAAGGGGAATTTAAACAAACAAACAAACAGAAAATTCTGGAAAAAATCCCAAGGCTGCTTTCTGTTTTCTTGTATCTCAACCTGTTCCCTGTGTATCTTCAGAAATTTATTCAGAAATGTATTCTGTCCAGTGATTTATAAAAGTACACAAATGTTCCTGTAAGACTCTTGTAGCCAAATAAATGTTAAGAATATGTATCAATCCATACAACCATTCAGTCACCAAAAGAGTTTAGTTCAGCAGCCTTTCTTCAGAGTAGCAGCGCAATCCTCTGGTATTTCAATCTGAGGTTTTTCAAAGTTCCTAAAGCCTAGTCTTTTAACAGCACTCCACCTGCTCCTCTAGGGAAAAAATGCAGCAAATTAATTCCACAAAAGGTATGAATTATAACAATGACAACCAAGCAAGAGGAATCGATGTTCCTGAAATCTGTTTTCCATTTATTTTTAGTGACATTTGGTGCACAAGTAGCAGAGATTCACCCCAGTCCTTTGCTGGGATTTCACTAGGTCCTTACTGGCAGCTGGTGGAATCGGGAGCACCAGGCCCTGATCCTTAGCCGTGTTGACTGTGATGGAATGCGTCAGGGACACATGGCGTGAGTCTGCCGCCTGGATGCTGGTGCCAGCCCTACTTAGTAAGCTCCCAGAGCTGTGACCTTTAACCCCGGGGTGAGACGCCCTTCTCAGAGTCCCATTCCCCTGCGGAAGTCACCTTGCCTGCTCTGGGCTGTGCTTCCTGGATACTCGTGGCAACTTCATAACAACATTTTCATGGCCAAGAATGGATGAAAAAGCTTTCCTTTTCGCTAGCTGGAAATATAAAAATCAAGATTTTCAGAATCATTCAGGTTTTTCATCAGCAGTTAATTCAGTCTTACAAATAGTGAAAGGTGATTTGCAGTTCTCCTCAAAAACTGCTGTAAAATAATCTGTGCGCTGGCATAAATTGAAAAATGCTAATGGTTGTTCAAATGTCGTTGACAATATATTATCTGCTCACTCTGGGAGTGAGCGAGATAAACATTACAAGCACGGTTGTATACTCATGGGCAGCTTATGGGTGTCTACTTGTTTTGTGAGGACCTGACAGCGTGCGTTACGCGTTTGGTTTGTAAATTTACAGTGTGGTATGGAGGTGACCTCCTTTCTCAGCGTGAGAGCGGCTGATTGGAAGCACATGGTTCCTGGGCTGATTAGGAGCACAGGGACGGCCTGCGAGGTCTTCCTGAAGCGGCGCTTACTCTGCCGGAGGGTGATTACAATGACACATCATCAGGTGAGCCACGGCGGGCAAAAACAAGTGAAAATAAAGTACAATAAAGGCTCACCAGCAACCCTGGGGTGTGTTTGTGGTTCCCTCGCCTGACTCCACCGGCCTTATGTCTGATAGAGGGGGCCACACATGGAATGCGATGCACAGAAAAACATAGGGCAGAAAAACAAATAATCTCTGTGTTCACTGCGCTCTGAGTTATTCACACAGAGCAAAAAGGCAGTAGACTTCATGTCTCTGCTCAGCGGGAACTATTAAATTACTAGTGGATGTTTTTAATTACACCACACATAAACGTTGGAACGGGGGCGCTGCAGTGTTGGGGAGGGCCCCATTTTTTTTTCCCCTCCGTGTTGTGGGCAGCACAGGCTGCCCTTGGAGGGCCAGTTTCGGAGGATCGGGGGGCTCTCCCCTCTCCCTCTGTGGGCTGGCGCGGGGGGGAAAGGAAATGGGTAATAAAACAGGCCGAGCAGCTCGCTGGAGCCAGGGGTTCTGGGATCCACTTAATTGCTCTTAAATGAAAAAGATTTTGGGTTCCCGTTCGCAATATTTAAAGAAGAAAAAGTCGAATCCCAAATGTATAGCAGCCAAGCCTCAAATTTTATCCAGTGCCTGCAGTGCTACCTCCCCCCCCCGCATCTTGTCCATCCTGGTGCCATGAGTAATATTATTATTAATTTTGGGAGGACTCGACAAAGCGTCTTCATGAAACCGGACTCCTGATGAGTCAGACCGCTGAGTGCCACTTTCCCTCCTGTCCTGCGGCCCCCCCCCCCCCCCCCCCCGGGGGGGGGGGGGGCCCAGACCGCCGGGGGGGGGGGGGGGGGGCGGCGGGGGGGGGGCGGCACCCCCCCAAGATA
>JAODKC010000082.1:9671765-9703915 GCA_026777985.1 Mormyrops attenuatus
CCCCCCGCCGCCCCCCCCCCCCCCCCCCCCCCCCCCCCCCCCCCGCCCCCCCCCCCGCCCCCCCGCCGCGCCCCCCCCGGGGGCCCCCGCCGGGGGTGTGAGAGATATGGCGCTGATGTCAGAGGGGGCGAGGACAGAGCCGGCGGTAACATGTGGGGGGGCTGGCCAGTCATCATGGTGGGCAGCAGGTGGAGGCCTCCCAGGGACTTTCACAGGATGGAAGTGCTTACAAAACAGGCTGACCCCCCCCCCCACCACCACCAGCAGAGGGAAGTGCCTCTCTCCTGCTTCCCAGCCATTGTGTGCTCAGACTGCTTTTAGCCCAGGCACAGAACCCGGAATCAGTCCCCACGGCCCGGTACCGCTCCAGGGAGCTCAGCCGGGCTGTTTGGGCCTGGGCTGCCACATCCAGGCCTGTTTGTGTTTGTGTCTGAGGGGGTGGAGCCTGGAGGGGGGGGGCAAGAGGACAATTACAGAGGGTTGGAGGGCAAACCGCGGCTGCAGCGCAGTTTCCTGTGTTGAAAATGGCCCACACTTCATTAGCTAATGGTCTGTCTAGAGCGGCTCCACAAACACAGACTGGGTGAGAGTTCAGTAATACTGTGACCCCCTTGGTGGGGTGCGAGGTCCCCCCAGATTCTCACATTACAGCACATGTGCGCTGGATCCCTGAGCTCAAGGGCAATATTATCTACATATAAGTCACTTCTGCACTCAGCCTGCGCCATGCTCCCACAGGATGTGGTATCGGCATTAGCGTAAAATATACTCCTAATCCGTAATGCTGGCTTTTCATAAAAAGTAGGAAGTAGATTAACCTATTAAAGCTCAGGATTCCTCTCTAATAAAATAAGCAATGTTTGTTTCTGTTTGTTTGCTGTGAGGTAGACAAAATATCCTGTAGACTATATAGAATATACAGAACATTTCTTTAGACATTTAAAGATTGTTATTTCATTATTGTGTTTGTAGCCTAGTAGCAAAAGTGACTAATGGGATTTAATGGCTCTTTTTAAATGATTAATTCTTCCTACCAGCTGAATCATATTTATGTCCACCATGACTTGTACTGGGGATAAACTTAATTACATTAAATGGATTAATTTTAACGAAGAGACCCTTTACTATGAATTTCTGGAAGAGGATAACTTTTCTGGGGAAGCTCGGTCAGCCATACTGTTGCTTAACAGCCCCGGAGCCCAGAGCCTGAACTCAGCAGTGCTTTTTCCAATGTTCTTACAGTCTCCTTTAATTTCACACCTTAAATAAGTGCTAATCAAGTGAATTAGCATCTGTAAATTGATGTTAGAATCAGGAGCAGATCTGGACTGCAAAGCTACTAGATGAGAATTGAAAACATGGGCGCCATGGACCCATAATTTTGTCAGTTAGAGCTATTTCAATAATTAAAGGTGTTTGTCATGTTAGTAAATTATACATAAATAACATATGGTGACATCCTCAGGGTTGTGGGTTTGAATCCCACCTTCACTCTGTTTGTGGGAAGTTGGCATGTTCTCCCTATGTTGGGCAAGTTCACTCCACAAGCCAAAGACTTGCACTTGACTAACTGGTGTCTCTATGTTGTCTCTACATATGATTATGTGTGTGTGTGTGTCCTGCAGTGGACTGGCATCCCATCCAGGGTGTACCACTCCCTTGTAGGAATTTTATGTTAAATAGGTGAACCTATTAGTCACTAAGCCATCTTACTAACTTGTAGCAATTGAAACAACGTGATTTTGCTTCAGAACATAAATAATTAATCACACGCCTCCATAAATAATTAATGCCTCCTTTGTTTTCTTACTTTTCTTTCTTTCATGTTTTCCTTATTAGATTGCAACGGACACGTTCCTAGTCATAATACCACGATGAAATGTGCAGAAAAAAATCAAAAGCAATCGGCTGGAAAAGACGGTCATCGTGGATGAGAACAGTGCCTTTCAGCTTGGGAGATGCTCGTGTGTGTAACAAGGTGTTAATATGTGCTGTGGGAGCTATCTCTCTGATTGGACCGAAGGCATCCATTTCAATGACAATGAGGCAGTTCCCATACTGACAACATTATGGGCTGTTGGTCTTGTTTCTGGCACTAAGACATTAGCACAGACGCCACATTGGTGTTATCTAAATGACATAATCACATGTAAACACAAAACTGAGGAAAATATAGAGCATAACTTAGCTCACGCGGCTGCTTGACACACATGCATGTCTCGCAAAGAGTTTTGAAGTTGAAGATTGTTTTTCCGCGTGTGAACAAGTTTAATGGATTGCTGAACTGTATGTCAGTGCGGCGGGGTTTTATGGCAGTGCGGAAAAGGAAAAAAGCAACAGTTCAAGGAACGCTTTCCCCTTGATGTACACTGTAACTTATACACTAGCATCTTTAAGCTATTTCAAATGATTTTTTCATGTATGTGTAATAGATATTTTTGCAAGATTGCGATCAACATCTCTTTGCCAACGGAGGACTGGCCAAAGGACTGGGGAACAGGGAAAAAATTAAGTACTGGCATCAGGTTACATTCCGCATTTTCTTGAAATGTAAAAATAGAATAATTACAGAATATGAAACAGTCACACAGAGACGGCCAATGACCTAAAGTGCGTACACACCTCAGGTAGCATTTTTTTCTGCAGGCTACTGAAACTCCTCAAGAAACACTTTGTTTAAAGTAAATGAATATTGTAACTTAAATTGTACTTTTCCCTATTCAAATATAGGAAAGACATATTCTTCTATTGTTATACATTATTGATAGTACCAGCGAATTTTCCCTGTGTCACAATACAGTGGACGATGCACACTTATCTAAGTTATATAATCAGATAGACTTGGAAAGTGGCCGCAACCTGTCAAACTGGAAATTGCTTGGCTTTGAAATTAAATTAAGGATACTGATGTGAGGCCTAAAGATAAGTTTGTCTAATTTATAGTGCTTATGTAACAGCTTGACCTATGTTATCTAAATGCTGAATAACACCGGACCAAGAACGGGACCTCATGGGACTCCATTTCTTACCTTTTATGATCCAGTCATCCAAGCACACTTGGCTCTGTTAGACAGAGAAAATCTGCCTGAACTAAGAGAAAATATGGTATTAATGAATACCCAGTGCGTCGTGTCAGATGATTTAAACCTTTGTTGTTGTTTGGTGCTTGACAAAAATGCTGCAGTAGATGTTGTAACATTCGCCAACCAGTTGAACCGTACTTAGCATATAATTTTCATTAAATGTCCTCGATCAAAGTAATAAAAAGTGGATACCCATCAAAAAAATATATCGATACTTTTCACCAGATAATTGTAGTTAATGACACTACTTGCAACATCTGTTACACGTAGACATTAACTGTGCTTTTCTGTGTTAACGATCACGCTAATCTGTGTTTGGAAGACAGCCAGCCCCGCCTACTCTCTCTGTTTCTGTCACCGTTAACTATGAAAGAATATAGGTGATAATCCATTCAACACATGCATCAGTCATATACAGATTAATTAACTGATTTGATTCCTATAAATACGATATTTTTTTATTTGTTGTTTTAAGGACACCGGAGGACAGCTCATTCTAACTCTTGCTGGTGTGGAGTGTAATGTAATTAATGTTACTATTTTATCAGTCTTGGCTAGCTTTTAAGACACAGAACTCCTCCAATACGATTCTTGCCAGAAAGATTACTTTCTTTGCGCACATCAAGTCACCGAGCTCCCTGCAGAGAAAAACACGTCTGGAGAAACTGCTTATTTATGACTTTTTTATAGGTAGTTCAGTGCATTGAACTTATAAAACGTATTATGCCTTTACAGATTTTGTACAATTTCTGCCCATATTTTTTTTACAAGCATTTAAAGATTCCGAAGCTTTATTGTGCAAGTAAAATGAAATGCTTGCTTGCGTACCTCTTTGCAGACTTAAAGAAGATATAATGATAAAGAAAAATAAATAAATTGCTAAAGCGACTTTGTCACGATCAGGGCTATAAAAGGCCATTAAAATACTTCTAATAATCAGTCACATTTCATCATCAATTGCATAAGTGTTTTTAAAGCCTGTGGTACATCGCAAATCAGAATCAGATCTGGAAAACTACTCCGAAAGTAACACATGGCTCCCGGCCCGAATTCGGCGAATCAGACGCAGCCTGTTTCCCTTTCCCTCTCATTGGACGGCAGTCAGTGTAACAGCGAGAGGCTTATCTGTGATGCGTTGCAGCCCAGTGTTGCTAAATCCCGTTTAATGATCCTCTTGGCCGCGGCCGCTGCTGGGTTTGACTGAGCTCACGGGGGAAATGGCTCGATGGAAAAAAAGAATACCACGGGGCGGCCTTGTGACGGCAGAACCGCCGCCGCCGCCGTTTCCCAGGCCAGTCCAATTGCACTGCAGCCGGGGAGACTGGCGCCTCAGTCATCAAGCAGGTCAGCCACTTGCAAAACTTACTGTTTTCCTTAGAGGATGAGCTAAGCTGCCCCCTTAGCTCTAACGATTTATTTTAGGCCCTCGCATCCTGGAGCCCTTTCTTCAAATCTCAGTTTATCTTGGACATGTTGTTTCAATATGAACCAATCAGCTCTGCCCTCGGTGGAATGTCCCCAGGGACTCAGCTGGGTTTCCCAAAAGGGCCATTCAGTTCGAGGACACGTTTAACATCTGGTTTTTATTAAAACCCCTGCAACAGCTCTGATCTGGACCGAGCCCCTCGTACTGACACACGGTCAAGAAAGCAAACATTCTTAGCAAGACCCTTTGTGTTTGCGAATCCTAATAAAAAAATATGGGCACAAATATTGTCATTCCTGTTGTTATTGATGCAGAAGGTGAGCTGGGGTAAATTTTTAGTCGACAGTAAAATCCTGGTTACTTAGTGTCATCTATAGCTCCGATAGCTGACAGCTGCAGAAAGAGTAATTGAGTAGCATGTCATCAATCACAACTCCAAGTTTGCCTGAATTCAACAAGAGGCTTCTTGTCAACTTCCTGTGGATGGAGGATACACACATATAAAAGTGTCCAATTCTTACTGTAGCTTCTGTTTTTTTTTCCCCATTGAAAACTAGTTTCCACCTGGATTTTATATCAGCATGAAACTGGGGAAGAAAACTGGTCATTCCTGGAAGAATACAAGAGGTTGAATATGAGCTGGTTAGAGTTGGCAGAGACTTTAGGTTCTTGAAAAAGTTTGGAAAATTAGGACCGCATACCGCATCAGAATTACCCTCTTGTGTTTCATTCTTGCAATTCTGCTATCGACCAAACTTCAGCATGTGTAAAGCTTGTAATCCCACTGAGGGGAAAAAAACAAACAAAAAAAAAAATCTTGAGAAGTTGTTTTCAGGAGGGCGGTTTGAATATACAGAAAGCTCGGAGCAAGGCTGACCACAAAAAGATTCTTGCTTAGCTGCAGATGGATGAGTGCACTGGTTTCAGTGTCTCTGTGGTCATGTCAGAAGGTACCATGAGGCGTATAAACACAGCAGTCAGATTATAGTGATTTGTTAATTATGGAAGGACTCTTTCTTCTGAGAGGTTCTTATTCATGTGTGGTAGAGGTTTGGAGCTGCAGTTCATTGTTTTTAAAAACCCATTTATGATTTTAAGAATTCCATTTGTGCTCCCTTTTGAAATACATAATATATACTTTTTACAAGTGATTGATTTTTGCTGATCAGTCTTTCTTATTATTTTCATAATCTGCAAGCTATTAAAAAGCCTCATGCAGGTCTCAAATAGCAGTGATTCTGGCTGACTGGGTGGTGTTGGTAGGTGAGGAAGACCAGTAAGTGCAATAATGATACATAAGCTGGAGCTCACTTATTCACAGTGGCTACGGAAAAGAGCGAAACTCTCCGAGTGACCTGCGCCTACGTGATGACATCGCAGAACCCATAATGGAAATACTAACAAAAGCAAGGCAATAGAATGAGTAAAGTGCATGTGATTCACAGGGGAACTCTTAGTAGGGGTAAAGACCACAGCGAATGGAGTAAATGGAATCATAGCAGATAGATCAAACAGGCTCATTATGATGTCATACATAGAGTCAGTAGGAATCGGAGATTTAGACACAGAAGGATTTAAAACTGTGGTCATTTCACCGTCACATTTTATTCCATGGTGTACAAGAACTATATTGTACATACAAATCAATGCAAGAAGAGTATACCTAAGCAACATAAAATGTGTCGAAAGCCACAAATCTATTAGGGTATAAATTAAAATTTTGAGAAGTGATTTTGTAATTCTGAGTGTTAGAAACTGGCTTCACTAAAGAGGGACGAGGCCTGAAAACAGTGAAATGTATCATTTCTCAAACGGGCCAATGCAACATGTGCAAAACAAACTTGGGAAAAGGGGAAAAATACATTTTTCTCTTGGTTCCTGTTTCAGAAGTTCACTGTCTACTTATTTGTGGGAGAGTAATTCAGAAAAAAGGAAGAAATTCAACACAGTTTCACCCTGTTCATACAATATCCTACTAATTTTCTTGTGGCAGTAAACTACTCCCCCTTTGGGGTTTGTCTGCTCCATCATCTGAAGGGCACTGGGGGGCGGGGGGTCTAAATTACATAATTTTATTTTTGCTTGTTATGGCTATACTGTTACAACAATACTTTTACTTAAGAATTTGGGAAAACAAAGCAAGTTAATAAGAATGATAACACTGCACACATCTGTGAATTCAGGAAAAGAAAAGGTTTTTTTTCCCTGGTCCTTAAACAACAATACAATGAAATAAAACCCTCACAGCATATATGTAAAACTATATACAGATTAACATGTAAATGACAAGGCTGAAGCTTCAATAATGCTTCACTGGTTCTTCAAAAGGGAAAATGCCTGGTGGACAGTCTCACATAGGAATCTAGATTCACTCGACCACATTGAATCACCACAATTTGACCACACCCACTGACAAGCAATATGGGATGCATACATAAACACAACTTAATGTGACTTAATTGACATTGATAAGACTATAATAGTGTTGTTAAACCCATGAAATATGTAAGCATAATACAAAACTACTCATAAATAAAGACACAACCTAAAGCAGTGCTTGTTAATGTTTAAAGATCTTGCACTAAGAAATAAAAAAAAATCTGTATTAATTTTAACAGAATCTCCAATCCCATGGGGGGAGAATAATCAGCATGGGGCTCTTACTGTAAGTAAGGCCCATAACCCCCAAGCTCCAGGGCTCTGGATAAATGGCAGAACCGGCACTCTGACCCCTAGGTTTGCTCTCACCTGTATAGATGCGTGTTAAGTTTCTCACAGGAGAGCAAGATGATTTTCATTGTGATTGTGACCTATATGACAACAATAAAAAGCATTCTCTTCCATCTACTTGCATTTGGTCACGTAAAGACAGCTTTAGTGTTTGAAGCGGTAGCTTGTTTATCAACAATCCGTATGATGAATGTCGGTCTTGCCCACTTGCACGTTCCCTTGGGCTCCCCAGGCTTCAGCTTTTGACTTATTGAACATATTTTGATCCTGAGTAATATTACCCCCATTTTTAAACACTGCCACTTAATGGCTTGGTGGGGGCTGGTGGAGTGACTCAGGGACGGGGTGGCCTTTGGAGATGTCTAAAAAAGGACACACAGGAGCCTGGCCCTGTCTCCCTGCTCCATCATGCCATTCGCAATTACTCCTAATTTCTGTAATTGCCTAATTTTATTTGCCGCCTCATTTGACCACCATTAGCCCGCCTGCTATCTTGCTTTTTTTTGAGTCTTTTATCTTTCATGCAGCGCGACAGTACTCCACTCCGTGGTGGTAATGGAGCCGGAGACTTGGTGACGTGCTTTTCAGCTGTAGTGTCATTCTTCAAGCAGGTGGAAAGCAGCCTTACCCTCCACAGCTGACGTAGGCCATACACCTTTCATTTTTATATCTGTCCAAGTCCCATAACCACTAATCCAGTGCAGGTTCACAGTTGGCCAGGAGCCAAGCCCAAGCAGCACAGGGCACAGGGTTGGACTCTGGATGGAATCCCAGTCTGTCACAGTACGCAATGGGGAATTCAGAGACCCCACTTCACCTAAACCTCGATCCTCTGAGTTTTGGACACAGAGCCAAAGAAGAGAACCAAATCCAGCCCATGTGAGGCCATGGAACTACCACACCGCTTGTTATAGTTGTATCAGCTTGTAATATGTAATGGCTTTCGGGAGCTTTCTCTAAAATCCATCCAACAGTTTTCAGTTGATGTGTTATGATTATTTGGTAGTTTTGGGCATAATATGTTCTTCATATATTTCACTATTTTAGTAACTTTTCTTTTTGACCGTGAAAATAGAATGGTAACATTTCCGATGAATGCCATATGTAGAAGAACCTGTGAACACATTCATAACACACTATAATGCATTCATAAAGCATTATAAACACAGATATAAATATTTAGAAATAGACACTTTATAAGCATGTTTATTATGTATTGTGAATGCTTTATCAAGGTCTCATCTATAATGCAGTACATACCATCCTTAATTCTTTTGCGGACCATTACAATGCATTATGAAGGTATCTATAGTGCATTATGGATGACAGCATCATTGGAACTTATAAAATATTATAGTCAACAAACAGTATAATGCCTTATGAATTTCAATGGAATAAATGGTGTAATGCTTTATTAATTCTTATACAATCCATTATAATGCATTATGAGGGTATGTATAATGCATTATACATGTCAGATTTAAGTGTTACTGAAGGTACAATGTTCTGTATGTTTCTAAAAGCTACTCATGCAGAAAAAGTAAATACCTTAAATATAATAAAAACCCATGCATGAGAGATATATTCCTGCTTTGGACAAATTGGCAGCCTGCTCAGCCTCATCCTGCCTGCTCTTGGAACAATCTGGAACAATTCTACTACTGTAGCTGTAGCCTCTCTTGGAGGCCTAGGAATTGATGTGTTGAGTGGAGCTGCTGATTCATTCTTCATCGAGGCACTTGGGAGTCCTCATTGACGCTGTGCATTTCGGTGGGCAGCATGGTGCCATAACATGCCAGAGTAGTGATGGACGGGATCAGCGACTGCTGACGGGGGTTACGCAGGGGCAAGCGACGCTAAAACTGCTAGCTTCTCCGGGGGTCTGACAGACCCAGCACCTGCTCAAATAACCCAGGGCCAACGGGTAGCGTTCTGCTTAAAAATCAGGCCCGAAAGCTACAGCGTGTTAGATTATAGTACGTTTGGAATGGCTTATTCCATTGTTTGGTTTAACCCTTTTTCGTCTGAATGTGATCAATTCCGGCACACTCTAAAGGCAACACAGGCACCATTTGATTAGGGGGCGCAAGAGAGTGATTGAATATAATCAGAAGAATTATGAGACATTACAACTACATTACACTGGCTTTAATATTTCACTATTTGCAAATGAGAATTAAGCTAGCCATTTGGCATCCAGATACCCAGTGCTAATGAAACGTTTTTAATGTAAATGAACTGACAGTATTTGATTTCTGCTGCTTGGTGGTGGTGGGGGGGGGGCGGTGCTCAGCAGAGTCTTGCCTGAGGCACCAGAACACCCAGGGCCGGCTCTACTCCTAACAAAATTCAAGCAGGTATTGTTTGTAGGCAATAATCCCATCCTGGTGGTTTTTAAATCTGATTTTTCCGTCTCTTGTTTGAATGTCTTCTGTTTGACTGATCTGTTTTGATTGTAGATATACTGGTTTCTCAATATTTAAATAACACTTGGTAACTCACACTTCTTCGATGTCCTGACATGAGCGCTGATCCTACACTCTAATTACTCCAGTGGCTGAGCAAGAATTTGCCTAGTAATTCAATTTACAAATAAACAGGACCACTACAATCGCATAGCCATAAAAGCATTAGAACTACATTATTCTGCTCTTTACTTTTAAAATATTAATTTTTCTTCATTTAGAATTCTTCTTCATTTCTTCATGAAAGGAATGAAACACAGACCGCATTATAATATTTTATGACAAATGTATGTGTCATCTGGGAAGTGGTCATTTACTGTTAAATGTCCTTGTACACATACTTTCAATGCAATAGTGCAAAGACTGTTTGAATGAGTCAAAGATTAGTAAGTTGGGTTCCTCCTGGTGTTTTCTGTCTGCCTGCATTGATATCGTTTGTGTCTTGAATTTGAGTGCTGCACTTCATAGCAAAAGATTTTAACTCACAGTACTCACAACTACTGAATAGCTTCAGTCTATATTAATAATGATTAGCCAACATGATAATATTGATGATTATTACTGACTAAACTGAATTGACCTGACAGTATTTAAAGAAAACTTGGTAACACTTTACTTAAAGCTGTCATTTCTAATGTGATAAAGATACCTTCATACTGAATTATAATGGTAGGTATAAGAGTTAATGAAGAAATACATCATCTTCTATTCACAGTCATAAGGCATTGTAGCATTGATTATAATACTTCATAAGCTCCAATGAAGCTCTCATCTCTAATGTACTATACTAACTTCATAATCCATTATAATGGCCGGTATTAGAATTAAGGATGCTTTATACTGCATTATGAAAGTATTTGTAGTGAATCATAGATTATAGAGCTTCATAAATCATAATACACATCAAATAATGCATAATAAACATGGTTGTAATGTGTTATAAGACATAATGTGTTAAAATGTGTTATGAATTTATGAATGTGTTCATAGATTCTTATAGATGTGGCATTCATAGAAAGTGTTAATGAAAACAAACGTTTCAGGTCCAGAAACTACAAATCCAGACCAAGATTTTGTTTATACCAACCAGTTGAGCATAGTCACGTTCACAGAGTTCTGAACTGGTTGGTAGAAACAAAATCTTAGTCTGGATTTGTAGCGTCTGGACCTGAAATGCCAAACATTGCTGCCCAAATGCATTTTCTGACACGTTGTACTAACTGCTTTCTTAAAATGTAAAAATGCCCCAGTAGTACCCTTGCCGATCGTCCAGCTTATTATAGTTTCATTAAAGCTGCAAAGTGGACTTTCTGTGGAGCAGAGGAACAGCCTTCTAGCCCTCAGATTCAGAGGGAACACAGTTCATTTGAAATTATGCTGGTTCCAAAGTTAACAGCCTAAATACTTTTAACACGTAGTTAATAAGTAGGGGTGTTGCAATGCGTTGTACCAGTGCATGCTCCCCAACCTGACCTGACTAAATAAGTAGCCCATCACTTCCTTTTATTTATTAGTATAGCTAGGAAATAGTCTCACAAAATAGTAGTCTGGGTCTGGATGACCAGACACCATTGTGATGGGGAACATTTTTTCCTCCTATGTAGAACAATTGCAGCATGCCTCTTAAATTTCACAGGATATGGGTCTGATTTAGCTTTATGGAGAATGCAAGTGAGGGTGCCAAATCACACTGCCGGGTGCCTTTACCACACACCGTACCCAGCCTCCTCTGTCACTGTGCCAGAAGGCTGCCCCCTACAGCCCTGGAGGGCATTGCAGCTGGGGCCAGATCCTCTTTGCTGTTAATTAGCTCACACAAGTGCACAGGATGTGCCCAGCACGCTGTGCTAGTTTGTGTGCATTTTAAATTTATGCTGAAATAGGTCCAAGAAATAGAAACATGGAAAAAATTTGAATCTTCAGTTTTTTATTTATCAGAAATGCATAATCAACACACACACAAACCTGTATTCATATCTTTGCGGGGACAGTCCATTCATTTCTATTGGCGAAACCCTAATCTCAACAATGACAACCTTAACCCCTACCCAGCCCAAACCTTAACCTTAACCTTAACCAAACAAAATACTTTTGGCATTTTTAGTTTTTTGACTGCAGTCCCCGTGGGGACTGAAAAATTGGTCCCCACAACATCAAAATAACAGGTTTTTAATCACAATGTAATGTATACCTGACCCACATGCGTGCACACACACACACACACACACACACACACACACACACACACTAGTGATTAAACATACACCTAAAAAAACAATGTTCTTTTTGGTGTCAACGTTCTTTAAAGATTTCATTGACAGGAAGGGACAGTCACTCAGGTGACAGTTTTGAGTGAGCGTTTGCAAATAAGCACGAAAAATCCTCCTGTTGTTGTAATTTCGCTGTATTACATTCCCTGATAGAGATCTCCATTTGTGTCAACACAGAGTTTCACACCAGCGGGCCCCTCCTGGCGCTGCATGGTCAGTCTCCAGCCCATAATGAACGCTGGAGCCAGCAGCAGTCGCACAGGCTGTGCCGTGGCACGGTCTTCATCAACTCAAAGGTCAAAGGTCACATGGTGGGAAGCAGTCAGGCCCAATCAAATAAATGAAAGGCTACTTTACATGTCACCTACAAGAAGCTTGGAACTTCTCTTCTGACAGTTTTTTTTTTTTTTTTTAATTATTTCACATTTGAAGTTTGGTAAGAAAGCTATAGTGATATATAAACTTTTGGTGCATTATATTTACATTACATAACTTTTCTTTTAACAGACACTTATGCCCAAAGACATGTTTCAGTGAGACAAATAGCATGTTACAAACAAATGGCTGTCACTTAGTTGAGGTACAATTACAGTATTGGAGCAGAAGCTACACACCATCACCCAGTCATGCAAGAACCTAACAGAACAATTCAATGACCAGAAATGCAATATTAAAAACACTCAGGGAACATAGAGCTACATCGGGCTAGTGGGGGAATTCCTGAATAGATGGGTCTGGAGGCGTTTCTTGTAGTTGGAGAGGGAATCTGATGACCGGATGTGGTTAGGCAGCTGATGTACCCTAAGGGCTTTCACAAGTTTATCATCAGAATGGTTTAATGTATTCCTTCTTAAGTTTAATAGCTGCAAAATAAATCAATGCAAAAAAAGCTGAAAGGGTGGCATGTAAAATGAGGACACTCAATGGATGCCCCAGTCTACGCTCTGATTGGTGGGGATTTGTGATAGGGGTTAGCCCAAATCACATGTCACTGGTTAGCATCAGTAGGAGAGCATGGCTTTTGCTTTGGCGGGGGGGGTTACCCAATATTCCATTACTGTCAGGTTTGGTCTGTTATTGAACTGATGAGGCTGTTATATTAACAAGATGTTACTGCTGTTACCCATAGAGATTATAGCCTGAAGTAAATATGCAAACATTTATTTCGCAACTTGTTTACTATCAGTTATAGCAATAGCAATTGGGATCATTCAGACTGTCGAGACATGAATAATATATTCATTCATGCATATTTATTGAGCTGTCTTTAGTTTCCACAGAGTTTCAAGATTATGAATGGGATTTTAAATAACCTGTCCAAATGAAGAAGTTTAATTGTAACTTAACAATTAAATTGCTAGTTTATCTTTACCTGTTGCTTTTAACCAAAGGAAAATACAGTAGAGGGAGAGCTAATAATGTATGTGTGCTCCCTGGGATTTGAACCCATGACATTGTTAAAACAATGCTCCACTTGTTGAGCTTAGTATTGTTATGTTGCATATTCTCATAATATTTTAATTCCTAGTTCTATAGTAAAAACAGTTGTAGAATAGACTGAATTTTCTTTACTAAAATATCTTTAGCGTACTGGACTGTGTTTCTGGATGCATTATTCATAACTTTTGATTAACATTTTGCTTAACTACCAGTCACTTGGCTCAATTTCAAGTGCAGATAACACGTGTTGCTTCTCAATGTGTGGTGAGGTATCTTAATTCAACCATTTATGTTTATAATTTAAGACGTCGGAAATCAACATACTTGTACTGAAAAATGGCCGACGGGTTGTCGATTTTAATCTTTAGAACGTCAGAGAAATAAGCAGAACTTTTGCAGGTTCAATTTGCACCATGTGGTCCTTTGCTATTAGCCATGGTTTCCCCAGGAAACTTGTGCATCTACCATGTGTTTTTGCTATATGTATATACAGTACAATATGTATACATAATGTTAGCGCATAGAACAGGAACAAAGAGAGAAAGAGCTGGGTTGGGGAAAGGCAGGGAAGGAGAGAGCCAGCGCCGATCTTGCTGATTCCTATCCCGCATCCATATCAGAGCATGAGCTCATGACAGACATATCAGGCCAACCGGCCAAACAAACCGCGGCTGTACATGTGTACTCCCTACAGTCCTCTCCTGCTCAGATGAAGGCCAGAACGTATTCATGCTGGAAATCCAATGTTCATTGTCAACTCCCATTATCGTCCGTGTGGGAAGCGTGAGCATCTGTTCCCTGTAAGGCGAAGACGGGGGAGGGCAATCCGCTTAAATTTTGTGGCAGAAATTTCCCATTCAGCACCTCATCCGTTCAAGCTGGTCTCAAAATACACTGATATATCACCTGTATATGCAGATATTTACATTCACACATATACAATCGATTACAGGCATTAAAACTTACCCAGTATAGTTCTTATTTGCAGAATATCTAAAAATATCAATTTGCTCTCTTTAAATATTTGTTCTATCCTTTATTCAGTACTGTATTCATGACTTAATTCTAGAGAACTAATATTCTAAACATATTCTTCATTGGAGTGAAACTATATCCTGATATATACTGTTTGCATATGTGATATAGTGTTTGAAGAAATTTTTGCAAAAATCTGTAGGGGATGTTTTTTTTAACTATGAGTGAGATGCTGAAGCTGAGTTGCTTCAATAAGCTTCCTGCTGCACAAGTATGACGCAGCTAAATAATCCGAAGGAAATTCGTTCAAATGCCCCGCCTTCATGTCACGTGTGAATGCGTCCTTTTATGCCTGGCAGAACCACCCGATAACCACGATCGGAACGCCAATGAGGTCATCCGGCCCGCTTAAATCACCTTCAGCACCACTTTGCATTCCTATCCTCAACAGCAGTGGTGTTAAGCTCCACAAGGCAGGCCTTGTCGCACTGGGGGGACAGCTCAACATTAATGCTACGAAACGCACATATATCAGTGGTAGTGAAATCCCCCACAACGGGCTAACGTGTAAATCCCAGTCGCCGCGTACACTGGGGAGTTGTTAGCGGAGGTCATTCTGCATGGCTTGGATTATCGCCTCTTTTTGTGCTGCCCTACAAAGGCGAAACACAGAAATTACAGGGACACTGAAACAGACAAAAAGAGTTTCGAAGTTTTTTGACTGTCCACCTGAATGTGTAGTAGATAGGTAAATGATAGTGTTTTCTTCAAAATGGACAAAATTGAGCATAGCTGGACTGAGATACTTTGTCACAAGATAAAGCAGAAGCTGAAGGACTCAATTTCGGTCATAACTCAAATCTCACCGTGCTTTGCCTTTGTACGAAAGTGTCGTTCAGGAGTTTGGAGAACCTTAAAAAGGACCGTAATCTCATCTAATACCATCTATTATATCTGAAATGTCTTGTGCTCTAAATGACATTCAAAGTCAGTAAGGGGAGGGAAAGACGGTACAGCTATTAGGTAACATGAGAAAACCAGCGTGACTATAAACATTTAAACAGCGTAACCACTGGGGTCACACTGCTTGCTTTTTAAATGAACCTATAAGCCCTAGTTTCTGTAAATTCAAGCCGTCTTTTTTTGACTTGTGTTATGTTTATGACAGATGTTCTGCGAAATGCAAATGGCTGATTTCCTGGAGCTCAGAGCGCAGCCAGGAGACTGAGGGACGCAGGAGCCCATATGGACGGAATGTCTGAGTAGGTCTGTGTGGTGTGATGGGACACGGGGTGAGAAACTGGTGCTAAGCAGTCAATTAATTACTCCCTCCATAACCACGGAAACTGGTCCAGCTCATGTAAATAGGGGCAAATTTGATTAATTGTTTGATTAATGGGCCAACATGCTTGACATGGATAATGGATTCAGAAAAATGCCATTTGAACATTAAGTTGCAGATTTATAAAGTCTATATGGGATGTAAATTAGTGTATATATACTTCTGACCAAAGTTCATTCTATAATATATATGCAGCTCCTGCATATTATCAAGAGCATGAAGATGTTCTGCATAATAAACCAGTCTTGAAACAAAATCTGATTGATTTTCAGAATATCAAATCTTTCCACAATAAATGCAATTCCTTCTTTTCCAACGTGAAAGTAATCTCTCAAGACTTAATATAAAAACCTTAATGGAATAAGGTAGCTCTATTGCCAGGAATGAAAATATAATTCAGTCATGTTTGATTCAATATAGTGCTCTTTACACAAGCACTTACACAAAGAACTCTGTGTCTGGAGTAACAGAATCGTTTTTTTTATATATATATCTTACATGCGCTGGTAGTATCCTGCAGGATGGAATGAAAGAAATTCCAGAGAATTCACTGGAAAATGTACAATGGAAAAGTGAACAATAGCATTGTGACATCGCTCACTACAGTATTTTGCTGTTGTTCCCAAACTGAACCTCGTTGTATGTTTATGGAATAGCCATTCTCTCATAAGGCAGGTTAGTGATTTAGCTAATATTGACTACAGGTTGACATTCACGGCCATAATACAGAATTCCTGATCAGCTGGGAGGAGTCTTTCCCAGTACCCTAGCGGATGCAGACCCTGGAGGATCACTTACTCACTCTTCCTTATACTTCCTAAGCCAGATCCCCTTCACGTAGTTACTGTGAGAATCTAGACCCGCCCTATCGTCATAGTAACCGCCTCTCTTTCCTCTTCTATCAGTAGAAAGACATTGCTGTTCCTGATCCACGTCCTTCTTGACTTCTTGCCATAGGATGTGCATGCCAACCTCCCTACACAAAGCCAGCCGCTCTCCTTAGTAACTCTGCTATTTTTGTCCCGCTGCTGATCATTTACTTAGATTAGGAAGGGTACTGAAAAAATAGATTTTTGTACCCCTAATAATGATATGAAAACATGAAATGTTTGATAGACAGTGTTTGTGTTCTGTAGAGCTGGAGTAAGGTGCTGTTAGACAGGAAAACATAAAGCCTGGTGTTATGAAGAAAGAATTTATAAATATTTATGTAGTGCATCTGAGTTATAGCTTATATACGGTGGTTTGAAGGGCCCTCTGTTTTCTGCGATTCTTTTTGTTTGTACATAAAAGCAGTCATATTTTTTAGTAGTTTCAGTTATGCCTGTTTTATTAATGATAAAATCAACATAAAACACTTTACCTCAAAAGTATAAATTTGATATTTCGGTAGAGTGTCTTATTTATGGACATTCTTGTTTCTGTGGTTGAAATAATACAGAGGGATGTACAGGAAATGAGAGTTTTGGTTTTATGTTATTAATGGGAATTGATATTTTGAAAATCTGAGGTTCACAACATCAGCCAGGCAGGTCTCACATCCCATTTGGCCAGATGGAGCCTCCTTGGGAAATAAGTGAACCTTTAATCAGAGGATGTTTTTTGTCTTTCCCAGGGAGATTATTGATAACGTAGAAACAGCAAAAATATAAATAAATCTGCCATGTACGACACTTGTAGAAATAAGGCATTGCTTAAGATGACTTCCGTATCCACTCAAAAATATTTATTTTTATATGTGTCTCTAAATATAGATAAGAACCCGCATCCAGCAAAAGGTCCTGCTCATAGAAAAAAATGTTTTCCCATTCATCTCTTTAAAATTCCAAACCATTCATCCTGTCCACTGACTCAGATAATATGAAAATTAGAATATAAAACTTGCAAACAGGGAACCTTCATCTAAACTAGTCAGAAAGCTTGAAAGCACTGGGAATATGTTTCTCATTGTGTGTTCAGCCTTACCTCACTCTATGCTAAACATAAAATGCCTTCAAACATTTTTTTTTTCTGTTTACTGTTTTTTTTTCCTGTTTACTTTTTTTTTGCGTTGCCATAGCACAAGCGAATCAGTGAGCTGCAGTGGACTCGATGAGGAACTCCAGACAGTGAGTGATAACAATCTGCAGTAACAGCCAGACTGCTCTACTGCCACATCCCACGAACGGCTGAGAGTTTTATTCCCAGCGCTCTCGCTTGTCTGCTCATCCTAAATGGCTGACACTCAGCCCAGGATCTTGTTGAACCTAAACCCTTGAGTTCTTAGTCACCCTGGCTTTAGGAAATCAACAGTTGGTATGAGCTGTGGGTGTGTTTAGTCTTCTACTGGAAATGTAATCAAGCATGTAGCCTCCCAGATTGTACTGTACACTATCCATTTCGCTGAGGTAATATTCTCAGCTGCGTTCCACAATTAAATCATTCATTAATTTGCCTGCCCCTCTTGGAGGTGCCATGGAGCGTGAAGCAAAAAAACATTTACCCACCAAATGTGGGTCTGTGTGAGCCAGGACCCAATTGGAATTCGACAAATAAATAGCAAACTAGTCATTTCACATTTTGGTTATCCAAAAGTTCAGGCATGAAGGACCAAAGTCACACATAAAGGAAGTATAGAAGAATTTAGGTAAACAAGCCCAGATCATGTTCAGTCTGAGCAATCCAAGAGTTATAAGATGATGATAATAAATTATTATTATTACTAGTAGTAGTTTAGCATATACTATATATATGTATATTATATATATATGTATATATATATATATACAGTATATCCTCTGAATATGAGAAATCCAAAGAAACCCATAAAAAACATCTAATGACCCAACTAAACAACTACATCACACATGCTTAGAAGAAAGAAGTTAGATCTTCACCTATGAAATTCAACTTCTTTTTGACTGAACTCAAGATTACTATAATACTATAAGATGAAATATATTCTTTTGAGGCAGTCTTTGCCAATACTTGTATGTGTGAAATATTGCTTTATTCATAACATTCATAAAAATATTCATCTCAATAAAAATAATCCTGTTGGTAAACAGCACTGTGGTGAGTATTAAAGGGATGTTTGTTTTTATGTGTGACAAAATAAAATAGAAGTACTACATGCCTGTATGTAATTAAAGGTGCGGCAACATGCAGCCTGCGACAGCAGCCTGTCCTCCAGAAAGCTCTCCTCACTCACCACTGCTGCTCGGGAGGCTCTGAAGTTACGAAGCCTGCAAGTCAAACACTGTTTGTTTGTAGTAGCTATTTACTTTGTGCTGCTTTGCAGTTTATTTGCAGTTCCAATTCAACTATCATGACTGGGAACAAAAAAAAAAAACTGAAAATGTAGGTTGAAGCTGGAATGTGGTTGAATTACTCTAGAGTATCACTGATTCCTGTGAAATATGCAGAGTTCAATTCCCATTGTTGACATTGGAAGTACTTTATTTTTAACACTTATTAAAACAAAATCTTAAACAGGATTCCGACAAATTGATCATTCTGGCTGCAAAGGTGAGAGAACATAACATAATATAATATCCATCCATCCATCCATCCATCCATCAATTTTCTGTAACCGATTGTCCTATTCAGGGTTGTGGGGGGTCCGGAGCCTATTCTGGAGGCTATGGGTGCAAGTCAGGGAATAACCCAGGATGGGGTCCTAACCCATTGCAGGGCACACTCACACACCATTCACTTAATATACAATAATTTCTCTAGTGACTAACTACAGCAAAACAGAAGAGCCAGTTTGATTTAGTTGACTGAAAGTGTAAATCTATCGCGTGAGTAGGTCATATCATTAACTCCAGTCTCCCAAGAACTTCACAGATGAATATTTTAATTCAGCTTTAGTGTGTGGAGCCTGTTATTATAACTACAGGTGCACTATTGTGAAAACAGTGAAGCACTAGGCAGAGGAAACAGTTCAATCAACAGTGAGAAAAGTCATATGGTTAGATGATTCATTCTTAACCCTGTTCTCCACAAGCAGACACTGATGATGCATGCCAAAAGAAGCCTGCAGTGCGCATTTCCCACAGCGAGGAGATTTGGTGGCCCGGTTATGGTGTGAGTGTATTTTTCTGGTATGGTTTAAGTCAACGCAACCCCTTCAAAAACAGGGCAAAGGCCAATAAATACAAAGTCATTGTGAGTAATCGCATTTGAACCATTTCTGTCGTAATGGGAGTAGGATCTTCCAGGGACAGAATGTTCCCATACATAGGGCATGAGTGGTCACTCAATGGTTTGATGAGCATGAGAATGACATAAAAATGTGCCAACAGTGTCTCGAGTTAACTGCACATGTTTGGGACATCCTGGATCTGAGTCTGACCCGTCTACAAAACACAGAGTAATGGGTTGAGGAAGGATGGTGTCAGGAACGTTCCGGACACTTGTAAAATCTGTGTCAGCATTCAATGAAACTGCATTAGTGAATCAGGATGATCAAGAAGTCTGTTAAACTTATGTTATTGTTTATTGCTGTTTCTACTTACTGTGTTTTCACTTAGTCATTATGCTATATAACGGCTGACAAACCCATGGGTTGTACAAAGACATCTATTTAGTGTTTCTCTAAAACCTTTCTGTGGCACATTTGTCCTTGCCTCTAAGTAAAATGAGTCACTCAAAACGATGAGGCAAGTGTCCCATCTGGCACCATGATGGAAAGAGTCGTTATTGTGGGAAAAAAAAATGTATATCATTAAGTCACTTAGTAATGAATGAGTGGTTCAGTGATTGCCTCAGATTTGATATTTATATGTAAAACAGTTGCAGAATCCACTTTAAGATGACAATGAGGTGACGTGGGAGAGAAAATGGCCAATCAGCTTATCAGCAGCACCGGCGGGGGATGTGAGAGAGCTTTCAGAAGGTTACCTACGTGCCCTGCTGTGTGAACTCCATCATCTCCCTGTCAAAGTGCCATTAAATCCACTGCAGAGCCCAGCACTTTTCAAAGGGATCTTTGAAAAACACAAGTATGAAAAGTATGAATACAATAGATAGGGAAGTAAAAAAAAAAAAAAAAGAAATCTCACATCATTGCTTAATGATGAGTAAAAAAAATAAAAGCAACATGACTGCCATTAAACAAGGAGTCTCAAAATTAAAAAGGGATAAATTCTCCTTTAATAAAATAACAGAGACTTCAGTTCACTGAGAACATCTAAATGGCATTCTCATTAAAGTCATTATGTGGTACTGCGACCGCACACTTAAAGATGTATTACACATCTTTAGCACACTGTGGCTGGAAACAGAATAAAGGTATTCAGAAATGTTCTGGGGGGGGGGGGGAACTTGTTTACTTGAAACTAGGAGAGTGAATGTTACTTAGAGCACATCACAGAGTGAGCATGAATCCATGGCACCTCCGGGAAGAGCCCGGTTTTTGAGCGCTGGCCATATTTCCTGCTTGTGACTGCACACTGCTCATACTGCTGACTCACGTCAAGGTAGAAGGAAGGAAAGGTGATGTTCAAAATGGCCTAATAAGCACTAATGTGGAATTAAAAATAATCTGGCAGTTTACCTATGGCTCCTTTGATCTCCCTCATTAATATAATGTTCCTTTGCATTTCTTGATAAGGTGGTAAGACACTCAGACGATACCTAGTTTCTGTTGGATGGGGTCCATATGAGAATTCAGGAAACAAGTGGGATCAAACATATAAAGAGAAAGTCATACAGGGTTGGGTTTGATTGTTTCTGCAGAGCATTAAATAAAAAAAAAATAGCTTTTTTGTGGACTTCTGAATTAAAAATTAGCAATGTATTTAAGTTGCGTGATTTGCATCTAAATCTGGATACCTTCACTGGCAGACTGCTGGGCACGATGGTGCTTTGTGCCCTGCGGCTGATGCTCAGGGCTGCCCCCTGTCTGCCTGTGCAGCCCCCTCCCCCCCAGGGAGGAGTGCCACATCACGGTCGCGGTGGGGGGGCTGTAAGCCGGGCTTCCTGTGGGATCTCTCATGCTCCCGGCCTGCCGGCCGCGGCGTCAGCACCGTGATTATTTGCACTGACCGGAGTGTGTCTCCTTGGGGCTCTCGCGTTTGGATCACGCTGACACGGTGGGGGGAGGGGGGTGGCGTGGCGGCGGGGAGGGGGGGGGGCTGGCTCCAGCCAGGCGGCTCCGCTCGGCAGGTTGATGAATGTCCAGGCCTCCAGGATCCTCGCCACCCAGGTCCACAGAGTCCAGCTACAATGAGTTACAGTCTGGAGGCCCCCGCCCAGCCTGGCCAGCCCCCTCTGCACAAACACTGCAAGTCTATGCTCTGGCCGGGCCTGCTGCCACCGCCCAGCCCACCGCCTGCCTGGCCGCGCGCTTCCTCAATGACACTCTCTCACTCAGCGGCACCCAGGCTGCTCCCTTTCACTCAATTCAGTCCTTTTATGACATCTTTTTACTGGCGGTTGTTGCCCCCCCCCCCCTTTTCCTGATTCTGTGTGGATAAACTATCACCAGCAATCTGCTTTTACACTCACTCTCTCTCTCTCTATTTCTCTCTCTCTCATCTATTCCCAGAGCTGCAGATAGAGCTCAGAAGAGCATTTTTTAAAATAAAACAGAGTTTCCTCTGAGAAAATATCGAACAATAAAGTTCACAGCTCACTTCTGGAAAATGTGACACAGTAATGATGGTTTTGTTGATTTATCTATAAAGAGGCAGAAAATCCCGAACTCTGTACAGTATAATGTGAAGAAAGCAGGCCGCCTCGTGCGTTTATGTCACGCTGAGACGTAACAGTGTCTGTCAAACATTCTCGGCAGCCCTTAAATGCAGGCTAAGAAGTCCAGAGTAGCAGTTCTTAGTGGGGTGCTCCAGGGGGGTCCGGCAGTGAGTGAAGTCCTTCATCAGCGGCTCTGTCCACCGCCACCCCTCCCATTTGGCCCCCCCACCAGGCAGACGCCTGCCCAGGGCTGCACTGCCTACAGCCACTGACTGGAAAAACACTGGCCGCACTTATGCGAGCATGTACACAGAGCGTAGACATGGCCTTCACATGGGTATGAAGTCAGCACGCTGGGGGCAGAGAGGAAATAGGCCAGAGGTAGTGGCAATGTAGTCACTACCGAGGTGGAAAATGTCAGTAAAACAGGTGTTTATATTAAACAATGTGTATAAGGTGCTGTTTCACTCCCTTTCAGCATAAAGGCTTATGCCACTTGACGTGGAACTATAAAAAATCTCATAAGAGATCAACTACTTCTATTTCCAGTTGATATAGGGGAATCACTTTAGCAGCTGAAGAATAGAGGTGTGAATCAGGTTTGAATCCAGGCTTGGCCTGTGCTCCATGTGTAGGGTGTATGTGTGTCGTCGTGTCCGTCTGGGTTTTCTGCGGCACTGTAAGGACACTCTGAGGAATAGAGGTGTGAATCAGGTTTGATTCCAGATTTCCCCTGCGCTCCATGTGTAGGGTGTATGTGTGTCGTCGTGTCCGTCTGGGTTTTCTGCGGCACTGTAAGGACACTCTGAGGAATAGAGGTGTGAATCAGGTTTGACTCCAGATTTCCCCTGCGCTCCGTCTGTAGGGTAGGTTTGTGCCGCCGTGCTTGTGCGGGTTTCCCGTGGTACTCAGTGGACGCAGTGTTCAGCTTAAGTGGTGACTCAAAATCACCTTTTACTGTGAAACTATGTGTGAATGAACAGCCGGCGATTAAACTGCATGCATTTCTGCATGGACCTTACCATACCGCTCGTAAAGATGCGTTTCTGGATCACTCTAACCCAACCAAATCTGTGGCTGCAGAAAATCAATACTTCTTGAAGATGGACAATGATAAACTGTTCAACAAGAGAAGCTAAGTATATTTTGTTTCATTTCTTGCTACAGTGTGCTGACATACTGCACTACATCAGGCGGTAGCTTGGAAATTGTATGGTGGCTTCAGTGGTAACTTCATTGCGTTGTTCTCAGCCAAATAAGTTAGTTGAGTTTAGTCATTCATTTTTTTAAAGCAACTGTTATTCATTGTTTTAGTTGTTTTATTAGTTGTATTTCTGCTGCAAATGTAAGACAAGCCAACTTAATTTTTTTAATCTAAACTACTGAATAGATATTTAAATAGCTGGGCACACATGTCTTCAGGCACAGAAACACCTTTGGGGTGTGATTTCTGGAGTGCCAGCAGGAAATAAAATGTAAACCCTTTAGCATGACATCAGGAGGCAGATATACAGGTAGCTGGCAGTCATTGTGCGTGTAAGGTTACATATGATCGGATGACATAAGTGGTAATGTGGCACTGACATCACAGAGGCTGAGATTACGCCCAGTGGAAACTCACACCTCATCCGGCGGACCGCTGCCTGTCCCGTCCAGCCTGGGATGTCTCTGCGGAATTCTGGGCTTTCTCACAGAGCCCGAACTGCCCTCTCTGGTCGGGAATGACCCTGCAGTCAGGCCGCATGGAATCAACAAGGGCGTGGATCCCTGTGGAACTTGCATCATTCCAAAAGTCACCGTGTCCTTCACCGTGGCCAGAGGAGCAGGATTATGGAAGCTGGCCGGGATGCTGATGAGAAGCTGAGCGATGCAGGCCTGACGTTTCTCAGCACTGGCTCTCTGGGAGCTAAATAGCTGTTTTCTAACAGAGGTCAGAGCTTGTCAGAGTGGCCCTGGAAATGTGGTAACCAGATGATACTGCAATACAGATACATTGCATTGAAAATGTAACAGAGTGTACAGCAGTCACATCATTTGCACTCAGTCCAATGCTATGAATAAATATGAATATCATTCATGTTTCAACTGTTGTCTGCTTCTATTGATCCTAAAAATGTCTTCTAAATATATATATGTGTATCGAGTCAAGTCTCGAGTCAAAACTTGGCAAGTCCAGTCAAATCTCATATGCCCTGAAGTCCAAGTCGAGTTCAACTCTTTCCATCATTGTTGCTGTCGAGTCACAAGTGATCAAATTTATGACTCATGTCCAAGTCGAGTTGTGAGCCATGTAACTTGAGTCAATACCTATGTCAACTTTTTACCTTTGTGATTAAAGCTTGCTGAAGTCCTTCATAGGTAGAGACAGGCTGAAAAGAGAGTCGCTACTCTGTCATGTTTGTCGTCACACAGTTTTTATGTCTGTGTATATAGAGGGCGTAATGTATCTCAGGGGACCTTGCAACCATCCAAATCAATATGCAGACAACAGAGAGTTAATATACACTGACTTTATAAAATTAATGTTATGGCATGCATAAGGGAGACTATAACCTCAAGTCTTCTCAAGTCATAGGGTCCAAGTTGGGTTGAAATCTCAAGTCATCTCCCCTTAAGTCCAAGTTGAGTTCAAGTCTTTCCATAAGTTTTGCTGAGTCGAGTCACAAGTCATCAAATTTATGACTTGAGTCCGAGTTCAGTTGAGAGTCAGTGACTTGTGTCCCCATCTCTGCTATCTATCTATCTATCTATCTATCTATCTATCTATCTATCTATCTATCTAATCTGTCTTTCTGCTTGCCTGCCTGAATGCTTATCTGCCTATCCATCTATTTGAGGTCCTTTATGCATAACAATTAATACAGTGATAGTAATTATCAATATTCTTGTCAGAATGACTGAAACTTTTCCCGTCTGGCTGCATTTGTCCGTCCACTGACACGGGGGGTAGCTTCTCCCCCTTTCCCTGGCTGACAGATTATCCAGCAACACCAGAACGGTCCCCATGACCGCTCTGCTACCCGCCCCCCCGGGCCCCCTCCCTCACATAACACGCTTTAGGGATGACGAACTAACCTCCCTCTGGTACCTGTTTGGTCGTTAGCGTCGTAGCGGGAGGACAGGAGGAGTTTGGGGGGCTTTTTACAGCTTTGGTACCCTGGCTGGCCCTCACCCCCCAGGGTCTGCTGCTCCTGTTCTTTCCCATGCTGCCCTCAAACGAAAGGAGTATCAACTGGCAGAGAGGAGCAAGTGAGGAGACCATCTGAAACACATCCAGGGAGAACATGGGAACAAAAGCCCCAGAGAAGCTGCAGATCTGGAAACACTTCCTGTGAAAACCTCCCCATTCCCTCCCGGGCCAAATATAATAACTACTTAAGGATTTTCTAATTATTCTTAAGGGCTCGGGCTGTCCTGTGCAGTCACAGGGATGGAGACAGAATGCAGGCAAAAACACACCAACAAACAGGATTTGTTTCACCCGTGTTGGTAATTATCATCAGCATCTACAGCTGCTAAGATATGGTTACTGGAACCTTATTCTGTTCTGGGTGACATTAAAGTATTTAAAGAGGAAATGCATTTAAAAGAGAATATCAAAAAATCCAAAGAAGAAAGGACAAAATATTGGGGTTGGATGAAATGTTAAGCAGGCAGTGTGACACGTTACCATTAAATTACCTAAGAACAAATCGTCCTTATTAAAAGCCAGACAGCTCTGGTCTATAATAATGGCTCTTTAGCCTAAACAAAAGTGTTAATCAGCACACACACAAGACCCAGCTCTACCCCATTAATGGGTATAAATCAGGATAGGAATTACTGCGGGAAAATAGCTTGGTAGTAAAGTTGGACACCCTGGTGTTCAGGCAAATTGGATACTATTCATACTCAGCACCTTTATGACCTGATGCAAACAAAGCAGCCATTGTTAATTCATGCACAAATCCATATACGTGTGTGTGAAAAACAGACCCCCTTCCCGAAGCTGCCGATTAGGGGGCAGTCTGCGGGTAACTTCACTATACTGTCCAAAGTAATTCCCAAAAGTAATCCGCCTCAAAATATTCGCATATCTTTCATGTTAAAGTGATCCTGCGGATAACACTGGCTGTCTCTGTCCTACAGGGGTCGTATGGCTTAGATCGATGCTAGTGATTCTTCAGAAACTAACAAAAGCCCCATATATCTTATGCTCAGCCCCACGGGCTGTGACCCTCTGTCATCTCAGAACTCACGTCCAATTTCCTGATTCCTCACTATGAGGTTAACAGATGTCGAGCTGTCGGTTAAACCTAAAGTGGTGTGCAGATATCATCCTTCGGAAGAGCTTTAGCACAAGCGTAAAGCATTAAACGTCCTCAAACACTATAGGCCAACTGCCTTTTTCACTTTGAATCGGACTGCCGGTGTTTAATTTCTCATTAACGCAAACGCTCATTTCATCTGAAATACTTGTGCAGCATTTATATTGCTTCACGTTAATAAAAACATAATTATATTTGTTAATAACAATTAGCATTTGAGACCAGCACTGAATTTATGTCAGTGTATTGAAGCAGGTAATTTATTGCTTGGTTATGTCTTATACTTTCATTTTCCCTGTAAGAACTGCATGTGGCTGAGACATTGTTTCAAGTAAAGTACTACAGAAATGTTTGGGAAAAGCCAAAAGAAATTTGAATAAGCTCTTTACCGCAGGCTTGTGTGACAGGACACTACAGCCTCCTGGATGTTCAGCATGTTCCATTGGCATGTTGGCATCGCAGTTGATTTAGCAATGGATGAAAAAAATATGCTTGTAGCATAGATATTAAGTTACTGGAAGCACAGGGTCAGTCGCTGTGATAGCTCTGGTGCTGTGGCACCGGCGGTCTGCAAGCACAGGGTCAGTCGTTGTGTTAGCTCTGGTGCTGTGGCACCGGCAGTCTGCAAGCACAGGGTCAGTCGCTGTGATAGCTCTGGTGCTGTGGCACCGGCGGTCTGCAAGCACAGGGTCAGTCGCTGTGATAGCTCTGGTGCTGTGGCACCGGCGGTCTGCAAGCACAGGGGCGGTCTACAAGCACAGGGTCAGTCGCTGTGATGGCTCTGGTGGCTTAGCTGACTAGTTTCTGCTGGCATTTATGTTGAAGGGTCTTGGACGAGAACCCAGCAGGACCAGCAGTTTATGAAAAACGTAGTGCTGGCTCTCCTCTTGGCAGCACATTTTCCTGCTGCTCCCTGACATGTGGAGGGCCCGATTAGCAGCCTTCAGGGGACACAACAGCAGAACTAAAATCCCCATAGCTGAAGATTTCAGAATGACCAGGGGCCATGTAGAAGAGCCAGGAGCATGCGTGACCACTTTGGGAGGATAACAGCACTGATTACATTGCCTCATGATGCTTCAGGCTCCAGTTGGGGGGGTGAGGAGGGGGCTCTGCCCCCCCAGCATGGGGCTTCCCCGCGTCGGCTCCTGCAGAAGCCACGGGAAGGGCACTTTCAAAGCCGCCTCTGTCCCAGCTAGGTGTATCCTACTGTTCACTTTAAACCAGATATGAGGTCCACCCCCCGTTGCTGTCCAGCTGAATGGCTGCCCTGTTACAGGATGGGCCGCGGCAGAGGGGACCGGCCCGTTACAAGGCGCCCTGCAGAGACAGACCATGACCCGGCCTCAGGGCCCGCGTCCCAGGTGACAAATAAAAGTGTCATTAATGGCTGCATGCAGTGACGGGCTGCAAAGCGTGCCTAACTGGATCACAGGGCGCCTATCAGGGGTCTTTGTGTGTCTGCCCACAATACAGTGTCTCCGCTTAGGGCAGTTAAGTGAGAATTGCCCCTTTCTTTGTCAAAAGGAGAGTGAAGTTGTGCAGTTATACATTAAAAACTTCTAAGTATTTAGGCAAAAAAAAAACAATTATTTACTGAATTATTTGTACTCCATATTTGTAAATATCTAAAATGTGATTAAAATCATCAGTTAAGAGCAATGATATTGTTGGCACATCTATATATTAATGAAAACAAGAAATTACACAGTATTAAACACTAGCAAAATTTTTTTGAATAGTGAATAAGAGTCAGACGTTTCCAGGTGAAAATTATTTCCCAGTGCATATAATATTTTATATTAATGTCAGGACCTGGCAGTCTTCAGTGCTGGGGAGTTTTGTTGTAACACAATGAGAAGATGGCTTTTAGAGTTCAAATGAACTTTATTACTTTCAGAAGAGTTGAGCCTGAAGAGAGTCTATTGACTGATACATCTCCGTGGAGCTCCAGTCTGTCTCACGGGTCAGGAAGGCTGGCTCTCTGACTCGCTATCAAAGTTGTTAACGCTCCGATTATAACAAATTACCTGGTAGGTCAGAGGTTTAACGGTCGGGGCTTCAGAGAGATGCCAGCGAAGAGTGCCACCGGGATTTACAATGGCGAACGGTACGCACAGTTACTGCCCATAAATTAGTGACCCCGCCGACCCAAGGCCCAGGGTCCGCATCGGCGTGCGATACTGGTGAACAACACGTGAACCCGGCTGGCCACAGATGGAGGCCAAGCCACATAGTACTGGGGGTTGGCGGGGAGGGGCAGTGATATTTAATATGAGGTGGCCTTGGAGTTGGCGACATGTGGAAACACCTGCCACTATACAGGACGTTCCGGAAGCACAGGTGAGCCTTCCGATTTTAAAGATGGCCAGCCAAAGACCTCTCATCAAATGGCTGCTTCTGGATATTTTTAGTTAATTGTGAATTAAAGTTGTAATTATTGCATGATACATTTATATTCTTGCCTCTGCACTGGAGGACAGATGACACTGTCCCATGAGACAACATTGTAGTTCAAAGATGGGATATATGCTATTTATGGACAGCAAGAGAGTTTTTGTCTAGAAATATAACGGATGTAACTTTGTGATCTTAATGTAATTAATCAAAGAAATGTTACCCTAGCTTTGCTATATGTTGATTCAAATATGGACACAATATGGATTGTATTTTATGCCTCTTCATTCTATCACGTACAGTTGTTTTTATAGTGTCCAGGGGAATTTTGTGATCATTGTTTTGCTTTTCGTAAAATACACTAAGACCATGTTTTCAGATCTGTTCAGAATAGAGTCTAGAAATTAGTAGGTTAAATAAAACCCTGAAACCAACAAGATAACAAAGTACAACAAACACATACAAACAAGATGGAACTGAATTAAATGTGATTTCGTGGAATTAAAAAAAAAAACAAAAATCGAACAACTAAGAGACAAGGCAAGAATGACTGCAACAGCAAATGAATCGTCTGCTCTCCCAGAATAAAATGTGATCACTGTGACCATAAAGAAGTGGAATCTGTGTGAACAATATGTTTATTTCTGTCAGCTGGAAGAGGAGAAAATAAATGATTCTGCCCTAGAATAGCAAGGCGAACCTGGAAGATGTGTCGCTGGCGGAGAACTGGGCTGCATGGAATGGCCTGGGAATGGCACAGCTGACTGCGCAAACCTGTTCCCCATCAACGTGAGGCTCCAGCTGACAGGAATTCCCTGTCCGATTGGCTGCAGCTCAGCGTGGGAGCAGGAACAGTCAGCGCTGCTCCACGACCTATATGGAGGGCCCGGTCTGTGGAACAGAACTGGTGCTGTGATGTGGTTATTACTGGGGGAGGGGGGTGTTGAAGCAGAGCGACCGGTGGCTCACTCTTACGGTGAAGATGAGGAGGGCTGAGCAAACAGTATGTCATTACCGACAGGGTCACTTCAATGTATGTTATTACAGAAGGCTGGTTTTTTGGATTTATTTGCTCATGATTATTGGTTTTCATGCATTTTCTTTTGTCCACAGTGTGCAAATTTAATCAGACTTCAGTTGAAATTAATTTACTGTCGATTGCCAGAAAGTTGCAAAATAACTTAAAAGCCTTACACAACAAACTATTGAATTATGAGTTTAAGAAGGGCCAGATTATGCAGCGATTCTGGAAGTTTCCTTATGTTGTAATAGCCTTCCTGTGAAATACCTGAAGTTATGAAGGAATGGGCCTGAACTAGCAGGGATGAGCCAGGCTGGAGTTTGTCTCAGTGAGCTCAAGTTGCTTGCTGAGACAGTGTCAAGGAACCAGTAGGGGGCACTATTCCCTGTGGGCCAGCTGGGAAAAACCCAGCACTGTGGCTATGACACATCTTTCAGATGCTAAATTAAGGTCCCTGTTGTTAAAGTTACCATGGCTAAATAAAACTGTTTCTCTTTTTGTCTGCGCTGTGCTTTCTTTGGTAAGACATGACAAAACATAATACGAATGCCTTCCTTTTATGTTGCCTTTTACGCTTGTTACAAGCATTAGTAAATATGTAAACTTTCATGAATAGCTGCTAAACTAAATCATTTTATTTAAACTTTTTTTTTTTAAATAGGTCCTTCACAGAAAGTTAAAGTTCTTTTGATGATTAATCAATCAGTCTGTTATGTTAGAATCTCTCACCAAAAACCCAACATTGTTTTGGTGCTAATGAACTACTTGCGTCACATACGTTTATGAAAATGCAAAAATCACACATCCTAGTGTCTCTGATGATCGTGCCATAAGCGTGCAAGCGTACCAGCATCTCAGCTCTCAATTTTCAAAAATCAACAAAGTTTAACATCACTTGTTATTATTACTTAAATGCTGCATTGCACATGCGTCCAAAAACAGGAAAATGGGCCTATTTTACAAGCCAGTTTCTGCATCCTGCCTGTGTCATTCCTGCCCCTCCACTTGAGCGCCGGGATTACCTGTAATTATATTCACAATATAAACGACTTAAACATACCAGTTGCAGAACTAAATTGTTTTGTTCCAGTTCTATGTCATTATGTTCTGACCTCCGACAGACAGAAACCCAGGTTTAAAGGTATTTGTGCCCAAGAAAGGAATGATGTTGGCAGTGCAGAACTGGGTGGCTTGGTTGTGGCCATGGAGATATTAGACCCAGCTCTTTATGGTAAATGCAGTGTGCGAAATACTGGGGGTTTTGGGGGGGTCCGACACCCCCGATTAACCCATGAGACCCCCCGAAAGCCTCAAAAGCAAAATTTTAAGGGGGTCTTAAGATCGGTATTGTGCAACAATAGGGAGATGGGGACCCCCCCGAATATTGACGGGTATTTCACACACTGGGTAAGTGATATTTGCTTGTTAGCATCCTCCAATTTTTAAAAGATGAAATGAGTAGTTCCGCATCAAGCAAGGAAAATGTTTCCCCATGATCGCCTGTAGCAGTGTCATGCAGTTCTACAATGTACGCAAGACAGTGAGCGAACGTTCATATTCTATAAAAGCAGAGCATCATGCTTGATCTTTAAGGAGAGATTTTGTCTCAGTTTGTGTTGGGTGTCTGTGACTTTAAAAGAGCAGCTGGCACTGACATCGCAGAGCCAGAATTAATGCATTTCCAACCACAGGCTCGCCGAAGGAACCAGAATGAAACGTTCAAGTTCGAAGCATATTCCCCCCTCCCTCTGCAGTGCATCACACGCTGCATCAATAATGCAGAAAGAGGACCTTATCGCTGGAAGTCGTAGCTCATTTTTATTTTACTTAACTTTTCAGGGCCTTTACGGACAGGCCCCGTTTGCCAGAAACTGTTTAGTTTCCCTGCATTTTCATGCCCTCTCACGTAATTAATGCGACCCTTTTCTTCTTATCTCGCCTGAGAAGCGAGGCTTCGCCAGGGAGAACCAGGAAGAGCACGCGCACATCTTCGAACGTTTAGCGGCAGTTTTATAA
>JAODKC010000082.1:9725217-9748621 GCA_026777985.1 Mormyrops attenuatus
CCCCCCCCCCCCCCCCCCCCCCCCCCCCCCCCCCCCCCCCCCCCCCCCCCCCCCCCCCCCCCCCCCCCCCACGGGGGAGGCTTCCATATGGGAAGGAGTCAAGTGAACAGCCCATTCCTTCACTTCACCTGTGCCTTATTGCTACTGATACCAGGCTGGGTTCTGTGTTTTTTTTTCCAGGACACGTGGCGGGCCTGTAGTAGCAGCGCAATAGAGTGCAGGCTTGGGCAGGTTCGAGGTGCTTTAAACCAAAGTTTGATTATCTATATGATCTATTTGATTAATCCACGTTCCCCCCCAGTCTTGACAAGCTTCTCTGCCTCTGTTTAAGGGATGGCGGGGGGGGGGGGCGGAAGGGGTGGCACTATCACAACCACCATTTATGCTCCATAGCCCCAGATTTTACAGTTATGTGTAGGTGCTGGGAAAGTTGGGGTTATAGCGACTGAGAAATTCTTGACTGATCATTTCCATCTATCTGTTGATGTTGCCTGTTTCCCTCCTGTCTTAAACGATAACGAGTTTAACGATAGAGGGCCCCGTAACTGATGACTGACTATTTTTTTCCAAAACCCAAACTGATTAAACTTTTCTCTCCTCATTTTGGAGGGACATTTATGTATTCTCAGCTTTGTTCACCTGAATTAATTAAAATATTTCATAACATAGTTGATTATTTGCAAAAATCATTATTTGTCTCATTTTGGCTTCACTCATTTATTAAAATGTATACCTTTTGAACACATACATTCAATTTATACTCTTCGAACAGGTCAGTTACATGGCTAAGAAAAACCAGTTTCATTTTTAAGCAAATCATTAATCTTTGCTCTGGAGCGATCAAATAAAATCATGTTCAGAGTGGTGAACAACCTTCTTAGGTGGTATATATTTTCCTTATTCTTACGTATTTTTTCTATATTTGTTTAATGAAAGTCGTACCTTTAGGCAAAATCATTTGGGCATTCAGTCTTTGGGAAGAAAGCAGCTTTTGAAAGCTTAACCAATGCTACAACATATTAAACTTCAACTTCTTAACTTAGAGAAATATACTGTGTGCATTATACAGGGTACACAGTATATACAAATATTGTGGTCTTAGAAGATACAAATATCAAATATTATTCAATAACAAAGTACATCTGTGATGCTTCAGTAAGTATAGTCACATTTGTTTTTTTGTGCTTATTTAGACATTACACTTTATTATATGTGGTTACTATCATATAGGAATTATATCTCTCAATAATGTTTTGGATGTTAGTGTAATAATCAATGCAAGCTGCAGTTGCCTAAGCTAAACTGCTTTAAAATATAATGATAAAAAAGCCAGTCCAAGAACCTATAAATGTGTTTAGATGAATACATAAAATTTTGCTTAGTAGTTCAGGCTTTTGGTATTTGTGGTCTATATTAAGATATATAGTGCAGAATGCTTGTGAATAAATGTGAAAAAATGCTTGTGAAGCGGCAGACAGGGGTGGCGAAGGTGGCACAGTCAGCATGCAGTGATTGCTCACTCCAGGGGTATGTGCATGCAAGATGTAAACAGGTGTACTGTTTGTCTGACATTTTTTTCCTCGTGCCAGCTGAACCTGCGCAAACATGTTAGCTGGGGCTGATGCAGTGGTCCGGGCTGCTTGGCAGTGGTGTTGTCAGTACTGGAAGCGTGGCCCGGCCTCTACCCCAACCCGAGAGCCCGCTGGAGGCAGCCTACCGCGTGAACAGCAGGTTGTCACTTGCTCTTGGGTCTGCAGCCATTTTCAGCTCAAAGCTGAGGAATGCAGGCCCTTTCTTTTGCTGGAGGGCGTGGCTGGCGCCCCTCATGGAAGTCAGTGATTAGACATGTGCACTCAGATGCATGCAGGCGAAGCCTCGGAAAAATCTGCTCCCCTCATTCATTCCAGAATTCAGTCTCATAAATGTGCCGTTCAGGACTTATGTGCTGTTTTTGCCAGACTTTTTTTTTTTTCTTCTTACAGAAAAACAAATAGCATTCCATGGCATATGTGCTAATTTTAGCTACCAAATAAATTGAATTAATTGCCAGGCATTCATATGAAGAACGGGCAAAATTATTTCTGTAATTTCTGTTGAGGATATATCAGTAGAAGAAAGACTCTCTGACCCTTCGTTAAGTAGAAATACTTATAATGGCATAAATATATATATTGGATTGGCTTGATGGTCAGGTTGTTAAGTGCTGACCAGCCAGCTGGAGTGTTCATGTCTAAAGTAGTCTCAAAGATCTCACCACCGTGTCCTACCAGAAGTCTGTGCGGTCAGGTGTGCCATCCTCATCTTGATGGAAATGTGGGCAACCTCACATGGGTGAGGACATCCTAGTCATTCTCAGTGATCGCGCTGTTGTGGCCACAGAGGTCGAAACTCTGTTATGTCAAGTAAATCCCACCTCTAAACCTCTTCTTCCCTTCCAGTTGGTGAATGCTGGATATCTGGGTTATTCTTCACTCTCGTATGTGTATGTCTGGAAATATTTACTGAGTTATCTGAGCCACCGTGAGTTTATTATTTATTACTAAGGATGCAGATCAAGGTAAGCATGTTAGATATAACACAGGGTCTGCATATATACCTTAGATATCATATCTTTGCTGTCTGATGAAAAACATGAATCTCCTAAAATCCATTATTTCAGCAATGTGAAAAAACACATTTTCTTAGAAACTGCTTTACAAAACAAACCTAGAAGAATGTGAGGAGACACCCTTATCCTCACAAATAGTATCTTTATGCAGCCATCAGTAAAGGTTTAAATTTTTAAATGGACTTACATGGAATGTTGTCAGCAAGGAAAACATGTCAATGCCATGAAGATCTTGCGTTATATTCACAGTTAGCAATGATGTTAGTTAAGTAGCTATCTAGCTATCAGGATTAAGTTGTTGAAGTTAGCGATATAAGTTAATCCATACAAATGACTGTCATGAATACAAATGTTAACTAGTACAAACATAAATATTGGTTAAATATGACTTCATTAAACATCTCCTGGATCACAAACATCAGCAGACAGAAGAAAAAGGCTGTATTCCATCTATAGTTAAAAGCCACAATCATCAAAAAGTAGACACATACAGTTTTCATTAGACAGCAACAATATATAACTTCACTGATAGCTTAATTATTGTGACTGTAACTCACAGGAAAATATCAGGTTTCACAATAAATGCTGCATGAAAAGGATAAAAGTTGATGCATAAGAGCAAGTATATTGACAATAAGTATCCAGCAATTCCGATTATAAAAACTTCAAAACTCGACTTTTACACGATTTACAAACTTGCCATCAGAAGGCACAGAGGACCATTCCAGTCCTTATACATGATCACTTAGTATATGCCATCATCACCCACATAAGAATATTCGCAAGGAAGGGCCTCATATCTCAAAACATCATTTATCTGCCTGTACATGAAGACAGAAAACAGCGGCGTGCTGGAAGCTTAGAGCACATGTGGCTCCAGTGGAATTTCATATTAATAAGCTTTGAAGCGTTCGGATGTTACAGGGAAGTCTCCCTAGGTACCTACAGGTCAATGTACCATTTAAATGATTCCTCAATGACATAGGCTTAATCCATTTTAATCCAAGAGTCTGGAAATTTTCTAACAACCCTAGTAGTTCTAGCAAAGAAATTTGCTTGATATTTGATCTGTTTTATTTCTCAGTTATTTCATTTTATGTTACCGTTTGCTGTACGCTAAAGTTTCAAAACGATTCCCTGCACAATGCAGTCCACACTATAACAAAACCTATAAATACAACGGAAAAGGACAGTTTGCCAGTGTTTTTACATTTCTTTTATAACTTTTTTGTTAAATCTCATTTACAATAAAATAAAGTTTAAAAGGCATTCTATTATACAGACTCTGCTGTAATACTGGCTTCAGATTAGCTAGAAAACTGACTATATTATATGATTGTGTATCATTAAAAAGCGGTTTTATATTGGAAATAAGACACCATTAACATGATATCACTAAATGTTTTGCAGTTTTATTAGAGGTTCTTTTTATGCTTTGTTTTTTTTGGTTTATAGATGCCTAAAATGGAGGTAGCGAGCATGAGTAGATATCCTCACAATTCCATGTCAGTCAGGTGTTACTAACTCATCCTCTGGTGTGTACAAAACCTCTTCCCATTGGGCCCCATTTTCCTACAGGGCAAGAACTCACTTCTTTTTGTAAAAATTAATTCATGCCTTCTCTGTACCCCCAGGCTATCATTCTGAAACAATAGTTTGCTGAAGGCTATGTTCAAAAGCCAGCAAGATAAGGACCAGTCAAACCTGTCCTTTTTAAAGCCCTACAAACTGCTTTACAGTACGTTTGCCATGCGTGTGCTGTTTAGACATGGGCTTCATCGTCGTTTTTTTTCTCATTTTCTACGTTTTAAAAATGAATCATGAATACAAGCATTTGCTGGGAAGAACAGATCTGATTAATTGTTGCAGGATATATTGCAAAATCTCAGTGGGAATTTCACACTGTGACAAAAATAAGCGTGTGAAATTGAAAGTGAAGTTGTTTAGTCATCCTTTAAAACCCTCTTCAGCTTTAGGTTATTGGTTCATTTTTTTCCTTATACCTCTTTAATCCTGCTGGTTATTACTGCCACTTTAGCTATTCTACTCTTATCTACTGCCTAATAAGATTTTATCTTATATAATTGGTATAATTGCTATTGTTTTATCGTCATCTATGTTGCCTTTTGGAAATGGATCGGCTTATTTCCCATCTAAAAGGATATTTCTGTAAAGCAAATATTTTATTTATTGGTAAGTTATTCATGCATTGACAGAAAATTGCTGAAAGTTTCAAAAAAAAAAAACTATGCATTATCGTCAAAGCTAATTCTCTCAAAATGAAGAAATACAATGGCAGCGGCTGATCGTACTTGTCAGAGATAAGAAGCTGTAAAAACACCTTTTCGCTGCTTATTCTGTTTCAGTTCAAACACCGTGTGTTTGCACAAGCGCACTCCAGCTGCCAGAAGCTTAAATCCACAGTGCAGGTACCAGTCCTGAGCCTCTGCGATGGCCTTCCCCTGCAGTGCGGGCTTATTCATGGAAGGGGAGGCTGAGCAGACTGCTGATGCAGCCAGGTGGGGAGCCTGGGACGTCCTGGGGAAGGTAAACAGAGTGAGGAAGCCCTGGCGAGGTGGGCCGTCGGCCAGGCTGGTCACATCCGCGCAAAGGCCTGCTCTTCCCTCGCTGTCGTGCAGGTCGGCTTTCATCGCCCGCTGCCCTGTGGAGAGCAGGGGCTGCTGGGGTTTTGCTCAAAGCATCATTGTAGGCCACAAGAAAACAAATACTGTCAAGTGTCACACAACCTTTGACCCAAAATAAGATCAAGATGTATGCAACATCCAGAGAAATAGCTATTGTATAGCTCAGGGGTGTCAAACTCCAGTCCTGGGGGGCCGGAGCCCAGCACATTTTTGGGTTTCCCCTCATTTAACAATCCTGATTCAACTCCTTGTGCTAATTACCACACAGCTCTGTGTGGGAGAGAGCTAAGCTACACAGGGCTCTGGGCCCCCCAGGACTGAATTTTGTCTGATTCTTCTGGGTGTTTTACTTCATGACCGGTCACTGCCTTAGGAAACAATCCATTCTCCGCTGAAATGTTACCACAGCAACAAGTGCATGAGGTAAAAAAGCGCAGTCGGGACAGTTTCCTTTGTCTCAGAGTTTTAGAACATGAGGCTCAGGAATCCAAGCGCTCATCTCCTATGAAATGCAGCCTCTGAAACAACTTACTACAGGTTGGAGCAAGTTCTTTACATCTGATTGGCTGCATTGCAGTTTTGCTGGCGACAGACTGCATATATGTAGTGGTAAGTTAATAGATGATCAAAAATAACTGTAACATTACTGCTATTGTATTATTTACTTATGACATAAATAGGCTGTCAAATAAAGAAGAAATCTAATTAGTACTATGTACTCCTACCCATCTGCTGTTTGAGTTTTTTGCAAACCAATCAAATTCCTATAGGACCTTACTGGAAACAGTTTGGGTGTGTGTGTGTGTGTGTGTGTGTGTATATATATATATATATATGTGTATACACTATGATGTCTCCATGAACAGAAGCTGGGGGGTGTTCCGCAAATCAGGATTTCTTGCTTGGCAGAATCAGAATCAGATTCTGATTCTGATTCTGGATAACTAGTTGGATTTAAGGTAGTCTGGGTTAAATTGGCTTTACCTTTGTCCACTTACATTTAGCTCAGACTGCCTTAAATCCGGCAAGTTATCCAGCTAAGCAAGAAATCCCACTTCGTGGAACACCCCCAGGTGACCATCTTAGCAGCATTCAGAATGCTGGCAGGAATGTATACATTTTATCTGGTCACAAATAATTATTTGGGCTGAATTTTACAAGACTAAACCTTGGTTTTTCCTCCAAGTCTATAAAATCAGAAAAAGTCCTTCATATCTGTATTTGTTTACTGGGAAACTGCACTTACCAACGGTGCCAGTGCTTCTTTTCTAGGAGGAAGTTAAAGTTAATGAATCTGCATTTTTTGAATTCGTCTAGATTAGTGACTCAAACATATAGTAAAAATGAGATTAACTGCTGTGACATATATTTATAATGTGCTCAAAGGAAATCAGCACTGAAACGCTCAAAAAGGGCTCAGTCGAATCTAAAAAGTTGTTCTTTCCAGGGTCTGGTAGAAGTCTGGCCCAAGTAGGCCGAACCCAATAGGATTTATTAGCATTGGACAATGATGTTAACCGCAAGGTGATGATATAAATTGTTTGCTCGCAAAGCTACCCCAACTAAATGCACTAACTCTGATATAAAGGATTGGACTCTATTATTTAATTTCTACAATATTTATAGAAAACCAGCATTCCAAAGAGAATGGAAAAAAACAGCCTGAGTGAGAGTTTTCTGTAAGATGCTTGTTGATGACAACAGAGCATTTAATGAATCACCATCTTGTCTGGACCCAGTGAGAATAGCTGATATGGTGCAGACTTAAAACCTTTATGGATTGTTATCGATTGACATGATTTGATAATTGAAAAAGGAGCCTTCACGTTTGACAATGGACGTAACTCAGGACATCGGGAAATTAAACCATTGTAACATTGCAACTGCCTTATCTGCTGACCTCCATTAACCAACAATTCTAGAAGAATAAAATGTTCATTTTGATAGGTAAATATGCACTTACATAAAGTGCTCACAGAAAGTCTTTGAACGCTTGCTTAATTCAGGAAAAATATTGCAAATATATTGGTTTTATAACAGAAATCATTATTTTATTAATTTGATTTCAAAAATATCACATTAGAAACAACCAACAGTATTAAATAAAACATTAATTTCAAGTAGTAATAAATCGAAACCCAAATGAAAGTACTACAACAGCTGTTTGGAGTTTAAAAGCATCGTCAGCAGTCTCACTGGATGCTTTTAAATTCTAATGCCTTTGCAATAACATAAAACACCAAACATTTGTGTTTAGCATCCCTTTGAAAGCCAGTGAGTACAAATGCAATTAATAGCAAAATGGCAAGAACAGAACTGAATGAGTCAGTCAAAAAAATCATGGCACTTAATAAAAAGAAAATATCTGTGTGGAAAACACGTGCAGATACGTTAAACATTGCTTGTCAGTGGACTTTTGTTATGAAGCTGATATGTTTGCAACATTTTTATAGAATTAAGAAAGTTTCTCAAGACTTCCTTTGAGCAATGTATGTACCAACATACTCTGTAACACTGTACTGGATAAGCGGATGGAGACTTGAAGTACAGTTAGAACCAGGCCTTTGTACTGTTTACTTTCAATTCTTTATTTGCTTTCTTAATTTGCAGGCACTTACAATATTGCTATATTTATATTCTACTGGACAGTTTTACTGAAATATTTATGCTGAGATTGCCTGAAAGCACAGATCTTTCGTTAGACTTCGGAGTAGGATGGACCTCTCATATCCCTTTGGGTCACATGTCTGGGTGTTCATGTGGTCATGGAGTCATTTTAAGTATAAGTGACACTCTTTGACATGCCATGATCTTTACAGTTTATTTATCATAAATGTATATAGATACAGGTATAGATATTTCATAGTTAAAGCAAGATCCTGTGGACTGAAATCTGTTCCTTGTGGAACACATCTGTTCCTTGTGTGTTTCCTGAGGCTGTACCTGCTACTGATTCCACAGATGAATATGTCTGGTTACTGATTATTAATGTTAAACAAACCAGCGCAGGATGGAGCTTTTTCCATTATGACACTGCAATAAGGCTCATCGATTGTCAAAGAATTCCGAGCATAATAAAGTCGAAATTAATTAAACGAAATGTGCATATCTTTTGTGGATTTTCATAAAATATACTAGGGGCTATTAATTAAAGTCTGCCATGACGTCTCATAATTGTGGGAATATTTTGAAACTGACTGCACTAGTGTGAGATAGACTTTTGGCATTGCTTCAGAATAAGCCTAATAAAACACCAGTGTCAGTGTGCAGTTCAGGCTGCTCTCTCGTATCCTCATTTTCTGGACTTTAACAGGCATCGCCTTTTGAAATGGTGTCTGACAACATGGTGCTAGGGGAAACCATGGATCTTCCATTTCAAATGCAACTTCTTTTTCCTTTTTATCCATCAGTTAATTAGCTATTGTCAAGAAGAGCAATTCGCCATATTCATATAATGCAAGATCATAGTAGTCAATAAATAAAAAGAAAAATTAAATAATCAAATTAAAAAAATTAAACAACATCATTATAGCACATCCCGTCAGTGGTAATGTCCTCTGCTAGTCTGTTTTAAATCCCATTTGCAATTTTGCATGTCGTAAATATCTACACGACAATAAAACAATCTATTCTCTATGACAAACAGGAGTTATGGTGTAAAACTTTAAGTTTACCGTAAATGGTCTATACAGAATTAAGCTGAAAATATTGCAAGGGATGAAAAATGACCTTTCTATACAATTAGATCTTATTCTCAAACAACAGCAGTATCGGCTGTTAAATTTTCACTCAAGGCAAAAGGCATGGATAGAAAGAAAAACTAGTGATTTTATTTTTAAGCCATTCTTGTATAGGCTTGTTATATGGCAGTATTAAATGTGCCCGATCACTAAGACCATCATCAGACCAGCATGCTAATAAACTTTTGTCAGATATTATTTGCCAAGCAAAAAAGATATAAACCGTTTTACTTCAAACAATGACCTTTAGAATATTGATAAATTCTGTGGATTTTAAAAATGGGTGAACTGGAGGAGGCCCAGTAAAAGCTGGAAATTCTGAGCCAGTGATTTATGCGCCGCTAACCCACATTTATGATCTGGAAAATGCTTGGTGTGCCAACATCAACCCTCAGCCACACTGAGATACTTATGACATTGTTTATGAATGACTACCATTCTGTCCAATGAAATAAATCAGGAAAAAACAGAGGTGTGTGATACTCAGCCATTATGTATTTTATAAGATAACACTGAGTAATAATAGATCAGGCTTTTCAGTATAAAATATCTATGATGCAGCTGGCATGGCCGAACTAACGTTTACATATAAAACAATTTACAACCCATCCAGCTTTTTCACCATAAGATTTTAAAGATCTATCTTGTTTACATACAAGTAAAAAGATATTTAGAACATATAATTAATGGATTAGTTAAAATGCAATTGACCTTCATAATATTTAGATGTTTTATGGTAAAATAGATATTTTTACCTTCTATGTGTAAGTGAAATAAATAATATATGATATTCCCCATTCTATGTATATACAAGAAGACCTGCCTTAGATGTTCCTCATAAATTATTCAGGGAATTTCTCGGTCTGCTCTATGGATCCTGCAGAACATTCTTTTTGTGGAGCGTTTTGCGCATTTCCTTCTCACAGTCCTCTACACAGATCATCATGGCCGGGCTGCGATTACAGGAATCCTCTCGACAGGACTCGACACGCTTGTTTACATAGCTTTTGGCTGACGGCCATGCGTCAGCAGTTACAGGTGCCACTTTCATGGTTCTCCGTATCAGGTCATATTACCCTTGGACCCTAGTTATAGTTATAGAGGCGGTAAGAACACATTCTAATAAAGCTATACATGGTATGTTCGAAAAGAACAAAGTTATGTATGTCTCATAGGATTGCAACAAACGATCTACCCATAGAAGAAGCTGCAGAGAATTCTCTCCCTGTCTCCAATGAGGATAATTACACAAAAGCAGATCATTACGGTATTATCATCCAGAGTCTCCAGACAGCTGACTGTCTCCTGACTGCTCTGCAGAAGCAGCGTTTGCCTCCATAGTCGTTTCTTTCATTCTGGCAGCCAGTGAGACTCAACTGATTAGTTCCTCAGCCCCTGGACACATTTTTACTGCTTTAGTGTAGAGGGGACGTTTGATTCACTCACACCGGATATGTGTCACAGTCTATTTACGCAGCTTTTTCTTGCAAAAGTAGCTAAAAACAAAGATCATCAGCTTTTAATATACAATATTCACGATGATTTCGCCAGACTAACATCAAGGCCTGAAGTTAGTGCAACGATTGGGTATGGAGCTGCTTAAGCCAATGTACAACATATGACGTACTCTGCTATTTACATCTCTTTAAGATAAAAAAAAAAAAGTTAATTTGTCAAGAAATGCCACAGACTTTATAAGATATATAATATATACAAATTGGCTTTATATAACACCAGTAGGTATGTGATTGCTAATGGAGGGGTAACAAGCATTAAATTTTCTGAAATGCTGCCCAGATGTGTGGGTTTCTATGGGTATTGTTTCTACTGATCTGCCAGCCAGCCTGACCAGGCTTGCCGCGGTATAGTCTTACGGCGTACAATAAAGTACAGCTAAAGTATTTTTGAATCGAGTGGTTACCGAATCTCCGACTTGTCTTGACAGCGCTGCAGGTTGGGCATCGCGGCTCAGAGCTGTTCGGCGTCGTCCTGCCCTGCACCTGCCACAGGCAAGTGCCTTCCGTCGTCGGATCCCGGGGCAGGTCCCGGCCTGCGCGGCGTGCTGACCTCCCCCGCGCTCCCTCTGGGGCCCTCCTACTCGCGCGCCCTTCAGTGTCCTGTAGTCAACAGGCTCAGATGCAGAGGTGACACGCGATCCTTCCTTGGCACCTCGGTGGTGATGATTTCGAGAAGCCAGTACCCCTGGGAGGAAATCTGGTACCGAGTCACAGAACCTTCTGTCATGTTTTATTTTTTTTTTTGGTTCAGCGGAGTTTTGCAGGAAGTCATGCACTAGGTGGTCAGGCTTGCTGATGAGCTCATAGCATCCGGTCAGGCGCTTGAAAAGAAACCTCTGTTTTCAGTTTTGCTCTTCCATGTGTCCCTGGTTTGAGGACTTGTAGTCTCTTTCATTTAGCAAAAAATCCATCGTGTTTTTATACTCTGAACACAGATACGTAGACAATCAGAAATGTCTGTTTGAAATTTTACATTACATTATTACTTGTTCGAAACACAACTAATTTTCAAATGTAGATTATTTAGATTATTTGAAGGCGATAACCCAAGGTTAGAGTTTAATTGGCCCACTAGGACCCTGACTGCTGGTAAATGCTGCTTGGAGTCGGCCGGCATAGCTGGCAGCTGCACTAACCCGGGGAAGTATGCACCACCTGAGTGGCTCCGCCCAGCAGCTACACCTGTGGCTACAGAACAAGTGTATCAGTGTCTGGGAGCGCTGCCCTGACCTGCCGCCACTGCTGGTGGAATGTGCCGGGAAGCCCATCAGGTGCACGGGCGCGTGGCGGCTTGCTGGGGGGGGGGCTCCCTGGAGACAGGGAGTGGGGCTGACTCACAGCCCCATGTGCCAAACCCATACCTGCCCTCCCCTTGTTTTAATGCACCGTGGAACAAAACAAAGAATAGGGGCGATTATGTGTGTTTGTGTTTTTTATTCGGTACTTTCCTTCCGCGCCGATTCTCTTCTTCCCTTTGCTGCCTGTTTAGAGGCTGAGCGTCTGTGACTCAACTCTCCCAGAGTGCAGGTTCAGGTTTTTTTCGTAGCTCCAGGGGTTGAAAATCTCCCCTTCCTGTCGAGGGATCACAGCGACCTGGTTTGACAGGCTACGGCATCCCCATAATAGGCTAAGGCGGCCTCTACCTGTTTGGGCTAATGCTTTTCTTTTAAGGAATAAAAGAATTAAAAGCCAATGTGAACTTACAGGCTTACTGCGTACCGATTATTAACTTAACCAATGCGGCGCCTGATTTTAAAAGACAAAAAGTTAAAATGACCCACTCTAATCAGGGGTTTTTCCCTTGTCTTACTTATGGCTCATGTCTTGAAGTCTTTCTTTTGTTTAGATTATACTGTCGTTTAAGTATGTCGTGATTTTTATTTGTCTAGAATATATATATATATATATATTTTTTTTTTTGCACTATGACCAAGAGAACGGAAATATCATCTCACTGTATGACCCATGCATCACAGAACTGAGACAACAATACAGATACTTTGACTTGACTTGACAGTGTGCCCATCTTCCTGTTACCCATCTTCCTTCCTGTAACAAGAGTGACGAATCGGAACACCCAGACTGCCTCTGTTAGGAGTTTCAGAATCCCCGTCTTAAAATGCAGACCTTCCCCAGAAACGTGGCCCCCCATTTCTCGGTCGTTCATCCGATAATGAAAACCAGTGTTTGCCAAACTGTGTCCTCTCTGCCAGTTTAATCCTGGAAGAATGTTTCTGTGTCATACCTGAAGTCAACACCCCTGCAAACATATATTAAAATGATTACTGCAGTGTCTGGTTGGGACTTGCCGCTTTGCTCTGGGAGACACATATTTACTAGGATATGATATGTGTGGTCCTGGGACAATGATACTGGCAAAGGTTTTTCCTTTAGTAGGTTAGATGTAACAAAATTATAAAATATCCTGTTTCTGTAAATGTAAAATGTCCCTCTCAGCTCCATTCTAGCAAGTTCACGGTTTTCCTACCGGCATCTGCAGGTCTTTTCACTTATTTAAACAAAAGAATGCGGTAAAAGCCTTCAGATATCATAGAGGAAAGTAGGAAGAGGAATGTATGAAACCCAGTGAGTATCAGGACACGAGCGAGACCAAGGAAGTCATCAACAGTCTCATCTACTAACCACATGACCAGGAATGCAGGTGGAATCTTATGCAACTTTTTCATTTAATGTATTCAGTATAATAAATGCTTTAATCTAGAACTGCAGACATTGTTACGGTAATATGAACCTAACAATGCATTTATTGCTTGATTCATAGCAGTTTCTTTTTTTATCCAATCAGAAGCGTCAGCTTAACCATCGCTGTAGCATGTCTTCACGTCTGACCATACATTGGAAGTGTAGCAATGCAAACAAGAAGACAAGGGTTTTCTGAGCTCCGGCATCGCTTTTCATTTTTATGTATTTTGCAGTTATGATATTGGGATGATTTGTAGAAACTTGCTTACTCTGTTTCTTCCCCAGTGGCAGAAACATCGCCACACCTTGTCCCTACAAGACGGCCGCTCAGTTCTCAGGATCAGCCAGCATATGAACAGAATATCGTCATCTGACACCTTCCACTACAGCAAGCAGCGAAGGACAAACATAACAGATGTGGGGGAAAATGCACTATTCTATGACCGAATTTGACATGTTTTTCAAAAGAGTTCAAAGTGTTCATGCTTTTCCAAACGTTTGACTTCATACCTGATAGCACAAACTATACCTATCGTGTATGAAAAACACAAAATAGTTTGGGGTACTTCTTCTCATCGGTCAGAAACACCTCAGTCTAACTTGTGGGCCACAGCAGAGTAAGTCCATCAGGACAAACTCTCTTGCAGCAGTGTTGGAACTCTATCGTCTGTATCTGGGTGAATGAATTTATTCAATGTGGGGTGTGGCATGTGCTTGTGCGTTTCAGAGAATGTGTTTATCTGTGGAGGGGGGGTCAGGGGGTGCACATACCAGCTGCATTATGTATTTGCTGTTTTGGGAGGTGTCATAACTTTCTTCTGTTTGGGAGCATATAGATCAGGCCAGTGCATTACATTTATAGCTACATGCATTAGGTGAAATAACATTAATTAATATAACATGAACATACCTTAGCAACTCCAAATGGCCCTGCATAGCACAAACAGGTATGAGAAATGGATGGAGACCTTAGTGATTTTTCATTAATGATGAGGGTACAATTGGCAGACCCTTAAGGGTACAGACCCAGTGACAAGCAACTGTGTCAAAGGTACAAATTGGAATTGTTTTTTCTGACAGTGTAAGGAAATGTTTTATGAATTTTCTCATAATTTAATTTAGTTTCTTGAAACTTACTTATTGTCAACATAGGTAAGTTTGCTATTTGCTATTTATTTATGAAAATTTATGTACTACACAAGACTGGAATCTGAAGGTTGGTGTGTGAGTTACGTTCTCATTTGAGGTCCAGACAAGGTCCAAATTTCAGATAAAAGCACTAATGAATGATACTAATTCAATTTATCTGTGGTTTTTAGAATGAAAAAGTACCCTGAAAATGAGGAACATCTCACATAAAAGTCTCCCAAAAAGTCTAGGGCTGACCTTGGTCAAACTAAACTTCCCTCCCTGACAAAACGACTAAACAAATGTTCTCTTTCAGGATAACATTCCATCCCCAGCGACACCAATAAAATAGTGCTTCCTCCCTGACTGAATAATGACACTTGTGTTCCACTGCCTTGGAACTCCTAGTGACAAAAATGACCTACTTCTGACCTAACTGTAGTCTGACCTATAGGGATTGATATCTGAAATAAAGGACGCTCTGTTATTGTTGTTATATTGCTGAAAATGTCTAAAGCTGAAACACCTCACCATTCAAAGAACACACCCACATTGCTATCTTAAGTTTGCAAAGCACGCTATACTATGCAGGGTTAGAGGTGTGTATTACTGCTCTACCTTGGGACAGGGCTTGGCCACCAAGGAAATGCAGTGGTTGTGGCCTTGGGCTAACAGAGCTGAATGTGGGAGTTAGTTATCAGTGTAACCCTAACCACAGTGACGTGAAAGATCTCCATGCCTTTCAAGAGATGGCGAGGCAACGACAACGTGTACCTGGGCAGCAAGGTCTTCTGAACTGACTGTCAACAGGCCGACCTTCATCAGAAGTATGACAGCAAGCTGCTTTGCTTTTAAAGCTCTTTTGCCTCTCTACCTACTTTCAAATCTGAACATTAGCCACTGACAACGGCGTTGTGTAGAAACATCCGCTTCCAGGAGGTCCACGTGAACCCTAATCACTGAGGAGCAATGTGTAACCTTTGGGGAATCCAGCCTGTCCGTCTCAGTGATCACAGAGGAGTGGAGTGTTTTCACCCGGGGACCACTTAGAGTAGCCCGGGTGTGAATGTACAGTCTTTCAGTGAGTGTGCTGTTGTGTAAACCCTACCACACACGCACGGCTGCATAATGAGCTGCACAAGAGGAGCCCTTGAATTCTGCCCCCAGGTACTGACCGCTCATGGAGGCCTGGGGAGAGATACTGCTTCCCTGCTATATCACCATCCCAGTGGAGACCTCATATTGTTTACAGGGATATCCATTTTGGGTGACTAACACTCCGCCCTTCAGGCTACCACTCATCGCTCTCCAGTATAACTCTCCATGAAATCCTTCTCAGGCAGTGAATTTTACAGTGCCCCGACAGCTTGATTTACAGTGAGCCTGTTATTGCCCTGTTATTGTGTAGGTACCGTTTAAGAGAAAGAAAAAATGTCTGCACCCGTTAAGTGCCACGGGTCACACTGAGGTTGATGAAAACTAAATCTTTTATGACTTTTGCGTTGACCCTTGCAAAACTCATGCAACATAATGACCCTGCTTAGTTAACATAAAAATGAATAATTTTATTTTATTTTTTAAAAATGAAAAACCTATTAAGAAATTTAGTCCTATTCACACTCAGCTTGAAATAAGAAAAGATCAGACCTCTAGAATGCATTGTAAATATGGCCTACATGCATCATATGTATGAGATTTTTTTGCTTATCGTATTTTATTTGTTATACTTTATGAAGGTTACATTGGTCTTCACAGAAACATACATTGGGCAATACATTTGTATGCAAGCTTCTGTTTTTTCTCTGGCCTATCCTTCAGTGCTTAGAAACACATATAATCTCAACAGTTGAGTAATACACTAGTAGCCAAAATTATGGAAACACTTCCAATTTTTAGAGATTGCAGAACTTTATTCAACTTTTGATCCAGTTACTTATTTAATTGTCCAGTTTATGATATTTCTGAAATCATACACTGGACGATTAAATGAGTAACTGGAGCAACAACAGAATAAAGTTCTGCAATCTCTAACAATTGGAAGTATTTCCACAATTTTGGCCAATAGAATACCTTCAAATTATTCATAATGAAATATTTTGCTGTATAGGGGGGTTGCGATAGTACTGCACACCTCGCCTCGTGCTGCCATCTTGGTGCATTGTTAGTAATGGTAATGGAGTACTCCGAGCATGTGAATGCAAACAAGTCAAGTAGGGCTTTATTCTCACATGGGTCATTTTCAGTACACAGTACATAGAGACACAAAATGACATTATATAAAACAGTGTAAAAAAGCAAAATAAATAAACTGAAATAAAAGCAAAAGATATAAAGAGAAAACAAATATTACTGGCTGTGACCCATACACAAATACCCAAAAAATAGAGCAGCATTTTATGCAAAGTACTAAACACATATCTAATTTATTCTGTGGAAAGTTAAAATAGAATGCAGGTAACACTATATTTATCGATGGACTACTGGGGTTAGACACTAGGATTATAGCTAATATATTTAGCAATTGGACAGTTTGTGGAAGGAAAATTAACAAAAAAAAGTCCTGATTTTAGGATATGTCAGCAAAGCGACACAAGTGTGCCAGAACTGATAACGATCTTTAAAGATGAGTTTGTTAGAACAGAAAAGCTTATTAATCTTCAGTAAAGATGTGGGAGGTAAGAAAAATCCAAGCAGAAAAAGCTCAGAAGCTGGCAGCTGAGCTACATTTCAGGCAGCAAAGTTTGGTCAGACTGAAGCAGCTTGTAGTCAATCCCTGCCCGCAGTATGAATGCTGCCCGGGGGGTCTGATGAGTCTTCTTATGTGTACCTGAAGGTAATAAAAACTGCAAGGGGGGCGAGAGGTAAACAATGTGGCCTGTGAGAGATTAGTGTGGCTGACGGAGAGGAGTTGACCTGCTGAGAGCTCATCAGCACCCTCAAAGGAAGGATGATTTTCTGTCTTTGTCTGTGAAACAAAGCCAATCACCTGCCAAGTTACCTCCATCTAAGGGAAAACTAGCCAATCACCTGGGAAGTTACCTCCATCTGAGGAGAAACTAGCCAATCACATCATACTTGATCCCCTTGGGGGAAATTGAGGCAGTTAGTGTACACATCACCCCCCATCTGGTCACCAGAAGCTGTACTCACTGTACCCACCCCTAGCTTTTTAGTTGTGGCTCTCATGATGTGTGTCATGCTGACATCCTCTGGGAGGGCTGGGGGGGGGGGGGATATCAAGCAAAGCCTTTGTGTTTTAATCCCACTGGGGAGTCCGCCTCCCCCGGTGATGAGATTTCTAGGTGCAGCTGGGGTTGCAGGGGAAAATAACAATTAAAGTTTTATTATCAAATTAATTGGGCCATTCCCCCAAGAAAACACATCACCATCCTAAGCGGGATTAATTGGAATTTATTAGCAGTCGTGATTCACCAAAATGGTAACAGGCCGACAATTTGAAACATTTCTCGACTCGTTTAAACGTAGACTTGTGACTCCTAGAAAGAAAATTGAATTGGCCTGAATCTTGACTATCTTCGGGTTTTGAAGGAGTGCTCTGTGAATGTCAGCCTTTCATCATTCACCATGCCTTTCAAATTCCCCACATTGTGCCCATTCACTCCTGAATGAGGCCAAGCAAAATGAATATGCAGCATAATATTGCAAAACTTTCAAGGAATTTTTAAATATTTATTTTTAATAGTATAAAACTGTTCCACAAGCATGTTAAAGTTTCTGTGGTGGATGGAAGCAGCTACATAATGTCGTCGATACTGTCAATGAGCTGGAAGTTCTAGAATCTTGGAAGATCCTGGAAGGTCCAGAGTAATGGATTCCCCAAGGGGGCGCGGTCTGAAGGGGATTGCTTCTTCGCGGTCTTTGGTTGGCCACTGAGTGTGGCTGCGCATCGCAAAGCAGAGCTAAAAGGTTCCTCTACTCAACACAGCCAGCGCTTCCAGACAGAGATTACAGACTCCAAGTCGGAGGTTAACATGTCACCTGTTTGATATGAGACAGAAACCCCAGCTGACATGGAAATAAATCACCTGGTGTGTTGCTATTTGACGGTGTATACCCCACTCTCTCTAGAAAGAATAATTAAGATTAGGAGGCTAAATGGAATCTAGATAATGGGTCATATATTAAACTATAAACATAAAAATATTCATCCTCATGTTGCAAGAGGTCTTTCATATTTTCAGAAAATATATGATCCAAGTCCATTCTGGTTATTCTGACTACATTCAGATACATTTTTTGGAGACAATTAAAACAATTTTGCGTAGCATTTAATTTATATCAAGGACTACTCTCCTATCTATATATTGCTTCATCTCTCTTAAGCTCTCAGAAAATCTCTCGGAAATAAATTCCTCCGTGCCATTCCAAAGGTTTTCTTTTTCTTTCTTTTTTTCCGATATGTCTGTTGTTTTTCTTTTTTTTATTCGAAAGGCTGACATTATAAAAGATAAGTAACTTGGTGAGCACTGACTTATGACTCAAAGCCAGTAGGCAATATGTTATCTTCAGGCTTTGTGCTCCTTGAATTCTAGTTAATATTTCTCCCTCGGAAGGAAATACTATATTATTTACCACTGAAATCCAAGCATGTTTTTTTTTTTTTTTGGGGGGGGGGCACCTCTCAAATGTTCATTTTTCCAGTGTGCATGTTTTTGTTGTCCAGGTTTTCCTTGGTGGTAGCGAACAAAGTGTTCTACTGTGCAGCAGGCTCTGCTCTCGCAGACACAGTGTCTGTACTGGGAGTTCCTGTCCCAGGCCCAAAACCCACAGCCCCACAGCGGCGAAGGACAAGGTCAGGCCTTAGCGCTGTGCTTGCCTTTACGCGGCTGGAGGAATGGGGTAACGGAGCGGGGAGATGAGCCGCTGCAGTTACAGAAAAGGGTGGTGTGGAGCCCAGAGATACATTTTACCAAGATGCGATTCGGATGAAATATTTCCAGGCAAGAACTCAATCTGTCAACACGAATGTGACCGGAGGATTCATATTTCACGCCCAAATGCCGAATTACATCTCATTTTATAAAAGTATTGTTGATCAATGGAGCAGTCGTTTGGAAGATGGATGGTTGGATAGATGAAAGGATGGATGGATGGATGGATGTATGTATGTGTGGGAATGTTTACTTTCCTCAGTTAAATTAAACAATATTTCTAATATTTTAGGCTGGTACAGGTAAAGCCATATAGATGTACTTAACAGCACTGGAGGGCCAAAGAGTCAAGTCAAGCCAAGCACAGCTGGTTAACTAATTGGTAAAATTAGCTAAAAGTGATTATTATTAAATAATACTCTGTTATTATGCTATAATAATATTTAATTATAATATATTATTATGGACAATTTTGACAGTTCTTGTTGTTTTAGGCTTATTCTCACACTAAGAAAAAAAAACTAAAAATGAGGTCCCTGTTAAAAAGAATAGTTAAAACCCCTTCCACTGAAAATCGGCAAAGTTGTCATCTGGGTTCAGTTCTCCTGTAAAAACCACAGTATTTGCGATTTACACTGGGGTACAATATGAAACCAGAAAATTCCACTGTACTTATAGGATGTTTGAAGCTAGCTCTTCTCAGAAACCCTTCACTTTGAGTGAAAACACACAAAACATGAATTATTCAACAGTAATTTTGGTAATTCGATGATAAGAGACACTCATGTGCTTGACTCTATCCCAAACTCCCAGCCCATACTGATGAAACGTTATCCTTATTGCAGTGCTTTCCAATCCGGTCCTTGGGGAGCCACAGACGGTCCATGTTTTTGCTCCCTCCCAGCTCCCTGTAGGGGAGCAAAAATGTGGACTGTCTGGCAGGGAGCTGGGAGGGAACAAAAACATGGACCGACTGTGGGCCCCAGAGGATTGGGTTGGGAAACACTGCCTTATTGCCACCACACTTGGCTTTTTTTTGGGGGGGGGGTGTTAAGTGGATGCTGTTAAGTGGGTGGTGTGCTGGGTTCATGCCAGAACTAATGCTTTTTTTAAACCTTACCTCAAAACCACTGGTCACATGTTTGCCAGATCATTGAAATGCCGGGGTTTCTTATTTCTTGCACAAATTCTGACATCATTCATCTGTTTGAGCAAATTCATAAACCCAAACTATACATTTGCCATAGTGAAGGGCTGGAATTATTATATAATCGTATATCATTAAACAACCATAATAACCTGACGATTGTTTGGAGTAGTTTCACTATTCCCACACTGATTTAACAGGTGTGCTTATATATACTACCGAATGTCTTTCACAGGTATTCTGTATGTACAATGTGAAATATGTTTAGCAGGTGATGTATAAAGTATATATACAGTACTGTGCAAAAGTTTTAGGCTGCCAAAGAAAATGTTTATAGTCATATATCTATTTGCTCAAAATAAAGCACACTTCATATTTAGAACATATTCAGATTAACAGTAACACAGAAAAAACACCATAATAACTCCAGAAAGAAACTGATATCTAGTTGGATGGCTATATTGGATGTTTACTACAAAGTACATTGGTAAACAGATCCATCCATCCATCCATCCATCCATGCATCCCTTGTCTCTCACTTATCTGGGTCCACATATATGACTTTAGCAGTTGCTAATAATGGGACCCTCGCTACACAAAGAAAAGGTACCATCAAAAATGCTCAATTACAAAATCGACATTAAATTACACAGTTGGTGGGATAGTGTCCCATGCCTGGGTCTTGTATTTCCCAGGATACCCTCCGGGCTTACTGCAACCCTATACTGAATAAACAGCTATAGAAGATGGATGGATGGATGGATGGATGGATGGATGGATTGATGGGAAGAATCAGGCAGCAGAGCTTCTACAAATCATTTCAGAGACATAGAAATGAGTAAAATAAATCACTAATAAATATTTAGTTACCCACAATTCTTTTGGTCCAAGTATTAGCCAGAGAACGAAATTTGTGACTCAGGTCCAGCGGCGCACACATTAACAGTAATTCAAAAATAAAAAACTCAATAGCTTAATAAAATAATAATAATAAGGGCAGAACAGTCAAGGCTATAGGGGCCCATTTTTGTAACGGAAGCGTGGCAGGTATCATCACAGTGGACATGGCAGCTAATCAATGAAGCCAAAGCAGCTCACATTGCTTATCCCTCTTTCCCCATTACCATTTCATACAGCTTCACACTCTAATTAATGTTTTCAAGTCGCCGTGGCAGGAGCCTGCTGCTTTGGAGCCCGAATGTCCCACCTTAACTAATATGCCACCCGCTGTCTGAATTAAGGATTCCCGGATAGAACTAGTGAAAATACTACAGGTAACACATTAAAGGATAGAAGTTAAAAACAGAAGCATATTAGGAACATTTTAGGCATGTCGTGGGTGACCTGTCGACTTCAGGAGTTGATATGATCAGCAGATGTTTTAGTGGTTCCTTGATTTGTAATGTTTCCTGAAGTACCAGTGTCTCAACTAGAGCTGCCCTCCTGCTAAGTCTACCTTTAATAAAATAACCAGTTGCACACATGGCACTTCAGACTATAAAAAGTATAAGCGTTAGAAATTGCTTTTGTTAAAAGGCCTTTTCAAGCAAATAAGCAACATAAACGACACCTATACAGGGTATGGCCGAGTCATGTAGCTTGTGGTGTGGCGCTTCTCTCTTACCGTAGACATGTAAATATATTAACCTCTTCAAAAAACAAGGAATAAGGTTTAAGCAGCATTTTAGAACATAACTGTGATTTACATTCCTCTTTTGATAAATGAGGCAACTGCTAAATACTACGATATTCACCTTATTTAGGCCAAAAAATATCTATATATGATGTAGTGTATGGGTTTATATGTACTGTAAGTCTGAGATTATTCAATGAGTACTTCATTATAGTACAGAACAGTATCTGATTTCCCATCTAATTTCCCATAACTCCTGCAGTTTCTCTGTCCTTAGGCAGTAGTAGAGTGTAGGAGAATAAAGGAAGTCTCTGCTTCCTGCTGTGCTTTTGATTAGGATTTCAGATCCTGATGCTTTGGTGTGGCTGCATTTGAAGTATTAAAGTGACAAATCTTCAGTTTCATTCACTGTCTCATGTATAGTTTAGCAAAAAAAAAAAAACCCAAATCATACATATTGCTTAGTTGATGCAAAAGGAGACACTATAGTATAATAATCGTGCCTTTTTTTTTTGCTTGCTAGATCTGATCCTTAAGCATATCACCTCAGGTGGCAGCATGCAACACTCACGCTCTGGTTTATTTAATAACCCACATTGCAGCTTCTCGCAGGATATCATGCAACATACCTCTGCATGCCCAGATAAAGGACTGTGGCATGACAGCATTTAAAAGTCCTTCAAGCCTTTGAACCTTGCTGTTCAGCCATCATCAGCCGAGGCAGCCTCTTGTGATGTTCGGGTGAGTGTTTTCTGTCTTTGTCACTCGTCAGTGTAGCATTAACGCAGATGTCTGTGCACGTCTGCTTCTGGATGTGCAACGCGTGCGACAGGCCTGTACTCCTCCACGTTCACCCACCCTATTCAGGAGCCGGCCTGTTACCACCCCATTGGAGGTCGGCGCCTCTGTAAACTGTAAAATCACCAGGTTATAGATTTGAGTCTAGAACGGCAGCACCTGGAAAACCACAGCAGTTGTCTTGCCCATTAATGTCCTTTGACAACAGTGTGTGAAAAAAACCTTGACTTTCTGTTGGAGGCATGGAGCCCACTCAGAGTGCATAGCCAGCGAAAGCAGAGCTTGAGTGCAGCAGGGAGCAGGTGAGGGATCTGCAGACGGCAAGCAGGGAGCAGGTGAGGGATCTGCAGACGGCAAGCAGGGAGCTGGTGAGGGATCTGCAGACGGAGAGCAGCCTCCCGAAGGCTGTCTGCACCACATCCTTGTGAGTAAGCCACGCTCCAGACGCCACGCGGCACCTTTCTGCCCACGCAGCCTCACTTCGATGACTTCATTTTCCGCGCCCAGCGATGGCTTCGAGTCATGGCGGCCCTCGGCCTCCTGGGGCTCACTTCAAAGGCCCTGCCAGCTGATAGCGAGTCCCCACATCTGGG
>JAODKC010000082.1:9749405-9780725 GCA_026777985.1 Mormyrops attenuatus
CCCCCCCCCCCCCCCCCCCCCCCCCCCCCCCCCCCCCCCCCCCCCCCCCCGCGGCCCGGGGCGCTTAAGGCCAGAGGCGCAAATGGTCATTTGACAGCAGGGCACCTGCCACTTACCAGGCAGCTTGACCATTTGTCCTGGCTCACTGTTGGAGATAGCGGGGTTCAGGGATTAGACCGAGGTTCGGCATCGCTGGGGTAGGGGGTCGGGGGGTCAGGGGGGCGGGGGGTCGGGGGGTGGGGAACAAAGGCGGCCTCTGCTTTCCGTCACATTGGTGTCACATTCCGGCTCTCCCAGGCAGGTAGCGGGACAGAGCTCAGACATACCTACAAGGGAGGCGTGCCCACCTTCTGTGTAGGAGCACAAATCCACTATTTCAGATGGAGCCATAAGCTATTAAAGAACATTCATTTAAAAGAAAGTTTTTACAGAAAATGTAATGGCTTTTGATTTTGCTTTTATTTTATGTTTTTATGCTTTCACACTGTATTTCTCTTAAAACAGCCTTACTGTATATTATACTGTAACCTAATAATGGATAAATACTTATGGAAGATCCCTCATCCATCCATCCATCCATCCATCCATCCATCCATCATTATTCCATCCATCCATCCATCCATCCATCTTCCAACCACTTATCCTGCTCTGGGTCACAGGGGGGTCTGAAACTCATCCAAGGCAACACAGGGCATAAGGCAGGGGTACACCCTGGACAGGATGTCAGTCCGCCACAGGGCATAAGGCAGGGGTACACCCTGGACAGGATGTCAGTCTGCCACAGGGCACATACATGCACACATTACAGGCATTTTAGAGATGATTTAGAAAACCTAGAAGAACCTGTATGATATGGGGAGAACATGCAAACTGCAGACACCTGGAGGCAGGTGAAACATGCCTGGGCAGCAATGCTCTACGATGAGCCCCAGTGCCACCCCATGATAAGACGACATTCACTTAATATCCAGTATCAGTATTAATATCAATATCATCATTTATGTGATCCAGGCAATAAGATACACTGTCCCTGGGGTGATGTAATGCCTCTTTGATCCACCACTGATTTAATCTAGACAAGAAAGGTGAATGAATTAAACTACATGGGAGAACCAAGAAAAGCCTCAATAGTCCCATTGAATGTGAGAAATCAACATGGGTGCGAGTTTGCCTGAGAGAACGACCACAAATAGACTAATGTGGCTGCAGAACAACAATGGCATTATTAAGATGTGGTGTTGGGAGTCATTCCTGTCATGTGACATGTCATGTGATTAAAGGCTGCCCATCTGCTGATGCGAGGAATCCACGGGAATCCCAGACAGTCTCAGCACTCCAGGCTCCTCTAATAGTTCCCCGCAGCTGAATCATACTCACACAAATTCTAAGAGGCTGAAATTCTAATAGCTGTGGAAAATTAATTTCAAGGGGAAAAGCAAAAGCCTCATTGGACTTTCATCATGTTTGGTTACATCGCTAAACTGCTTATAGTTTACTACTTAAATTCAACCGGGTGCTTGAGTAGCACATTTATTTCATGCAAAATTAAGATTTTTCATATTTTTTTTTTCTAACAAAACAAACTTGACCCAATAAAGGTATGTAAAATATTATTTCTTCATTAATAAATTTAAATATAATGGTGAAAGTAATGCAACACATCACAAACAAATAAATAAATACATAAAATACTAACAGAACATAACCTTTTGGGGATATATTTTTTGCCCATCACTGTCACGGAGTTGGGAAACGTAATTGTTCTTTGTAATACCAGATATTTTCCAGTGGTTCAAATGCCAGTGAGAATGTAACTTCAGTAAACAGTGTTGCACCACAGGCTGACTTTCAAGTCGGTGACCCCAGACAGTGCGAGGCTGCATGCGGCATCTGCGGCCCAGGCTGCCTCCCTCTCCCAGCATGCTGTTATCTCTTCATTACCCCAGAACGACCCCCACCCCCCACGGTATAAGCCAGCAGACTCCGTCACTGATCCCACATCACTCAGTGTCTTACCTCCGAGCCCTGCAGAGGCTGCTCATGCAGGCCGTGATAGAGGCTATCTGGCATTCCCTCTGATCCTGCCTGAGGAATGAGCGCGGTGCAGGCAAATAAAGCGGCCAGCTGTGCCTGCGACCCATCACGCCGTGCCGCAGATACGATGATAAAACGGCAGTTTATGGCGTGGCTGATTCACTGCAGATATGACGGAGGACAGCAGCCTCATAAAAAGCATTTTTCCAAACCGCCTGTAGAGGGGAATCCCTATTTGTGCTGATACAGGCAGCCTGGTGACAGTGTGATGCAAGAAGTGAGCAGACCGTTGCCATGACGAAAATGGCTTATGTCAGTCGATTAGCAGCTTTTTCCACATTGATACAGCTTCTTTTATTGGACCAATTTTGGTTACATGAAAGATGCTGCTGTAAGCCTTCCAAACACATACATTTTGGGTTACAGTTCCTTTTGCAAGTCTTTAACAGCTACCCAATCCTTTTTACAAGTTTGCAGTTTGTATGCCTTAATGCAATTTTATTATTGGATTTATTTTTTTACATATTTTAGGGATGGATTTTTTGTACAGTGTCTGTTTACTGTGTCGTCCAGCACTTTGGATAAGAAATATTTTAAAATGTGCTTTATAAATAAATGACTTCACGTCGACATAATGTAATAACCGAACCGGGCCTGAATTTTCTGTGCAAATGTAAAGTTGCAATTTTTTACCTCTTCCTGTGCCTAGCAAAAAAAAAAGGCCTAACCCTGAGCCCCGAAATAGAGGAAGTCATGTTTTATGCCATGCCCTCCTGTCTGTCCTTTTAGTTTTCAGAAGAAATAGATAGATAATGATAAGGAAGGACATGCTAGTGTCCTGAACCTGACACCAGCCCGGCTGGAATGTTAAAGTGAATGGTGAAGAAAGTCGCCCATCCAAGAGGATAAGGAGAGAGAAGCACTTGGTAGGCAATGCTGCTGGACTGTTTTCAGGTTTACATTTGGTGGTGGGGGGTGGGGTTGTGAGAACAACAACATTAAAGGACAGGCTTAAAGGTGTTAAAGACTGATCTCGGGGAACCCCCTTTGTGGGGGTCCTGCAATACACATACACTGTACACTTCCCCTTTCTGTTTCTCATTTGACACCTCGATGAGCAGTTCACTTCCAGATGGCTTCTGGATTTGGGGAGGCATTGAAATCAAAACTTGATGACGGACAAGAAACGTTGAACCTGCTTTCTAATACCTCACTGGCGGCTCTGCATACAGAAAGCACACGGGCAATTGCGTGAATACCCTTTGTGATGATTAAGATGGAGTTTATATGTAAGGAGTCATTGCTAAGATACTGTCCTCATACACAAACATCCCGTATTGTGTGACAGCAGCTATTTGAGACGTGGGTCTCAGTAATGCAATCCAGTAATTGCAGGCTACAGTGGGAAAAAGACCACTTGGTAGCATAACAAGATGTTACATATCATTGGTGAGGTATGTGATTAGACAAGTGGCAACATTGATACTCTAGTATAGTTTCCTTTGAAAGTGACACACAATCACTTGAAGGACCCTTACAAGCAGCAACAGAACCTACATAAAGTTACCAGATGACAAAGAACTCAATGCTGGAATGTTTTAATGTTGCGTCAATGTCTTTTCTTTTATAAATATAATGAAAATATCTAGCCGTTAGAGCGAAGGAAAGTAACTTCATTGGTTCAGTGATCTGTATCTATTTGTCTATCTGTATTTGTTACATCACATTGTCAAAATAAATAAAACCTGAACAACATGAATGTGGCTAAATGTATCATAGGGTAGTGGCTCTGTGGGTTAAGAGACTGCGTCCATTATCAGAAGGTCAAGTCCTGTGATCAGCAGAGTGACGTCACTGTTGCGCCCCTGAGCAAGGCCCTTAAGACCAGCTGCTCCAAGGACTAGTTGATCCTGCTTTCTCAGTTGTACATTGCTTTGGATAAAAGTGTCTGCTATTTTAATTAGTTATGATTAGTTATGAAAGGTAACATTTGCCCCGTGCTAGCTGCTTATCCTCAATAGGCTCCCTGGGAGCCAATTTTAGGCAGCAGGGTCACAGGGAGCCAATGTTAGGCAGCAGGGTCACTGGGAACTAATCACAGGCAGCAGGGTCACTGGGAGCCAGTCGCAGGCAGCAGGGTCACTGGGAGCCACTCGCAGGCAGCAGGGTGACTGGGAGCCAGTCCCAGGCAGCAGGGTCACTGGGAGCCAATCACAGGCAGCAGGGTCACTGGGAGCCAATCGCAGACAGCAGGGTCACTGGGAGCCAATTCCAGGCAGCAGGGTGACTGGGAGCCAATTCCAGGCAGCAGGGTGACTGGGAGCCAATCACAGGCAGCAGGGTGACTGGGAGCCAATCGCAGACAGCAGGGTCACTGGGAGCCAGTCCCAGGCAGCAGGGTCACTGGGAGCCAATCGCAGACAGCAGGGTCACTGGGAGCCAATCCCAGGCAGCAGGGTCACTCGGAGCTAATCACAGGCAGCAGGGTCACTGGGAGCCAATCGCAGACAGCAGGGTCACTGGAGCCAATCGCAGACAGCAGGGTCACTGGGAGCCAGTCCCAGGCAGCAGGGTCACTGGAAGCAAATCCCAGGCAGCAGGGTCACTGGGAGCTAATCACAGGCAGCAGGGTCACTGGGAGCTAATCACAGACAGCAGGGTCACTGGGAGCCAATCCCAGGCAGCAGGGTCACTGGGAGCCAGTCAAAGGCAGCAGGGTCACTGGGAGCCAATCCCAGGCAGCAGGCTCCCTGGGGACCAATCACAGGCAGCAGGGTCACTGGGAGCCAAACCCAGGAAACAGGCTCCCTGGGAGCCAATCGCAGGCAGCAGGGTCACTGGGAGCCAAACCCAGGAAACAGGCTCCCTGGGGACCAGTCACAGACAGCAGGGTCACTGGGAGCCAATCCCAGGAAACAGGCTCCCTGGGAGCCAATCGCAGACAGCAGGGTCACTGGGAGCCAATTCCAGGCAGCAGGGTGACTGGGAGCCAATTCCAGGCAGCAGGGTGACTGGGAGCCAATCACAGGCAGCAGGGTGACTGGGAGCCAATCGCAGACAGCAGGGTCACTGGGAGCCAGTCCCAGGCAGCAGGGTCACTGGGAGCCAATCGCAGACAGCAGGGTCACTGGGAGCCAATCCCAGGCAGCAGGGTCACTCGGAGCTAATCACAGGCAGCAGGGTCACTGGGAGCCAATCGCAGACAGCAGGGTCACTGGAGCCAATCGCAGACAGCAGGGTCACTGGGAGCCAGTCCCAGGCAGCAGGGTCACTGGAAGCAAATCCCAGGCAGCAGGGTCACTGGGAGCTAATCACAGGCAGCAGGGTCACTGGGAGCTAATCACAGACAGCAGGGTCACTGGGAGCCAATCCCAGGCAGCAGGGTCACTGGGAGCCAGTCAAAGGCAGCAGGGTCACTGGGAGCCAATCCCAGGCAGCAGGCTCCCTGGGGACCAATCACAGGCAGCAGGGTCACTGGGAGCCAAACCCAGGAAACAGGCTCCCTGGGAGCCAATCGCAGGCAGCAGGGTCACTGGGAGCCAAACCCAGGAAACAGGCTCCCTGGGGACCAGTCACAGACAGCAGGGTCACTGGGAGCCAATCCCAGGAAACAGGCTCCCTGGGAGCCAATCGCAGGCAGCAGGGTCACTGGGAGCCAGTCCCAGGCAGCCTATAATATTGATGAGCACAATGTGTGTCATACTGAATGATGTTCACACAAAGAAAAAAATAAATAGCTATTATTCCATAAAATGAGGAAAACAGCTAAATAATTGACTTAGGATAAGACTGGATTTCACATGGAACTGGAGGAGGGTGTTTCAACAGCCATTTACAGGACACTTTTGGGCAAAAAGGTTTAGTTAATCCAACACAGAAATAGAAAACATTTAAAAATCAAGGAACAGGTACATACAAATGCAAAGAACAAGGAATACGCTTAGATTAATACAGTCTGCTATGTGTTGAGATTTATTTAACTCCAATCAGCACATGCTCTTCGGTACAAAACTGAGTCAGCAGGCTGTATACCAGGTAGGGACATATCTATTTAAGGAGAATCAACTAAATTGCTTCGGTTAAAATAAATATCTATAAATCTATGTTATATAAATATAGGCATTAACCAGTTAGTCCTGGTAATTAACATCTATTCTTCTGTATATGGTATATATGCACATTCATCATACAGTATATGCATGTGTGTAGGAATACACATTTCACATTTCAGAGGTGGCAATTTCAGGCCCAGAAAGTCAAAATCCAGACCAGGATTTTGTTTCAACCAACCAGCTAAGCATAAAGAGTCACAGTCAAATAGTACTCAAGTAGTCGGTTGAAACAAAATCCTGATCTGGATTTTTACTTTCTGGATCTGAAATTACCACCTCTGCCTATCATCCCCCGATTGTCCATAATTACTTATCCAGCAGAAGCACAGGCACACACACTACAGGTGACTCCAGCTAAACCCACGTTTTTGGACTGCGATAATAAACTGGGGTACTGGGCAACATCCGCGAAAGAAAGTCCGATACGGAGGCTGCAACCCTTACTGCGGCAGCACACTGAACCAGCATGCCTGTTACACGGTATTCAGAATGATGAACACCTACAGTATGTTTGTGACTAGGTGTACAAAATTCATCAAACCACCCAATTTAAAACCAGCGAGCATCATGGGTGAGTTATGTTTAAAAAATATAGAAATAAGGCTTATTTGTGAAAGTAATTAAAAAGCATTAGAATATGTGCCAAGCTATTGCAAAACTGGGTTAATATTCTTAATAATGTTGCCTAAAATGTATCCATAATTTTCATTTTGAATGTGATGTTGTTTCACTGGGATTTACACAAGCACAGCGCAGTACCTCTCAGTAAACATAGACAAGGTAAGTTAAAAATTGGGCAAGGTATGATGGCCTTCACTGGAAAATAAAAATCCACCACCAAAATTATTTTTTTAATACATTAGTATATCTTGCATAAAATCTATTCATTTTGAGTGTGCTATTGTGGCACGATGATTTATACAAGCACAGCTTGAGAAATGCGCGGAGGATATGTTAAAAAACGAGCCTGACTTTGATGGCTGACGGTGAGTAAGATCCAATCTTCCCAAGAGCTGCGGCCCTGTTTGTCCCATATCCGGATGTTCTTGAGACTAGTGGCTGTAAGGCCTGGTTCACCTGCGGGTCTTTGCTCTGTCGGGGCTTGTCAGCTGAGTCCAGCAGCATGGAGCACGAGTGCGTCGCTGAAACAGGGCCTGGAGCACTCCGCTTAGAAAGTGCCTCACCGTCCCTCTGCCACATCCAGTCAGGTCACAGAGAGCAGATGAACTACGTAGCACACCGCTGACTAAGGAAATAACAGGTTGGAATCCTCTCCCACTCAAAGTGTGCCACAATTGTGTAGTCACCATCTGAACAGCTTCTTCTCTTCAAGCAAGACAAAGGAGCACTTATTACTGACTGTCTTACGAGCCAAGTGTTTAAAAAAAGACATCCTTGAATCACTTGATTTCCACACAATGGATTGGAAAACCATATAGTAATTTTGAATTAGCAATGGAGTTGCCTTTAGATTTGTTGCCAACATTGATACTCAATGTACTGACACTCAACAGACATTCATAACTCTGATAGTGTTTACGGGCACTTATCTGATGTCTGAATGCATTTCTGCAGTTCAGGTTTTATTGCCGTCGATAAGACAATCTGGACTGATCCCTGTCTTTTGTTTTTATCCAGCCTGTAGGCTCATAAGCCGTCCTGTTCCATTACTGCATCTACACAGCAAACCGAGACATAGATCACTCTGATGCAGTCAATGAACAATCGGGAGATTTACCGGACTGACTAATGACATAGGAGAGAGTTTGATATTGATATTGGGGAGACACAACTTAATAATATAAACGTAAAGGTATATTTTTTAGGCGTGGAGTGAATGAAGCCGAATTAAATATTGGGAGGTACACATCCCTCCATCCCATGGCTTCTAGACCTCTGGGACTGACAGTTCATCCAGGAACAGTTTGATCTCAGAGATAATCCAGAGCGAGAGCGTGTTATAACACCGAATCGCTGTGCTCACCTCATGCCCTCATGTGTTTAATCCCTTCGGTCGGGGAGCTGACAGGAAGTCAGAGTTTATTAGGTTTTTTCCTTTTCAGGAGATTCTGGGTGGGGCAGGGAACAGGGGTCACCTTCTCACATAAGCAAATTTAAAAATAAAAAAGCCGTTTTGTTACATGAGGGAGCAAATGGAAAGCACACGCCGAAATACTGCGACAGGACACCGAAACATTAGGAACTCACATCACTGTTAGTTAAGCCGAGAGAAAACAAAACACAGATTTATACCTTTTTCCGGAACAAGTGGAACTAATTAACATGACTACCCTGGTCACCTGACTCCCCCTACTGTGAAATACACCCCCACCCATTCTCACACAATGAAAGTGGCACATCGCTGATTAAGTTTTCAGCACTTTTAACTATTGAGTCTATGCCATTTTTCCAAAGTAGCATCAAGCAAAAAGTAGGCCAGACAAGGCCGGTCTGAATTTTTACATTTTTTTCCCCCACGTATGATCGCAAACCTAGACTACAAGGGCTTAAATATGGCTCAAAATAATGACATTGCAAGCATCTTTGGTTTCTTTTGGAATATTATGCGCATTTATATAGATCATCATGGTGGATCTGTTTCCTTGCTTTCAATGCACAGTTTTACTATGATTTTCCTGCTTTATTGGAAAAAATTTTTGCCGGCCGTCCAGTAAATCATCAAGTTTCTTGAGAAAAACCCTGTATGATATGTTGACTGAAAAATAGGTTAAAGAAGCGTTTTGTAGTTGAGCGGGGTTAAGTGCTGGACCACAGACCTGGTGCTGTCCCAAAGTGGAAAAGGAGCTAAAGTGGAAAGAGATCAGGGCGATAAGCTGGGAAGCTGTCTGGTGTGTCAAGAAGATGTATGGAAGAATTCTTCTGCGTAAGAGACATTCCAGCGCAGTTAGGGAAATATGGGCAGCTTGGGACACACAATCAGAAGCGTTTCTATTGGGAGACGACCGGCTATAACTTCAAGCATCTCTTATTTGAAAATGTGAACTTTTTTTCCTGAGAAAAGTGGGAAGAGACATGTCTGGCAGCCAAAGGTGTGAACGCGCCGAACGTAGCAGAGACCATCTGGCAACTGGAAGAGCAGGGAAGACTCCAGAAGTAAACCCACACAGCTGTAAATGTATCTGCTCTGGGACTAACACTGAGATATGAGTACTGTATACACTTTACAGTGCAATATGCAATTTCATCTTGCAGCTTCCACAAACACTGAGGCCATCAAGAAGGATACTCTCAGGATTATCTTTCCATGTTATACATAGATGACCTTTTAACTAGTAATGTAACCTTAGTGTTGGAATAAAGTCACGTTATAGATCATTCATAATAATAATTATAGGTAATAAAACGCTTCTATAGTGCCAATGAACATTATATAACATTTTTTATATGATTTATGTTCTTCTAAAGTTGACTTGAATTTGACTCCTCTTAAGCAAATTATAACTTATGTCAGATATAAGATTTTCATTTGACTACCATGATCTTAGTTTGTTTGTAAGCTAACATGAAGAAGGTTTAAGAATGCACAAACCTATTCAGAAAAACATATATAACCAAAAGGCTCTTGTTTTTTCCGCTAGAAAGTACTAAATTCAATAATTCAAAATATCAAAACAAGGTATCAGGCATGTGGAAATGAATGTCCGTTACAATAAAACTCTTAAACCAGAGTGTGTGTATTTTTAATATTGGGTAAAATTACTTTTTTTTTTATATGGATGCTCTTCTTTTGTGAAAAAGTCCTGTTTGAAGGAGTTTCATATTGTAGTGAGAAAACATAAACAGGTTTCAGCCACATTCCTTAGCCTCTGCCATTGGAAGTAAACAAGCACATGGAGATTAAACAAAGCATGTGAACACTCCCCAGCTGTAGACGAGCGTCTGATCGCAGCCCGAGACGTGGCCCAAACTCTCATTGGTGGAGAATACTTGTGACTAGGGGAAATGCACAACAACATATGATTCTGATGCTATTAATTCTAATTGGTTAAGTGGCATGTGATCTCACTTGTTACATCCGCATGATGGATCACACCATTTCGGTTAGGAGAGAACTGTATGTTGATGCCATGGGCTGGAGAACATGGAAAAACCCTAATATTTTCACATATAATAACAAATGTGAATTAAAATTTAATTTACTGCAGTGAAGAATAATAAGCACCTGCAAGTTGTACAAATTGTGCATGCGGATGTGTAAGACATGGGCAGAGAAAGGTAACAAATGCTTTGATAGCAGATCCCTGAAAACGGGCATGATATTGAATAGAAACCAGTGTCCACAATTCTCATCAAATCACAAAAACAGTAGTTAGTCATCAGTAATATATTAACAGAATTTGAAAACCAATAATGTCATCAGATACTTAATTCTTTCATATCATAAAATGTTATCTGTATGTAATATATAACATTCATTTAAATTAACACAACTTCTCAACAACAACAACAACAATAATAATAATATGAATAATAATAATAATTATTATTATTTTTATTAGTCATTTAACACAATACTAAGTTTTTTTTACAATAAATATTATTAATATATATTAAAGGATATTGAATGATCACATCTTTGCTATTAATTGTATGATGTAGTTTTGTACATACATTGGTTATTAAATCCAGGTGAAATGCATTTCAACACTGTGACAATGATAGCAAGTGAGTAAGAAAGCACACTCATAAATGGTATCAAAATTTATTTATAACTATGCACTACTGACACAGGCTGTACATATTAATGTGTACTATGTCGTAATAATATCTATTACTATGCAATGCATGCAAAAGATGTTTGAGGGTGTTAATGCTGTACATATATGTCTGCTTCCGGGAATACGGGAGCAGCAGTGATAGAAACCAGAAGGATAGATGGACGAACGGAAGATGCACAAATAAGAAGGTGTTTACTGATAGCTGATGGCAGGAAACAAGTGGACAGCGCGCAAGTGGTCCTGAGGTTGTCCGAAAATATAAAGGACCAGTGTGCCGCTCAGCCGTGGATGGGAGCTGGTTGTGATCATGTGGCTTTGGGACGTGTGACACTTAAAGAAAAGCAGAGACAGACCCTCCATTATTGGCTGGCATATCTAAAGTCTAAATGAGTCCATTGACTATTGATTTGGTACTTTAATAATAATATGAGAGTGTTGCTGAAGGGGGAAGAGTTCCATAAAGCATTCATCTGTACGATGTAACTTATTTATTCTTCAGACATGATTGGGAAACAGGCTGACGTGCTGAAGTGCTGGTTGGCCATGAAATTATTTTTACAAAATAAAATAACGACGTATATTATATGTCCATGTGTACTACTGCCAACCTTCTGAACCCTAAGCCACAGACTTCCTGTGACCTAAAGCGGGTAAAAAATGGATGATGAAGTTCTGTCGAGGGGAAACCACAGCATTCAGCTGACCAGACAAAAATGACAAAGGACACAGAAAATAACTCAGATGGAACAGTGGGATTTAACGAGGATGTGATTCGGCATTATATTCAGTTATAATCATGGGAGCAGACCTGTCAGATTGACGCCATGTGATGCTGGCGAGCTGGCTGGCTTCAGAGAGACCTAGACTGAACACTGTAACACTATCTCAGCTATGGCCTCTTTAAGTTACGAGAAATAAACAGTGAATTCATTTTATCTGTGTGAGCTTAATAGGGCCGTATAAGACACTGTATCAGGGCATCTGAAAAGATTGGTGCAATAAGTGAGCGCGTTTCCAATCTTTCCTGCATAGAAGCCCAGTTCTATAAACAAGGACTGCCCCCCCCCCCCCCAGGCACTGTGTGCCTTGAGGAGCCCTACAATCAGCTTATTCTCCCAGGTTAGCGCAAGGAGGGGGGCCTGCATCACGCTCAGGACGGGACAATCAGCCCTCAGAGGAGCCACTTAATTTTATTTGTTCCACTTGATAGTCATGGTGGGATCATGCTGCTCACTCTATGCCCTGCTGGATTTTGAGTGCCTTTGGTCGCCCACCATTAGCCCAGAGCTGTGGATCTGTGAGCCCAGGTCTCCACCTTCCCTGCCATTAACCCAGAGCTGTGGATCTGTGAGCCCAGGTCTCCACCCTCCCTGCCATTAGCCCAGAGCTGTGGATCTGTGAGCCCAGGTCTCCACCTTCCCTGCCATTAACCCAGAACTGTGGATCTGTGTGTGCAGGCCTCCACCCTTCCTGCCATTAGCCCAGAGTTGTGGATCTGTGAGCCCAGGTCTCCACCTTCCCTGCCATTAACCCAGAATTGTGGATCTGTGAGCGCAGGTCTCCACCCTCCTTTGCAATTAGCCTAGAGCTGTGAACATGCAATCCCTTACTGCCCTCCATCTCTTTAACCTGTGTAACTCACTTCATTTAAATACATCTGTTTAAGAGCTTTATTAAATCAGGGAAAATATTGTCTACCGGTGCCTAGATCATCATACTAAAACTGCAGGGTATTTTAAATGCCCTAAGCAAAGACATGTTGATGAAGTGACAGCGCCACTGAATATATGAGAAATCATCAGTCAGGAACAAGTGTTCTTCTCCTTAGGCGTCTCACAAAAACTGCTGGCGGCGAGCGAACAGCACGATCCGTCCAAGACATAAATCAGAATACCGTGCACTGATTCCAAATTACACGGCTGAAGTTTAAGAAGCTTGGGGAATTAGCGAACCCGAAGGTGACTCGGCCCTTTAGCTAAAACCAGACTACCGTCCTGTTTTTAGGAAGACCACCCATGCCCTCCAGCCCTGCGTACCCTACACTGCATCACTGACAGAGACCTGTTAGCACACCTGGAGGTTGTGGATGCTGATGATTCATAAGAGTAGCATGCCCACAATTCCATGTGGCATCCCGGGTACACCCCACAGAACATGAAAGCGGGCAAGACAATAGTGCTTACTTGTTTATTCCTATCTCAGCACCAGCTGTATTTGACTTTCAGGCAAACATGTGATTTTCCTCATTAATCTCAGAAGCACTGGAACATCTGGGAATTTGCATCAGACCTATTTATTTTCCCTCTTTATGGAATCCTTCCTCAATCCCAATAATAGTATTCATCTTGAATATGTCTAAAATATTGAACAAAAAAAAATTACGTTGGAATCAATGTCCACTCAAGACAACATATATATATATATATATATATATTACATATTTGTTAAGGGGAATTAATCAGAAAAGTGACATATTTAACTGAACCAACTGATTTATACCACTTGGAAATCTGATGCAGGTTAACTGTTGAAGAGCAAATTTCCGAAACACAAAGAAGATTTCTGTGGACTTCTTTGCATTTCACAAATGTAATGATAGCTCTACATTGGATTACAGGAGGGATAATAGAGTTTGGGCTTCTGATACTGTAACATATGACGAGGAAACTAGACTTCAGGTCACTGTCTCATCTAAAAAAAGACAAAAAAATGAACTGAGTGAGTTTTTAAAATTTGTTCTATTTTATGCTGTGGACCTTAAACAAGCTGGACCTTAATTAAACATCCACCACCGAATGTTCCTGTATGGCATTGCGATCAATGGGAACAAATGTTTCCGGCTCAGGTCCTGGCTTTCTCTCACACATGGAAGGAGATCCAGTGAAGGTAACAAGCTGAGAACAGAGCAAGAGTTGAGTGGATGGCTTGTCACAGGTGGAAAATCAGCTTTTACTCTTTAAAGTTAACACCCACCCACCCAGGCAAATGAAAGGCCGGGGACACTCAAGCCCTTCAAAGCAACTGGCGTGTCACTGCAGATCAATATAGTACCCATGTGTTACATTTGGTGTTTGTTTGAAGTCCGAGGCAGGTTCACGGGGCAGCAGGTTCTCCCCTCGGGACACATTGCATAGTCGTTATATGTAATGAAGAAAAGATATGGAACTGCAGCTCTGTCTCTAATTAAAGGAAGGACGATACATATCCGTACAGCAAAATGTCAATGTTTCCCCCAGAAAATAGAGCCTTTTAGAGAACTGTAACAGCACCAAAATCCCATGTAACCTGCATTTTAATGTTTGTTTTGGGTTTTTAGCTACATATTTCTGGACATAACGCATCATATTATAGCACTGTGAAATAATAAAATGGAGTAATAACTCAACTATTTTAGCCTTAGCTCCTTTACCAAAAATCAAAACAAGAAAAAGGAAAATTCACACACCGGCTGTCGGTCACATGACATTTCGGACACATCAGTCGGAATTCGCCCGAGTGATTCTGACATCACAGGGAAGGGAAAACTAAGAACGACAGTCAGTCGATAATTAGGCACCCGTGTAACATTAGGACGGCCTCCTGCTCCTGGCTGCCAAAGGACGATCTGTGAGATGGGGAGCTCTTCAGCGAGCAGGGGACATGTTAGTTCATTAACTGCTCTAATCACTTACACTCTACATCGCCTTACTGCAGTTATTAAAAGCACTTGAGACCCAGTGGAGGTCAATAACATATCCTGTTGGCCTTCTTTCCTTGACCCTTCCAGCTAAGCCAGGAAACACACACTGTTATTAGTATTAGAATCTCCCTCCTTTCCTCCGCTATACACTCACACACACAGACACACACACCCATACAGGGCTGCAGCCATTTGTAAGGAGTCTCACTTTTCACTCAAATACCACAGGATTTTAACTGCACTAATACTGCCAGAATGCAGTGGGCTTTCCCCAATGACTGCAGGCTGTTGTCATGTGCATAACACTTTCCAGTCCTATATGAATGCAAATGCCTGGTGATTCATCCGTCATCCGAAAGACAAAGAGCAGGTACCGAAGCTAGCGGTAGACCTGTAGCGCTAATTAACAGAGCCAGACTAATGAGTGAGTCCTGTCACACCCTGGCCTCTGCCTAGACACGTAGCAAGAAAACTCAAAACATTTTAAATACACTTCCTGCATTTTTATTTAAATTGTGTAAAAAAAACTGCTAGGCCATTCAATAATTCATTCAAGTCTGTCTCTCACATCTTTCACACAGTACAGATACACACCTCACAATCACACAATACATTCAAATATATAAAAATATAAATGGGGAGAAAAATATTTCGGAACAATACATAATTGCCAAATCTAGGTAAGGCACTTGATGAAGTATTGCTTTTTGGAGTGCTCTTAAACAGTCGTTGCATTATGGCTGAGCAACAAGTTTAAATACTTTCACTCTTTAAAAAATAGAGGAAAAAAATATCACTTCTTGCACACGTCCCCTATACAGCAATGGCTTCAGATACTCCTTAAGGTCGACATCCGGTGGCGCCTCTGTGGACCGTGCAGGGCATCTGCTGTGCAATGGTTGCAAGGTGCTGATGGAGATTTGGTATAGGCGGGCTTCCCGGAGGTCCTGTTGGCATGCAGCACGCGACCTTTTCCGCTCACAACACCGAAACACCGCGGGAAGCCCATTTGTACACTTACAGTATGACCAATGTAGGCACTTGGCATTATTCAAAAAACACTGATTGCTTCACAACGTAAAAAAAACAACAACACTGTTTAAATGAAATGAATGAGACAGCTGATATTTGCAAAAAAATAAAAAATTAAAATACCATTGAAATATATAGATTTGGCTTTTCAGTCACAGAGAGTCTGCATATAGAAGGACGGCTCCACTCTGCCCCGTCTCAGTGTGCTACACAACAGCCAGATTCCTCATGTTTGTGCAGGAGAGACATTCTGGAGAAGGTTTTGGAACAGTTCTTGCACTGGTACTTTTTCACGTCGGAATGAGTCTGTAGGTGGGCCCTGAGATTGGACCTGTCGGCGAAGGCTCGGCTGCAGTGCGGACAGGAGAAGGGCTTCTCTCCTGTGGGATAAATCGAGCAGAAACAGCACATTAACGACGGCACTGACGGATCCCCATCGAGCACTTCTGCACGCAGCCACATAGCGTCCCAACTCAACTAGCTGTTAACATGCCCTCAGGCTCCTGAAATCAGATCCCTTCAGTACTCCATACAATAACTGCACTGCTAAAATAACTAAAACTTGCACCCAATCCTACCATTATTTACTTATATAGTGCCACCAATCAGTCCACCCAATTTCTGTTCCACTTCACTAACTTTTGGATTACTTTAAGAAACCAAACCAAAACCTGCTTTTGGGTGTAAGAGGTGGACTCGCACATTGCATAAAGCCCATATAGTAACTAAAACCGAGCTGTCTGGGATTTTGTTAACCTTACTTTAATAAGCGCTTACCCGTATGCGTCCGGATGTGTCCTTGCAGCAGCCACGGTCTGGAGAAGGCTTTGCCGCAGATCTTGCATACACAGGGCAGCGTGTGCGTCCTGATGTGCATCTTCAGGGCCCCCAGACTCACGTACTCCTTTTCACAGTATTTGCAGCTGAAGGACTTCCTGGCCTGCGCGTCGCAGTGCAGCTGCTTGTGCTTGAGCAGCCCGGAGTACGTGGAGTAGGACTTGCTGCACAGCGCGCACTGGAACTTCTCGGCTTCGGCGGCGTGCGGCTCGGACAGCTTCGGGTGCAGCCGCTCATCTTCGTCGCTGCCCGGGCTCTCAGAGCCACTCTGGGCTTTGGAGGACGTGTCGGACAGCGGAGGGGGGCTCAGCCGGCCGAGGGACGACGGGTATCCGGAGATCGGCGACAGATCGCTAGGCAGCGGGGACAGGGGCAAGCTGCTGGTAGTCCATACCGTGATGGGATTGTACGCTACCGAGCTCAGGATCTCTGGCTGGGGGATGGCGGGTGCCGGGAACGATTTGTACAGATATGGCGAAATAAACACTAAATTGAAAAAGAAAACAAACAATGAGCAACATAACATTGACATGTAACATTTTTTAAAACTGTACAACAGATTTCGGACACAACTTTTAAGTTTATTTTAACATTAAGTTAAAACACACGTTGTCAAAGATCAGAAAAATATACTACATAATATTCGGATAAAGAAAATTTAAATAGTCTTCAAGACACAGCAACACTGTAACAATCGGAAATGAACAAAAAGGAAACTGCATTCTTAGGACGATTAATGACAAAGTACGCTTAAGTTATATTAAACTAAGGAAACTTGCAGCGCCTCTGGTTTAACTTCTTAAAACAAGAAAAAAAAAACCTTTGCCTTTACCTGTGGTACTGTCGAGTTCACTGTAATTTGGTTTCTTAGCTGAGTTAAAATGTTTCTTAACAAGAAAAGAGCGCGGCATCTTGAAGAAAAAAAATACACACACACACACAGTCACAGGGTAGCGATTGAGAGAAAACTGGTTTATAAATATAACGGTCCCTGCCCAGAGTGCGAGAGCGACAAATCACTGCAAGCGCACAGCTTCCTATTGCATAGTCCGGGGGAGGAACGTAGACAAGTGCAGCGCTGTAGTGGCAGTAAGGCTGAGTGCAGTTTAGTGCGGTAAATAGTCTTAGTCAGGTGCAGGGGCGGGGCCACGGCCGCCTCATTTACATATCACTCATGCCTCAATCCAATTAAAACTACGCATTTTTGACGTCGGGTGTCGGTGGGCGGGGCTTAGGGTCCACCTTCTGGCGAGACAGGTGTTTGTCAAAAACGCAGCGGAGTGGCCGGGAGGGCCTTTGGGGCGGATCGCAGTGTTGGGACTTGTTGGAGGGAAGCGCGCTTATCATCGGGGAGGCAATGCCGGGGGGGCTCTCTTGGGATTTTTCACCTTGTGGAATAATAGGACCGTGCGAGAAAAGTCATCGGCAAAAAACGATGTGTGACATCTCGCGAGTCATTGCTGTCGTCGCCATGTGGGACTCTGGAGTAACTTTGGGAGTGACTCGGGTTGTCTGCAAAGCAAATCAAACCAAAAATGTGTAGCTGAAAAATGTTACACTTGCACATTTTTTTTTTTTCAGAGGCCACAATTAACAAGATTAATTAACGTTTTAATAATGTAAAGTAATACAGTATAGACATTGCAGGAAAAGATGCAATTTATATATTTAGCATGCACCAGTCTTCGTAAAATTTCCGATTAATTAGCTACTGACGTGGTATTTTCTCCAGTATTACAACTGCGATACTTTTAATAAATCACCTGCGATGCATTTCCACTTGCGTATTCAGTGTTATTTGTAATGGGAAACATTTCGTTTACAATGAAAAGTGCGCAAGAATAACATCGACAGGTATGTATGAAAGAAAGTATTCAGTAACAATAAAATTATCAGCAAAATTTATACTGTCACATCGTCTAAATAAAATAATCATTCATTAGGTGATACCTGGGGGAAATAAAACACTTTATGTACCTTTACTCTTTTTCGGTGCCCCCCCTGCTTACAGGTGGCGCGTGGGTTTCATCATCGCGTCGTCGTAATTTCCCCGGTACTCCCCGGCTGAGTTTTAACGGTGGGATGGAATCCTCTCTGCCGCCCCCAAGTGTACAGTCTGCAGAACGGGCCAGTGCATGATCTGTACATTTACGTGTTTAGCAATTTCCACGAATACGGGACAGCGACGCCTATGGGTGTGCAATGAGAAACGTCATGGAGACGTGACTCAATTTTTATTTCATGAATATCCTTGTCATTACTTTGCGTCATGTACACCAGAATAGCATTATAGCATTCATAATTACACTGTAATATTTATTATATCCCTTTTATTCTGCAAAATTACTTTAGAGAGCCTAAGTTTTGAAAACTATGGCCAGCGTAATTTATTCTTGTGTTATAGCGCCACCTCTCGGGATAAGTATTTTTTCGAGGTTGTATAGCTTTTGCAGCTTTTGAATAAGATTGCTAAAAGATACTAAGAATTCATAGTTTATCGAAACTTGGGTTTAACGTAAATTTTAGCAAGGCATATTAAATAATGTTGCAGTCCAATTAGATGGAAGCTCATGCTTGTCATGCGAAATAGGCATATTTTATTTCCAGGGTGAGTTACTTTTTGCGTCATTCAGCAAGTAACTTAATCCGAAATCGATCCAATTTTAATGCAACTACACGAATCGACAATAATAAGCAAAATATACGATAAGCTTTGTGAGTCACTTTACAAAACGTATCTCGTAACTAATAATGGTAAAGCTTTTAAGCTATATGCAGGATTATGCTAATAAGATATAATAGGAAATAACTTTCTCGGCAGCTTTATTAATATATTAACATGACAGATATTACAATGTCGTTGGAAATTCAAAAAGAATTAATACGTTCTGGTATCAAAAAAAGACTTTTAAGTTAGAGCTCTGTAAAATTTTTACTTTGCAAAAAGGTCCTGCTGAACGGTGGCTTTTCCGTCAAGTGTTAGTTTAAACAATTTTAACAGCTTGTCCTGCAATATTTTCTTATATTCTACACAATCCATTACTTCCTCATTTCGGACATCTTGCTGTTGAGAAGATGCCGATAAGAATAATCCCCACCGCAAAACTCCCGCCGTCGCCAGACTTCACCGTAATGATTTGCGCATCCTGAGTCAGTGACTGTTTGTAGTGCGCTACAGACAGAGCTTTGAATTCTGACCGCAGATCTCCATTCCCAGAGAACCTTTCCCCCACATTGTAACTGGGTCACTCTCATTCTTCCTGCAAACGCCAGCTGTGCTTTCGCATGGTTATTTTCAAGCAATAGCTCATTTCTTGCCATCCTGTTGTACCAGCTAGTCTTATGCTGAGCTCTCAATAATGTCAGCTGGTTTACATTTCATCCACCCTCAGCCCCTGCACCCTTTAGCTCGTCCCATGTGATTTCTGGCTTCTCCTTGGCCTCCTTCACAAGTCTACTTCTTCAGACGCCGGCTTTTTGGATGGTGTGATGCAGTTTCCACTTTTAATCTTCAGTCATTAATCATTAGGCATCAGTCATGTTCACTGTGATACCCATATAAGCTCATTTTGTTTAGCAAGCTTTCCCCACCGTATGCATTTTGTCTTTTGTCTGCTCTTTAGTCTTCACTTCAACAACTTACAATTCCAGTTTAGTGCCCAGCTCTGGTCCCCAAACAAACCGTGTTTTTATTTAGAAGATCGTTTTTATGAAGCACAGCTGGTGATTTTGATGAAACGACACATTTCTGAGAGGAAGCTTGTGTGTGTGGCAGTCGGTGTGGTTAGGGCACCCTGAGTTTTATGATGGAGGTTCAGGCTGTCGCTACTAAGCAGCGTTTTTCAGTTGTAGTGGAGTTTTGATGTCTTTTCAGTTAAACTGTCAGCACTAGCAGCATCTCCAAATGCATTTTAAAAAACAACTGGCTTTAAGCTGGGATGGCATGGTGGTGCAGTGGTTAGCACTGCTGCCTCACACCACTGGGGCCAGGGTTTGAGTCTCCACCTGGCTTCCATGTGTGTGGAGTTTGCATGTTCTCCCCATGCTGTCGTGGGGTTTCTTCCAGTTCTTTCCCCCCCAGTCTGAAGACATGCTGAGGTCAATTGGAGTTACTAAATTGCCCATAGGGGTGAATTGTGTGTGTGCATGCCCCCTGTAATGGGCTGGCCCCCAGTCCTGGGTTATTCCCCACCTCATACCCATAGGCTCACGACCCAGAAGAATAAGCAGGCAGGAAGATGGATGCTTTTGACAGTATGAGCAGGTTTTTCTAGAAAAACACTTGCAACAATCTTTAATATTTAAATACTAGTACTTGAATTATAATGTGTATAATTACATTACCAATTTCATAAATAAGTAAACTTTTGTTTCCTGTTTTAATATTTACTTGTATATATTTTACAAATATATGCAAGTGTTATGTATTATGAATCTTCATAGTTTAGTAAATATAAGATGGAAAGGTAATGGCACGTTGTTTTTATAAGAAAAGATGGAACAGAAATGGAACAACAGTTTTGAAATAAGGTGTTCAACCTGTTTCGGTCAGCCAAAGATGTACCTTTAGTGTGAAAGTTACTTAATGGCCCAAAACACAAAGCACACATTTTAGAGCATAAATGCATGGGCAGTATTTTGAAAAAATCGTAGCCAAAGCCAACACTTAAACCTCATAAAATCTGAGGTGTGAACTGAATATTGCTGTCCATCAACACTCTCTGCTTAATTAATGTGACAGAGTTGGAGCAGAAATGCAGAAATTACAGACCTACCGACAAAGACAGAATGCAGCATTTGCTTCCAAAATCCTACCTACAAAGCATTGTTTCTGAATAGTGATTGCTTTTGTAGATGAAATACATACGTATTGTTAAATGTTAAATATTTTTGCATGATTAAGATTCATTAAAATTCAGCTGCGACGGATGGGGGTGTGGTATGAGGTAAATACTTTCTAAGTTATCCAGAGAAGAAAATCGGGAAAGTTTACTTGCCTCCAAAAGCACATTTCCAAAAAGGACAAAATATTGTAAGACTCTCAAAGCCTTAAGCAAAAGCCTCATAATCAACCAAATCCGTTAATTCCTAATACTTTTAGCAGGATCTTCTTGTATTGATCCTTATCTAATGCCTAAACATACACATGCTATATAACCACCAATACACCATATCATCTTGTCAGTGCTGAACATGTGTTCATGTTTACGATACTTACGTGTAATGCTTGTAATGTACCTTGCTTGTACTTTGCTTTGGATAAAAGTTTCTGTTAAACAAATAAAATTTTATGTAAATATAATGTGATGTTCCCTGCAGGATTTGCTGGACAACCTGCATACATTCCGTCAAGAACAGACCTTAGGCAGTGTGGCAGTCATAAATCATCTGGTGCCATTTTGAAAAGAATTCTTCAACATACGACAAGATGGCAGGGGGAATAGTACATACAGTATATACAGTGTAAAAATCTTAGACTGTCAAAGAAATTGTTAAATCAGTGTAGTACATGTATATTTGCTCCAAAAAAAAAAAATTAATAGGTACGTAATAAAAAAGCAGCAATAATTTCTTCAGTTTTGGAAAAAAGTTGCCAATATCTTGTTGGTTCGAAGATGATTGTTGTAACACTTTCTATGAATACCATGTGTATAAGAATCTATTAACACATTCATTACATATTATAATGCATTCATAAAGCATTATAAACGTAGCGATGAATATTTATAAAAAGGCATAACACATTATAGCCATATTTATTATGCATTATGAATGCTTTATGAAGCTCCCACCTATAATGCACTATAAATACCTTAATAATGCAGTACAAAGCATCCTTAATTCTTATACTGACCATTATAATACATTATGAATGTATCTATAATGCATTATAGATGAGCGCTTCATTGGAGCTTATGAAGTATTATAACCAATGCTATAATGCCTGATATATTATACGGTGCAGTTGTGAGACATCCATCTCTCGAGGAGTCTGTACACAACCTTGTATTTTCATCTCTTTGACATTGAACACTGACTATACCTCAGTGACTAATGGTGTTGCTCTCATCTGCTTCCAGAAACGCAGAAACTTATTTTATCAACACATCTTATTTTTCAGCATGAAAGACACTGTCAATAGTCCAGCTACATTTTACCCAACCTGTAAGTATTAGAAGCTATAGCCGCCTCACGATGGGCATTGATTCAGAAAAGACGCCTTCTCTAAATGCTTCATATGCAGCTAATATTTGTTTTGAGACTTTGTCAATACTCGCCAGACTTACACTGTTTACATTTCCAAAAATATTCCGGTTGCTAGTGATTACGTTTTGAATCGCTTTCAGTCATATTGCATTGTTGGCAGTGACCGTACTCACAATGGCAGGCTCTTGCTCAGCTGTTAACGTTTTTCCCCTGCAACCAGAGCACAGCTAGTTTTATTTGTATAAACACTACATTTTAATCAGCATTTTTAAAATTTGAAGTACACTGACAATCTATAATGCAGAACTGAACTGAAAAGCTCATTTAGACCTACGTGCAGTGTAGTACACGGTAAGGTAATATTTTACCTGTTCTCACTTTTCAGTGTTCTTATTATTGAGGTCATGGATGATCCATTGAAATTTGGCTAGACTCCGCGGTCAGCTTCTCTCAATGGAAAACCATGATTTATGACTTAATAATTATATCCTGGGTTTGATTGGGAAGGTCTGTGATTGCTGGCTGAAGCCACATCTCACCAGAACAAATCCACACACCCACCCATCATCCAAGGGCTTATCTTGAGCATGGTGATGGGGGGGGGGGGGGCATCCCAGATGGGACACAAGGTAGGGTACATCCTGGATGGGATGCTATTACTGGAACAAATTATAAATATATATTTGATTTCTGTTTACAATAATGTGTCTATTCAATGATATTTCATGAGTGAAATACTGCAACAATGAACACTGAAGATGAAATGCACATTGGAAAGGCATCATTTTTATTTCTATCATAGATCATGGCCTAAAGAGGAGTGAAAGAAAGAAAGAAAAAAGATTTAACAGGTGAAGCAAATGAGATCAGTACGTGGGTATTGTATTATTCAATAAGCGTCTTTATATAGTATGTATGAACTGTGCACACAATAAGCTACTCTAAATACACACAGTGAAATATCTGACAAACATGCAGCACCTTTGGATAGGGGCACGTGCACTGAGTCTGTCTTAGTGTATTTTATCATATTTATTCTAATATAGAGTATGTCCATTTTTTTCCTGAGACCTTGATGTAGGCCACTCTAAACAACATGATACATTGATGAGGCAGGCATCAGTTTGACCAAAAGTAAGTAGAGAACCAATCATTATGCCATAATTCCTGCATGTTCCAGGGTAGTAGAACGATACTGATAGTCTGCACTTTAAATAGACAGATAGATAGATAGATAGATAGATAGATAGATAGATAGATAACAAAGGACAGTAATGAACAGAAACAAATAATAAACATCAATACACAATAAAAGTATAAAGAATGTAATGGAAAGTATTGCACGGAGTTCTGTGGTAAAAATATAAACAAATAGAATTTCTCAGTGGGTTTTTCAGTGAATGAATGAATGTTCTGTAAACGTGAAATCATGCAGGAGTTTCCACACCGGGTGACCAATTAGCATGCGACCCTGATATAATGAACGCTTGCTGATCTTATTCCAGCAAGGGAGCTTAAAGAAGGATGGCAGAGAGTTTCTGCTGCCTGAGACCTCTCTGTGGATGATCACCGCATGTGACGCTGATGCGACGTGGCCAGGAAGAAATGAAAGGTGAGATGTTGCGTCATGCTGCTTAATTCGCTTTACAAGCACCGCGATGTTTCATGGTTGTGTAGCTCACCGCACTTTGTACATTGATTTACTGTAGCTCAGAATGTATTAGGCTGGACACTGTTGCTTTTCATGAAACTTGAAAGTAAATGTTATCGATCTTTAGTAGAACTGAATTACATCCTGACAGCAGTGTTTTGTATTCATTCACAGTCTGAAATGAATGTTATCTTAAATCTACTAAAATGTACAAGGTGACCGCTCCTGTGATTATATATGAGTCTGATATGCTTGATTTTAATGGATAGATGTACAGTATGTGTATTAGCAGTTTCAGTAATTGTGCTAATGGTGGTGTGTAGCAAAAATGAATAAAATCAACCAATAAATAATGTAATGGGTAAATGAAGGCCTTGAGGACATTAAGTTTACAGGGACTTAATAAAACATAGATAGATAGATAGATAGATAGATTGATTGATTGATTGATTAGCATCCAATAGCCTAATGAAATGCTTAGTAAAGCTATACTGATATACTACAGATGCAGGGGGTAAACAAATAATGGACTAATAAAATCTATAGACTTAACAACAATAAGTTGTATTTGTTTTTTATACAGTTTAAAATAGAACACATAAAAAAAAATTATACATTCAAATGTATGTTGTGTACATATGAAATTAATACATAAGATTTGATTAGTTAATAAGTTAATTAATTGGAAAATTTAACACATGTGACTAACTCACTCGTTTCTCGAATTTAATCTGCTTCAAAATTCTGTGAACAGTTTGTTTTTTTCCAGTTTTATGTTAATAGGTGTACTATAAGCATTTACATTATATAATATGTAGAAAATGTTGACATGTATTCTATTTCATTATAGTCAATATTACAACATTTTAATCAATTATGCTGACAGTATGATATTGTTGAATATATCTGTTTATCTCATGATCCAGTCACCCTTTGTCTGTGTTCTGACTCCATACTGCCCCCTCCAGTATGTTTTGGTCACAGGTTGCAAGTGTCAGATATTTAAAAGCCAAAAATGGCTTATTTTTTTAAGGCATCTTTTAAAATCAAAAAGATATGTCATATATTTGCTGATATTTCTACATCATATCCAGTACGTTTGATTATTTTATTTTGTGACAACAGAAATTGCTAAATCCTGTCACCTGAACACAGCTTTATAATCAAAGAGAATGCTAAACTCAGTTATCCTATTTGTTATATCATGATGTGACATCGACAATAAACCTAGAAGACTTTCTTCAAGTGGGGTGGCCGGAGGAATTATGGTCCACTGGGATTTGAGGAAGGAATGGGAGGTTTATTTGGGCATTGAAGCAGAGATAGGTTTAAGAAAATGATGGCGAAGAACAGAAATGTAAGACAGCTGTTTTGGCTTCGGCACAAGGGAAATATATTATTCACTCATCTGGCCCTTATTATTACTGTAATAAGGCACAGGAGAATGAATGGACCTATTATCTGACTTTGCCTCGCCCTGAGACATTCCCGCCGACTTACAACCTCATGCTGGTGTCAGGTCGATTAGCAGAGCGATCGGCTTACTGAATGCTAAGTAGTTCACACAATAACGAGTTCACCAATATGTACAAAAATAGTCACCTGCTCTAACGGACTTTGGGAGAAGAGAGGCAAGAATCCAAAGGTTAGTAGAATATAGAGAACAGAGGGCAGAAAGTATTAGAGAGGGAGGAATTTGAGAAGATAGAGGAGGTATAGGCAGAGGAAGGAGAGGTAGAGGGCACAAAAGAATAATCTCCAATGATTTGAGAGCAGCTTTGATTCATCAGACCATCAATCAGGCCTAACAGGGGCTGGATGAACAGTTTCTTCAGTCATTCCAGTGGGCAAAGTACATAAATGTTGACTGGAAATGTGAATGCATAAAGCAGGAATATGTGTATATGTTTCAGCATGTAGTGTAATACAGAATAACATATTGAATATTCTGCATTGCAACACTTATTCAATGTAACTTCCAATAGCTTTGGTGAAAGATAATTGTACAATGGAATCAGATTTATTCCTTAGAATTGAGGAATATGAACTTTATGATAAAAGGGACGGATATTCACATGAAAGGTCTTTGTTGTCAATGTCATGGTCATCGAGCGCAACACCATAAGCAGATTGAATTACTCAGGATAACAGCATGGTTCTTATCTGAGCCTTGACGGATTTGCTTCTGACAATCTCCGGCATGCACCTTTAAATGTTATTGGTCTACCCAAAATAGGGGTGACGTGATATGATGTATCTTAAAAATAACAAAACTGATATAAATGCTAAATAAATTGATTCTAAGCTTTTTATGTGGAATTGTTTGTATTACTGTACTCTAAAGGATTAACTCAGGTTTATTTACAAAGACTTAACAAATTTTATTTGTAAATAAACATCACCATCATTCACTTCTGCAATAATACTGTCTGATTTCCAGAATTTTCGAAGTTGAACAAATTGAATTTAATCAGATTTTTCTGTCTGTTGTCTAGCATATAGTGTATTGTATAGAAGTCACACCTGGGGTTCATTAAGCATGCAATATTCAGGTGTAAAAAACATTTATCATTCTAAATCAAAGCACATCAAAGCAGAGTTAGCTTGGTGAAGCATCAGACCTGGTCCTGGCTAATATAGATTTTTGCTGCAGTAGTTGACTTCACACTGTAGTCAAAGTCAAACGTTTTTGCAAAGACCTAAAATGAACATTTCAAAGCCCCTCTGTCATTGTGGAGTGGACAAAACTTCTTAATGGCTTTCAGAAAGATAGATCAGCAATTATAGAAAGCCTTTGATTAATGCTGACAGTGAGTTATTGTGGTGTTTTTAATACTCAAGTCTTGGACTTTGCGTGATCTGCCATTATATTTGTGCTGTACTATTTGGTCCACATCAGGGATATTCAAGGCATGGTCCTCAAGGGTCAAACCCTGCTGATTTTCCAGCCTTCCTTCACCTATGAGCCCAGTGTGAAACCTCTGGCCAATCAGAATCAGTTATTAAACTAACTACATGGGAGAACTGAAAACACGGCCTGGATTTGGAATCAAAGGCCTGAATTGAATAGCCCTGGTCTACATGTTTGCCTTTTATGTAATATTCAGTTTTGGTTAAAGATAACATCCATCCTCTTTCCAAAATCTCTTTTCTAGTACAGGGACACAGTGAGCCTGGAACCGCCGGAAATGCAGTCACAGATTTTTATAAAATTGAGTTTCCCTTTGTGGGTAGCGAAAAAATGGTCCCCACAATGTCAAGATAACAGGTTTTTAATCAGACTACGGGGACATTTGTTCCCCACAATGTAATGTATACCTACACACACACACACACACACACACACATGCACACACACACATACTGTAGACAATTTAGAAACACCATTTAATCTAAGTACCTGGAGAAAACGCATGGAAAGCAAGGGGGAGCATGAATACATACAATCAGGGGCAGAAATCAAAGCCACTACACAGGAAGAGTGAAGCCTCAGTGTCCCTCACTGACAAAGTTTGGGGGCCCCCTGCTGGCCACACACAATCACTACATTGGGCAACGGGGGGCCCCAAAGTGCCTCTCTGAAGAGGGCCCCCAAACTCGCACCTTCTCACGGAGAAACTTCATTTCCTACTCAAAATAACATTCCTTATTAATACTTTTAAAAGGTATTGTAAATAAATACAAATACTATATGAGCTACAACTGCAGGAAACAGGCACAGCATGGATATACTAAAAACAAAGTTTGTAGGTGAGCTTCCCCATACAGGTATTATGCCATAAGGCTATAAAACATTTTACATATAGCAGTTATGTGATACATGTACAGTGCATGTCTTCCTTGCAGTTTTGGTACAGTGCCTTGTTCTGAACATGTGGTCTTTGTACATTAAATACCAGGTCCATGGGAGGAGCGCACATTTCTTAGGAAGACGTTACAAATTTCCTTACACTGCAGTGAGTGCAGTAACACTGCTGTATCCCGGAGCAGCCTGGTCGCCAAGGAGTCAGACTCACAGCTAATTAGGCTTTGCTGCTAATAGAGTCACCCCGTTTAAATTCTGCTTGTGATTGTGCCCGGCTGTAGGTCAACCTGATTCAACAATTTACTCATGAAGATGACTTCCTTAGTCATCTGCTTCTCAATTAACTTTCCCGTCACCCTGTAATTACAGCGGAGTGGGAGTGTCCAGATGAGCCAGCCTGGGATTGGATTGATTACCGCTGCACAGATTTAGCTCTTTCCAAGCTCCTGTGGTCCGTTTGAAGGTGATACCTACTTCACTGGTCACTGGTCTGACAGACACGGTTCCCATAAAAGGACAGCCCTTAAAATGGCCATGTACCAGTGCAGTACCACAAACAACTGAATGTACAGTACCGTGCAAAAGTCCTAGGCAGTCGCAGAAATGATCTTCATGTTGGTGTAAAACTGTGGTATCTCATTCAGTTATTTAACAAATCAAGTTAATTAATTAATTGAGATGGTGGAAAAATTTTACGAACACATAGAATAGCTGGGGTGCCCCTGAGGAGTGGTTTGGGAATGAGGTCGAGTTCAGCTCGCCATCGAAGGCCATCCAGTAACTTTTTGGAGAACAGATGGAATTCTTGTTCATTTTAATTGTGTTACTGTTAATTTGCATACGTTATAATGTTAAATAGTTTTTTTTCTGAGCAAATGTACACGTACTACAAAGATAAATAGCTATAAACATTTTCTTTGACTACCTAAGACTTGCACAGTACTGTATTACATTAAATAAATTGTATGTTTACAGTTGTCTAGCATTTTTATCATTCTTATAATTTTTAACATTCACTTGTCAATACTAACAACTCTAACATTTTTCCTTAAGAAATTCCGGCCAAATACTGTCCTCAGTGGTAGAATACTTTGACCCCACCTGCAACCCGAGACAGTAAACTGGAGGATATGAGCCTATATCTGTAAGCATCCTGCTACCTGCTGACCTACAAATAATGATATAACCCCAGTGTGACTCTCCATCTGCAGCTCAAAAAGAATTTGTGTCACCTCTCGGGTCAGTGAATCCTTCACATAAGAAAACAACGCGGAAAATAAGATGGCCTGGTGAAATAAACGCACAAATACATTTATTTTATCACTAATCTGGGGGCTCAAATCTCAGGAGTAGCATTAAAAATTCATCTAACCAGCTTCGGTAATTCTTCAGCTATATATAAATGGTAATGATACAATAATCAATTCTGAAAAACAGTACACACGTGTACACTGCAAAAGAAGGGCTTCACCACCTGTATGTGTACGTGCATGAATGATACATGATCAATGTGCCGCTGAGTTTTTACTTGTGAGCACAATTTATCTCAGCTTCCTTAGTCTGCATTATGTCTGCTTATGTGTTGCATTGAACTGATGTCTTTTGGACACTTTGATTTTACGCAGGCTAGAACCCTTTGCTTGTTGTGATGATGAAAGTGGGCAGTCGCTTCATTGGTTACTGACCCAGCATCCAGTTGGTAACTGGTATTATTAATCGGACCCTGGAAATCCCAGTTTGGGGGTCTGGATCACTTTCTTACATGTCAATGCTGGTGATACTGGGCTGCTTATCTGACTTATATATGACTGGAGACACATGTTGAAATGATACTGGAAAATAAAATTATTCATTTTTGAATTCAGCAATGGTGCCCCCTCTCAGCTTTCCATAATTCTCTGTTGTTAATAGACACAAACATTAATGGGTTTAGTTTAAGGGGATTCAGTAAGATTTGTTAGTGTTTATGGTAGCAAGAAACTACAGCAAATGTTTATGGTAATATGAAAACACTAGCTTAGAACAGGTGCTTAGTTGTCATATATAGTCAAGAGTCACTCAGTGACAGGGATGCGTTCTGTTAAATCTGTCGATAAATGATTCCGTCGTTGTGCAAACATTGTAGAGTGTACTTTCACAAAACTAAATGGTGTGGCCTGCTACACACCTAGGCTAAAGTAATTTTTATAAGTAGAAAGAGTGCGCTCTAAAATAACATAAAAAGTACAGTATAGCAAATACATAAACCAGTAACATATTTCTTATCATTATAATATCTTATATTATAATGTAATATAACATTAATATAACATATAATCATAATTATATGTGCTACAGTTTTATATGACTGGCAGTACAGTAGGCTTGTTTGCACCAGCATCATCACAAGTACATGAGTAACGTGTTGCGCGATGATGTCACTAGGCAATAGGACTTTTTCAGCTCCATTACAATCTTATGCGACCACCGTCGTATATGCGGCCCGTTATTCACCGAAACGTCTTTATGCTGTGCAGGACTGTATTTAACTATTATTTAACTCACCAGGAAATTTTCAATTTTTTCTGTTTTTCCAGTTTTTTGCTTCTTTTATAAATGAGACTTTAAGACTAGAAACTGAGAAGAAGGTGTCTCATGAGGATTCCAAGTACAAATGCAAAAAGCCACTAAACAAAGTGAATCCAAGACTTTTAAATCTTAAAAGTTAGACTTAAAAACTCCACTTGGGAATTACAAACAGGCAGACCCAGATAACTTGGCAATCTCTGGTAAGATCCTGAGACAGAGTGAGTCTTTCGACAAAGGGTCCTCATTCTATGTAGGGCAACAAACTAGGTGCCAGAGTCAAATTTAAAGTCCACCAAAGTTTTCAAACCCAGATGCTTCCCCATGCAGACGACATTAAACACAGTTAGACTGATGAGTCCCAAAATAAGTTAATCACATATGAAGTCCCCAGGAACCCAATACTAGCAAGGAAAAAAACTGGCAAATCACATAAACAGAGCTCACTACTACTTCAAGTGTGTTCATGCCGCTGAAGTTTCCAGAAGGCTCCTGTTTGCTCCTTAGCACCCCCTGGTGACCATGGTGCCTTGAAGAAGATGCGACAGATTGTTGTGGGTAACTATTCTATCATTCTTTGCTTAGGCCACAGGTGTCAGACTCCAGTCCTGGGGGGCCAGAGCCCTGCACATTTTTGGGTTTCCCCTCGTTTAACACAC